>OU612059.1:157988799-158385971 GCA_914767635.1 Melanostoma mellinum | reverse complement strand
CGTTTAGGTCAGCAAACAACGTTTCGAACATTTAACTGACAACTAAGCTACGGTGCAAACTCTATGTACGCATCTGCAACCTGCTGACATAGATATCCCATGCATATCGGCAACTCCGTGGTATTGTCCTCCATTCCCTAGCCAACGCAAAGCTGTTAGCAACTGCTGCTTTCGTGTTAAAGCACAGTTCTTTCACTCGAGTGGGCTAATTTTCTGCCGGTTCCGAATAACTAATCGAGAAAGCGCTTTTTATGGCAATGAATACTAACGGAGGCCTTGCCAGTTCCTCGCGAAAGGCGATACCCATGGAAAAAACATTTTTGCCTCTGTTGGGATTCAAACTCGAACCTCTGGATTAACAATCGGACATGCTATCCATGATCCATCACACCACGGGTACCACACACTTTGTTAAAAAACGCTTGTTATTACAAATTTGTGAGTTGGTAAAATAAGCCACCTGGGCCCTATTGCACCAGTTTACAAATTACAATCACGAATTTGTATTTGTAATCCACAATCACAATTTTTGTACATGAATTTGCGTTGCATGAACTACAAATAAGTTAATTGACAAATTTGTGATGAGAATTACAAATTGTACAGATCACTTACAATTTTCTGTTGCACCATTTATGCTCGGCGCTTATAATTTACAAATTTAATTCACAATTTCGTTGAACGTTGAAGCGAGCAAAACTATGAATAACACCGGTCGGCAACATTTTTGTGCATGAGGTTTTACCTTATACTATTTTGATTATACAGGGTGATTCGCATAAGGTGTGACAAAAAGATAGGGTGTGTAGGTTGGACCTAGACAAGCAAAAAAATCGTATGGGAGGGTGGGGTCCATTTTCCCCCGTTTAGGCGGGAGGGGCAATTTAAAAAAAAATCACTAAAAATGGGAAAAAAATTATTTAAAAATAACGGTAATACCTACAGAGTCGTGCTATAGCATTTTGAAAAGCCAAAAACTTAAACATTAATTTAAATTTAAAAATAAGTTCTTCAAATAAATAGTTTTTGAAATATTAATTTTCAAAGTCAAAATTTTGAAAAAAAAACATAATTTTTTTTTTTAAAACCACTTTTTTTCCAAATTTTACGTAATTAAGTAGTATTTTTCTGGCTTATTTTCAATGCTCTTATTTATTTTTGATCAAACACAAAAAACCGGATGGCAAAATAACCTGTAGTTTTTGAGAAAACCAAAAATTACAAAAACGACTTTTTTAAAAATTTTTTTTTAAAGTTTTTTTTTCGTTATTGGGTTCTTAAGTGAACTTACGAAATAAAGGATGAATTTTTCTTAACTTTTTTAATTGAGAATTCACTTAAAAATCCAATAACGAAAAAAAAACTTTTTAAAAAAACAAAATTGAAAAAAGTTGTGTTTGTAATTTTTGGTTTTCTCAAAAACTACAGGTTATTTTGACATCCGGTTTTTTGTGTTTGATCAAAAATAAATAAGAGCATTGAAAATAAGCCAGAAAAATACTACTTAATAACGTAAAATTTGGAAAAAAAAAGTGGTTTTAAAAAAAAAATTATGTTTTTTTTTCAAAATTTTGACTTTGAAAATTAATATTTCAAAAACTATTTATTTGAACAACTTATTTTTAAATTTAAATTAATGTTTAAGTTTTTGGCTTTTCAAAATGCTATAGCACGACTCTGTAGGTATTACCGTTATTTTTAAATAATTTGTTTCCCATTTTTAGTGATTTTTTTTAAAATTGCCCCTCCCGCCTAAACGGGGGAAAATGGACCCCCCCCTCCCATACGATTTTTTGCTTGTCTAGGTCCAACCTACACACCCTATCTTTTTGCCACACCTTATGCGAATCACCCTGTATAAGCAAATCTGTATAAAAAATTGCGATTACAGAACGTAAATATTTGGTTTTTAAGAAGGTAAGGAGTAAGGTAAGAAAAAAGACATTTTTGTGAATTGAGTAATTTTATTCGGACCTTTTGTACATTATTGAGCATATTTTCGACAATATAGAGTGATTTTTTAAGCCGGTAACAGAGCTTTCTCCAGAACGTCTTGAGAAAAAAAAAAAAAACAATTTGCGATTTTCACCATAACTTTTTTTTTTGTTGACTGGTGTGAGTTTTGTGGGATTCACGATTGCCTTGCAACTAAATTATTGGCTCGAGCACTCACTACCAATCCAAAGTTAGTGCGGTGTACGCGCCAGTTACCCAACCCAGTCGAGCTATAGTTCAATTTATTAAAGTCTGCAGTTTGTGGGAGATCTTAAGCATCATTGTTGGAAGGAACATAGAAAAACCAGAGCCTTTAACTTTTACACAAAGCATCCATATGAAACACATTTCCCTTACTTCCAACACTCTGTATCCTTTCTTTGAACCAAAAACACCGCAAAATAGTTTTTTTCTCAAGATGTTCTATACTATGCTATGCTAAGCTTATGCTTCAATAATTCTGCATGAGAAAATTACCCTATATTTGGTCGAAAGTATGCTCAATAATGTACAAAAGATCCGAATAAAATTACTCAATCCATATTTAAGGAAAAAAGTCGCAAAAAAGTCTTTTTTCTTACTTTGAAACCCTAGCGCCCCCCACCCCCCTCCCTTTAACTTCTAAAAAGCCAAATATTTTCGTTCTGTAATCCCAATTTTTTATATAGATTTGCATAATCAAAATATATTGGTGCAAAAAAAAATTTTTTTTTGTTGACCAGTGTAATAAAAAAAAAAAATGTTGACCGTCTTGGCGTTAATGCGCAGTTTTTTTCTGTTTTTTTTTTTTTTTTTTTTGTACTCTGCATCCAATAATATTTATAATTTCTTATGCTTTAGAACATCTTAGTCGAAATCTTTCATCAAAATCTATATGGCTCTCTATATTATAATTTTCACGCGGACAGTAAACTTTTTTTCGTACGAAAAAATACGCTTTAGAGTTAATGCTGTGCCTTCTACGCAAAGACATTTTAAATTACTATGAAATACAAATTTGTAGAAAAATATACACACAGTCTTTCACCTGTAGAATTCTTTCACAAATTGAAACAAATTTGTGATTCTCTTTCATATGGTGCAACAGAAACTTACAATAAAGTAGGATTTTCAACATTTTTTTGGTTGTAATCTACAACTACGAACTTATTTTCGTGCAACAGAAAATTATATTTTTTAACAAATTAATATTTTGTAATTCACAACTACAATTTTGTAACCACAAAATTCTTAGGAAATACAAAATACATTTTTTTTACAAATTTGTGATAAAAACGTTTGTAATTTACAATATTGTAAGGTGGTGCAATAGGCCACTGTTCGTTGTGTGTTGTATTTACCTTTTTGTTTTATGAAACCGTTGAACTGTGAAACAAATAAACGTTAAAAAAGTCAGTTCTGTTGCTGTTTGTTCTTCATTTAATAAATATTGTGTTTCTATTTGCAGAACTTTGTAAAAACTGTTCAAAAAAGACAAGGTACAGAAGCTTTTCTTCTGTTTTTGTGAAAAAATGTTTGACTACTAGTCAATGACTAGGTATTTATTTTAATAGGAACAATAATGGCAAATAGAAAATATTGTGAAGATTATTTAAAGTTCGGTTTCACTTCATTGATCTCGAATTGCATCGAAAAGCCTCAATGTGTTCTTTGTATAGTAAACCTTTTGTTTTATTCACATGTGTGGTTGTTGTCCAGAGGACACACGATAAAATGTTTTTTTCGAACTAAGAAAAGAAATTGAAATGTTTTAAGACATGGGAAAAAAACGAATTTTTTGCATATTTGGCAGATTTATTTGAAGAATTCAACAAATCGTACCTTACAAGGACATGATATCAATATAATTCAATTTAAAGATTATCTGCAGGGTTTTGTTGAAAAACTTGAAAGCTGGAGTAGAAGGGTAAGTGAGCACTGAAGATGAATTTATTGAATTAAGAAATAATTCTTTTGCTAAAGTTAATTTAGAAGCAACGTAATGGATTGACTTTTGGTGATCAAGGAATAAACTGGATGTAAAACACGATATGAGACTGGCCCTGATAACAACACTTCCTAGTTGATGAATTGGTATCTAAATGTCAATATCAAGTTTCTCACTAGATAACTAATTGCAAATGTAATTATTCTTTTGATTATTACTAATTTTCAAATATGCTATGTATATGTACATAGGTATATACATATATAATTGTATAAATATATTGTATGTATGACACATTCACATTTATATTTGGGTTTGCTTTGAAGTTATTGTCACTGCGAACTTTGAAAGTAGATTTCTAGAAAACTTTTAAGTATGTACCTAATAGTAGACGGGAAGGTTTATAATTCAACATTTATTCAAATACATTGGGTCGCAGAGTCTTTCCAAAACTCCAATTTGGGTCGCTAGTTCTAAAAGGTTGGGAACCACTGCTCTAACAACATGTTTCGCCTCAGTGAAATTTATAGCCGTCACTGTTCATACTCGTATATGCTTACAATACTTTTACGTCAAACAGTTTGTTTTCGTTATCCTCATTACTTTTCAGGCCCATCGTTGTTTAGTATTGAAAATCTATTTTTTAGATTTACAGCGAACTACTACTAATACAATTTGCTCTGAACTCTGAAGAAAGCCTGAATATTAATTATTGCCATAAGGCGCCAGATTTTTAGCTTGGTAATAAAGTGCTGTAAAACTCTTTCGAATGTCTCGAAACTTGGTAGGTGTGTTCGTTGAAGCCCTGAACTTGCCTTTGGCTTGTCACCGCAAAACTTTTTGAAAAATCTAAACTCACCCCGTCAAACAAGGTGTTTTTTGAGGTTTGGGTTTCAGGCTATAATAATCTTCTCTAATTTATAAAATTTCCATGTCACAATGTTAGTTACCGTACTCCTCCGAAACGGCTTTACCGATTTTTCCAGAATCGGCTACTATCTATTTACCCCTAAGTGATAAGGGCCATCTTTAAGCCGTTGACCAAGAACATAACAAGACTTCGCGACTTGCTTCGTTACAATGGTAACTTTAATCTCAAAGTTGACGACCATCGAATATATTATGTTTCTTATATTTTTTTTAAAAGGTTTCAAAATAACTCGCTGTGCTTCAGTCAGCCAACCCGTTAAATTCTCGCTATATACTAACTTCTGAGAAGAGTTCCGAACGACCAAACCGATTAAATTTGCATTTCAACCAAATTTAAATATTAAACATTTATGATCCCGTAAATTTAATTGAAACAAGTTCAATCTTTTCAAAGTTGTATAACATTTAGTAGTCCCAGTATGCAAAATAAAAACCGAAACCATTATTTCAAATTGTTGGTCTTTTTCTTCACTTCATTTGTTTCATAATTTAGGTACTGTTAAAATTTTTGATGACCGTTGAATAAATGGTAGCATGTCTGCCTGTTACATGGGAGGTTCGAGTTTCAGAAATATTAAAGGAAAAAAACATGTTTTTCCACGGGTTTTTGCGGGGAATAGGCAACTTCTAAGGCCTTAAAAGCACTTTCTAAATTAGCCATTCGTACTCCGTAACAATTTGTAGGTCATTTCCAATGACAAAACTAATAACATCTTTAAATTCGCACGAGCTCTGGCAACGCAACGCCAGGAGATAGGAGATTTCCAATTGAAACGACTACAATTGGATTTTTTTGAGAGATTTATCAACAATGCGGTGTAACACCACCGACACCAACTACACCGTGGGTGCATATAGACACGTCCGTTCAATGCGTAATGCGTACACCTACTCAAATAGTAAATTAATGAAGAAGCGACAAATGCCTTTTAAAGTTCACGTTTCTTTGGTAAAGTTGCATTATTTTTGTTTTACTTTGGAATATTGTTTTATTTTTATAAAATTTTCTTACTCTGATTGATTTTTCGTTGCAGTTTTTTCAGACGAAAAATCCTTGGAAAAAGTTGCTGCTTACAGTTTGAGTACAGTTGTACAGTTGGTTAATTAAGCCAAATTTACTTCTGCTATTTAAATTCTACAGTGGAGTTTGAAACATTTCAAAAGAAAAAACTACTTTCTATTAACGTTCTTTGTTATCGAAAACAATTTAGTTGATTATGATGATATTCTCCAAGTGTTTTTTAAGCAAGAAAGGAGTATAAATACCGAGAGCATCTTACACTTGAATCATTCGAAGAAGACGGACCAGCACAGCTATGAAGTT
This sequence comes from Melanostoma mellinum, assembly GCA_914767635.1. NCBI lineage: Eukaryota > Metazoa > Arthropoda > Insecta > Diptera > Syrphidae > Melanostoma > Melanostoma mellinum. The sequence continues at coordinate 158,379,795 of OU612059.1, read as the reverse complement.
TTTAACCTTAGTGTGTGCACTTTTCACCATATTAGCGTTGTTGGTTAACCAAAGCATAGGACAAGATACAACAAGAAGAACCACTCCAATGCCAACAACAACAACAACAGCGGCAACAACAACATGTGGATCAAAAACCAGACCATCGCCATCGCCTAAATCAAAATGGAGCTATTTTAATGGGAACAAGTTTTACAACTTTTTTAAATGAATTTCGAGACTTATGTTCTCATTTTCAGTAAATATCAAGTTATTTTTGAAAATATTGTAACGTGCGCTTAGTTCGCAAAAATAAAACTCTACCTTTCAATTTAATTCTACCACTTTATTCAGTATCTACTTTCGATATACACTTTATTGAACTCAACTCGACTTTTGGACTATCACTTGTATTTACTCTTAACTTTATCACTCTATAAACAAGACTGCCCTCTGGTTGCCTCGGGCGGGCTATTTATATCGAATGACATGCCATCTAGAACTCTCCAGTAACTTCTACATTGTCGCCACATTTGCTGTCAAGCATCTGTACACTCACACACACTGGCTTACAAGCAACGTCTGTCATTTATACCATTCCATTATAGTGTTGCCAGTTGTGTTTTCGGTTGAACGTTTTTCGATTAGGAAATTGGTATAAAATGTTGGGTTCACGTTACACTGCCCCCTCCTTAGGATTGTTCGTCCCGAATAATTCCATTTGCAGCCTCGCCACTATATCGATGCAGCCGGTCACAATGAACTACTTTTAACTTGCCTCTTAGTCCTCTTTGGATGCGGTAAACCACGTCGTTAATCCTCGTGACAACAGTATAAGGACCTTCCCAGTTTTGCTGAAGTTTCGGTGACAATCCCTTTTGACGATGAGGATTATAAAGCCACACACGTTCTCCTGCTTGGAATGCTGCCGTTCTCGCTTTTGTGTCATACCGAGTCTTCATCCGGTCGCCATACACTGTGGCCCATGTCCCTGTTCTATTAGGTCTATCTGTCAGCCTACCCACCTCTATGTTTGAATCACAGACATAACAATTTCGGAACCACTTCTCCACGTCACCTCTAACATGCAGCCAGTAAAAGCGTTTTCGCACATTCTCCAGCGTCTTGTTGACTCCCAGGTGGCTTCCTGTAGGGCTTCTATGCATCTTTTGTAAAACCTCTTTGATTTTCGATTGAGGAACAATAAGCTGCATTACAAAGGATTTACCGTCAGGAGATTCCCATTTGCGCTGGAGTACACCTTCTTGCACGCGAAGCGAGTCCCACTGTGCCCAATAAGCTTTGACAACAGAGCTTTGGTCCGAAATGTCGTTCCAGTCAGGTTTCGTGTTGTTCTCTTTCCATTTGAGAATCGGTCCGATGTCTGGATCCTTCTTTTGAGCAGACCTCAATTCTTCCTTGTTCCATCCGAATATGGGTTCCACTCTCATCCGCTGAGTCTTGGTCTCTACTTTCCGCCAGCAATTCCATTGGGGGTTTTCTACCTGATGTCCAATTCGGTATTGATAAGTCTGCGGTCTTACTCTACAGCTCGCGGATTGATTTTCTTGGACTTCACAACGTCGACAAGCAGTTTCAGTTTTAATTGGTGGCAACCGGCATTGTCGCTGTAAGTGCCCCGTCTTATTACAATTCCAACATCTGGCAAGTCCGTTCCGCTGGTTCCTTTGTAGCTTAATTCCTGGGCATGATCCAGCCTCGAATATGGCTTCTCTTTGACAATGTACTGTAACGTGAACCCAACATTTTATACCAATTTCCTAATCGAAAAACGTTCAACCGAAAACACAACTGGCAACACTTTAATGGAATGGTATAAATGACAGGCGTTGCTTGTAAGCCAGTGTGTGTGAGTGTAGAGAGACAGACAGACAGAGAGTAGACAGCAAATGTGGCGACAATGTAGAAGTTACTGGAGAGTTCTAGATGGCGTGTCATTCGATATAAATAGCCCGCCCGAGGCAACCAGAAGTCAGTTTTGTTTATAGAGTGATAAAGTTAAGAGTAAATACAAGTGATAGTCCAAAAGTCGAGTTGAGTTCAAATAAAGTATATATCGAAAGTAGATACTGAATAAAGTGGTAGAATTAAATTGAAAGGTAGAGTTTTATTTTTTGCGAACTAAGCGCACGTTACATTGGTGTCAGAAGTGTAAATAAAACTTATTTGACTAGTAAAGTGTAAAAAAAAAAAAAAAGTAAAAAGAAAATAATAATTATATACAGTGAAAATGGGTAAGTTGTTAGAAGAGCTCACTTGCATTGAGCTTAAAAGTGAGTTAGGTAAGCGAAATCTTTCTAGAGCGGGATCGAAAAATGAGCTCGTCCTGCGCTTGCGTAACTATTTGGAACAGCAAGGGGAAGACGTAAACACTTTTGTTTTTGAAACAGAAGTGGAAGAAGAGGAAGTAAGTGAAAATATAGATTTTTCTAGTATGATGAAACTTTTGTTAGACCAACGAAATGAGCAAAAGAAGGAACAGCAGAATGTTCTCGAACAACTTGAAGCACAACGAAACGAGCAAAAGAAGCTGATTGAAGAACAACGAAACGAGCAAAAGAAGCTGATTGAAGAGCAACGAAGCGAGCAAAAGAAAGAACAGCAGAATGTTCTCGAACAACTGGAAGCACAACGAAACGAACAAAAGAAGGAACAACAGAATATTCTCGAAAGACTTGAAGCGCAACAGAATGTTTTGGAAGGTCAGAAAAACATTCTAGAAGGTAAATTGGGTAACATTGAGAAAAATGTATGTGCCCTAGACGAACGAGTTGAAGGTGTGGAAAAACAGCTTTCTGTTGTAGAGAATCGTTTCGAAGGCGTAGAAAGTCGATGTGATGTTCTCACCAAGGAATTAGACCAGATCCGGAAAATAAAAATTCGAGAATCTGCTGGAGAGTTTGCAAGGAAAAAGGAGATGAAACCCCCAACATTTGATGGACAGTCTTCTTGGCCAGTCTATAAGAGACAATTTGAGGCAGCCGCGACAACAAATGGCTGGGATGACGAAGACAAGTACATTGCACTGACTCTTGCTCTTAGAGGACCAGCAGCTGAATTACTTCAAACAGTTCCAGCTGGTAAGAGCGGCGATTTCAGTTCTCTCGTGGCAGCTATAGATAAACGCTTTGGAGATAGCCACTTGAAAGAAGTCTTCCGAGTCCAACTCAATAACAGAGTCCAGAAAAGGGGTGAAAGTCTACAGCAGCTCCAAGCAGACGTCGAAAGACTGGTTCACCTGGCATACCCGGATGCTGGAGAAGAAATCATCAACCAGCTCGCTGTTGAGTCCTTCGTTCGTGCCATTTCCGATATACATCTTCAGAGGTCTGTGCGAACTGCTAGAACACGTACTCTTTCCGAAACTTTAGCATTCGCATTGACAATTGAAGCAGCAGAACAGGCTTCTCAGGGAGTACATCGACTTAGAGAGGCCATAGTCGAAGAATGCTCGTGCCAAAGAGCTGAAATACAAAAGAACCGGAGCGGACTAGCAAGATGTTGGAACTGCAACAAGACCGGGCACTTACAGCGTCAATGCCGACTACCACCAAACAAAGCAGGTTGTCAACATTGTGGAAGCAAGAGATCCAACCCAGAGCAAGGTAACAACAACACCAGCGTTGCCTATCAGCCCGTTTCCCATCAGGGAAACGAGTAAGAACCAACTTCGAGGGGCAGAGGCTGGTTTCTTGTATCGATGGCCCCAGAACCACCATCCAGGTCTCTCAGACCAAACGAGACAACAAAAGTCTGACTGTGGAGACTACTATTTACGGGAACAAACATGTGGCTACCATCGACACCGGTGCCACAGCCTCCATAGTACGTCGAGACCTGGTAAAGACGACGTGGCTTCATAACACCAATAGCTACCGTCTAAGAACCGCAACGGGAGAAGCAGCAAGAGTATATGGAGAAGTGTGTCTTAAGATCCGACTGGCCGACCTAGTGTTTACTCATCAATTCCTGGTGGCAGATATATGTGACGAGTGCATCATTGGAATCGACTTTATGAAACAGCACGGAGTTATTTTGGACATCGGTAATCAGGTTTTGAAGTACCAAAATAAGGAACTTCCAATGACTTATTCGAACGAAAGTACGTCGACACTGAGAACTGTCATCAGGGAAGATCTTATTCTGCCTCCTTCTTCTGAAGTGTTCGTTTGGACAAAACTGGAAGGGGAGTTTGGAAGCCTTCGATACCTCATGGTGGAACCAGACCCAGAGTGTTCCTCCCAAAGCGTCATCATTGGGAAAACACTGGTAGCACCGAAGAACAAAATGGTCCCCGTACGATTACTAAACACCAGACCGTACGATGTAAGGTTGAAGAAAGGAGAAGTCGTTGGACGTTGCGAATCGGTTGCAGCAATTACGAAGATCACAGACGAAGCTCCGAGAAAACCTATAACTCCGCAGGAGCTCGAAACCATCAGAGCAAAAATACTGAATTCATCCAACCTTGATCACCAACAAACAAGGATGGCTGAAAGTCTCCTACAAGAGTACACTGATATCTTCGCATCGCAAAAGGGGCAATATGGTAGGACACAGTTGGTGCAGCATCGCATCAACACAGGAGATGCAAGACCGATTCGTCAACCTGCAAGACGTCTTCCACTGGCCAAACAAGGTGAGGTTGAGGAAATGATAACAGCAATGAAAAAGGAAGGTCTTATCGAAAATTCCAAAAGTCCTTGGGCGTCACCAGTGGTGCTAGTGAAAAAGAAAGACGGAAGCACTCGTTTTTGTGTGGACTACCGAAGGCTGAATGATGTAACTAAGAAGGACAGCTATCCCCTGCCCAGAATCAGTGATACCCTGGATGCCATGGAGGGAGCGCAGTGGTTCTCGACGCTGGACTTGAAGAGCGGATATTGGCAAGTTGACATCCACCCTGATGATCGGGAAAAGACGGCGTTTTCTACAGGTAATGGGCTCTGGCAGTTTAAAGTTATGCCGTTTGGGTTATGTAACGCTCCGGCAACATTCGAGCGTTTGATGGAGTGCGTTCTTCAAGGACTGACGTGGAAAGCTTGCCTAGTCTACTTGGACGATGTCATTGTTTACGGGAAAACATTTGACCAACATTGTAAGAACCTTAAAGCCGTGTTTCAGAGACTTCGAGAGGCTAACCTTAAACTGAATCCAGAAAAATGTGCACTTTTCAAAACCGAAGTCAAGTATTTGGGACACATCATCTCATCCCATGGAGTAAAGACTGATCCTGAAAAAGTTGACTCCGTCAAAAATTGGCCAACACCACAGGACAAACATCAACTCCGAAGCTTTCTGGGACTTGCCACATATTACCGACGTTTCGTTAAGAACTTCGCTGGAGTTGCAAAGAGTTTGCATCAGCTCACCGAAAAGGGGAAGCAGTTTAAATGGTCAGGTGAGTGTGAGAAATCTTTCCAGGAACTCAAATACCGCCTCTGTAACGCTCCAGTGCTGGCACATCCAACACCTGGCAAAACATTCATCGTCGACGCAGATGCAAGCAACGTTGGAATCGGGGCGGTACTATCCCAAGTGCATGATGGCGAAGAGAAAGTGGTGGCATACTACAGCAAGGTCCTATCAAAACCCGAAAGGAACTACTGCGTGACCAGAAGGGAGCTGCTAGCTCTTATCTTGGCAACAAAGCACTTCCATAAGTACATCTATGGACAGAAATTCCTTCTGCGGACAGACCACGGTGCTCTGAGCTGGCTGTTGAACTTCAAAAATCCAGAAGGTCAAGTCGCAAGGTGGATAGAAAGATTGCAGACCTATGACTACCAGATCCAACACCGCAGAGGAAAGCTGCACTCAAACGCCGATGCATTATCACGAAGACCTTGCAAAGTGGATTGCAAGCATTGCAAGCGGCAAGAAGACAAAGAAATCATTACCGCTCAGCGACTAAGAGCTGACCCCATAAGCGGATGGAGCAATGAGGAAGTGAGGACTGCTCAAAAGGAAGATCCAGATATCGAACCCATTCTCGCATGGAAAGAAAATGAAGAGAAACCGGAATGGGGAGACATTTCTGACAGGAGTCCAGTTCTCAAAGCCTATTGGGCACAGTGGGACTCACTATATGTGCAAGAAGGTGTCCTCAGGCGAAGATGGGAATCCGCTGACGGTAAGTCATATGTGATGCAGCTGATCGTACCGCAATCGAAAGTCAGTGAAGTTCTTCAGGAGATGCACGACGGACCTTCTGGAGGCCACCTGGGGGTAAACAAAACACTGGAGAAGGTGCGACATCGGTTCTACTGGTTACATGCTAGAGATGACGTGGAGAAGTGGTGCCGAACATGTGACAAGTGTGCTGCAACCAAAGGACCTGGTAGGAAGATTCAAGGTAAGATGCATCAGTACAACGTGGGATCGCCTTTTGAGAGGATTGCAGTAGATGTGGCTGGGCCTTTTCCAGAGACCAACGCTGGAAACAAATACATTCTGGTTGTAATGGACTATTTTAGCAAGTGGCCTGAGGCGTATGCCATCCCAAATCAAGAAGCCAAAACGGTGGTCGACCAGATTGTGTTTAACTGGGTTAGTAGGTTTGGCGTGCCTATGGAACTCCATTCCGACCAAGGGAGGAACTTTGAGTCAAACATCTTCCAAGGAGTGTGCGGACTACTTGGCATTAAGAAGACAAGAACCACACCACTTCATCCACAATCTGATGGGATGGTTGAAAGATTCAACCGGACCTTGAAAGAACACCTCACCAAGGTCGTAGGCGACTACCAAAGAGACTGGGATAGGCACGTACCGCTATTCCTGATGGCCTATAGAAGTGCAGTACATAGCTCGACAGGACAAACACCATCTGACATCCTGTTCGGGAAAACCATGCGGCTGCCCAGCGAACTTAAATTTGGATGCCCCACAGAGGAGCCACAGGACACAAACGAGTATGTGGACGACCTCAAGGAGAGACTCGCTGACATCCATAAAAGAACAAGGGAACGGATGAAAGCCTACAGCGACCGGATGAAGACACGGTACGACACAAAAGCGACAACGTCAGGATTCCAAGCAGGAGATCGTGTGTGGCTTTATAATCCTCATCGTCAAAAGGGATTGTCACCGAAACTTCAGCAAAACTGGGAAGGTCCTTATACTGTAGTCACGAGGATTAACGACGTGGTTTACCGCATCCAAAGAGGACTAAGAGGCAAGTTAAAAGTAGTTCATTGTGACAGGCTGCATCGATATAGTGGCGAGGCTGCAGATGGAATTATTCGGGACGAACAATCCTAAGGAGGGGGCAGTGTAACGTGAACCCAACATTTTATACCAATTTCCTAATCGAAAAACGTTCAACCGAAAACACAACTGGCAACACTTTAATGGAATGGTATAAATGACAGGCGTTGCTTGTAAGCCAGTGTGTGTGAGTGTAGAGAGACAGACAGACAGAGAGTAGACAGCAAATGTGGCGACAATGTAGAAGTTACTGGAGAGTTCTAGATGGCGTGTCATTCGATATAAATAGCCCGCCCGAGGCAACCAGAAGTCAGTTTTGTTTATAGAGTGATAAAGTTAAGAGTAAATACAAGTGATAGTCCAAAAGTCGAGTTGAGTTCAAATAAAGTATATATCGAAAGTAGATACTGAATAAAGTGGTAGAATTAAATTGAAAGGTAGAGTTTTATTTTTTGCGAACTAAGCGCACGTTACAGTACCATTTGAGAAGCTTGCTCAGATGCTTCCATCATTAATGCAAACTCTAGAGTCTCAGAAAGAGTTCGTGTTCTAGCAGTTCGCACAGATCTCTGAAGATGTTTGTCAGAAATGGCACGAACGAAGGACTCAACAGCCAGATGGTTGATGATTTCTTCTCCAGCATCCGGGTATGCCAGGTGAGCCAGTCTTTCGACGTCTGCTTGGAGCTGCTGTAGACTTTCACCCCTTTTCTGGACTCTGCTATTGAGTTGGACTCGGAAGACCTCTTTCAAGTGGCTATCACCAAACCGTTTATCTATAGCTGCCACGAGAGAACTGAAATCGTAGCTCTTACCAGCTGGAACAGTTTGAAGTAATTCAGCTGCTGGTCCTCTAAGAGCAAGAGTCAGTGCTATGTATTTGTCTTCGTCATCCCAGCCATTTGCTGTCGCAGCTGCCTCGAATTGTCTCCTGTAAACTGACCAAGACGACTGTCCGTCGAATGTTGGTGGTTGTACTTCTCTTTGCTTTAGACAATCTCCACAAGTTTTCCGTAGCTCCATTTTCCGCATCTGGTCTAGTTCTTTAGCCATGTTTTCGATTCGTTTCTCCAAAGTGGCAAGCTGACTTTCGCATTGACTCTCAAGCTTGGAAAATCGTTTCTCAACACATTCAATGCGTTTTTCTAGGCCACAAACATTTTTCTCAATGTTACCCAATTTGCTTTCTAGAATGTTTTTCTGACCTTCCAAAACATTCTGTTGCGCCTCAAGTCTTTCGAGAATATTCTGTTGTTCTTTCTTTTGTTCGTTTCGTTGCTCTTCCAGATTCTTTTGTTGTACTTCGAGTCTTTCGAGAACATTCTGCTGTTCCTTCTTTTGCTCGTTTCGTTGCTCTTCCAGACGCCCGAGAATATTCTGCTGTTGCTCGTCAATCAGCTTCTTTTGTTGTACTTCGAGTCTTTCGAGAACATTCTGCTGTTCTTTCTTTTGTTCTAATAAAAGCTTCATCATACTAGAAAAATCTACATTTTCACTTACTTCCTCTTCCTCCACTTCTGTTTCGAAAACAAAAGTGTTTACGTCTTCCCCTTGCTGTTCCAAGTGGTTGCGCAAGCGCAGGACGAGCTCATTTTTCGATCCCGCTCTAGAAAGATTTCGCTTACCTAACTCACTTTTAAGCTCAATGCAGTTGAGCTCTTCTAACAACTTACCCATTTTCACTGTATATTGTTTTTTTTTTTTTTTTTTCTTTTTTTTTTTTCACACTTTAATAGTCAACTCGTTTTTTTTTTTCAAATAAGTTTTATTTACACTTCTGACACCAATGTAACGTGCGCTTAGTTCGCAAAAATAAAACTCTACCTTTCAATTTAATTCTACCACTTTATTCAGTATCTACTTTCGATATACACTTTATTGAACTCAACTCGACTTTTGGACTATCACTTGTATTTACTCTTAACTTTATCACTCTATAAACAAGACTGCCCTCTGGTTGCCTCGGGCGGGCTATTTATATCGAATGACATGCCATCTAGAACTCTCCAGTAACTTCTACATTGTCGCCACATTTGCTGTCAAGCATCTGTACACTCACACACACTGGCTTACAAGCAACGTCTGTCATTTATACCATTCCATTATAGTGTTGCCAGTTGTGTTTTCGGTTGAACGTTTTTCGATTAGGAAATTGGTATAAAATGTTGGGTTCACGTTACAATATGTTAAACTTCCTACACCCTACTTAAAAATGTTAAAAAATTGACTGAAAAATATAGAATTCGAAGTCGATTGCGTTTGTTGTCTTGAAGCTTTGTTCAAAAACTGGATTCTGAATCGGGTTTAATCTTTATTAACTTTCCACAATAGTAAGGTATTCGCGTCTGAACAAAAGGTCTTGTCTACATTTCTCAATGACATATCTACACATGTAATTCCGTTCCGTAATCTAATTGAATAAATAGATCTCAGATTTCAGATTAGTCTATCATCATTCGTTCTTAAAACGTTATAACATCTGCTGATTTATATCCACCTGAGCAATGTTATTGATCCTAAACTCATCTCACACAACACAACACACCTACTACAAGGGAAAATCGGTAGGAAATTCCTTAAGCATCCTGGTTCGTCCCTCCATCATAAAAAATACTCTCTGGCTGCATTTCTTGACATAGAGAGCGCTTTTAATAACGTTTTTAACCTGGCAATTACAACGGCGCCGGCGCTGATAAATCTTAAAGTATTCAGTATAGTAGCTGAGCTGATGAATCTTATGTTAAGAAGTAGGAGAATCAACTCAACTCTACGGGGCTTTGGAAAAACAAAGAGATCTGTCAGTAGAGGACCACCTCAAGGCGGATTCCTAACCCAACTTCTGAGGAACACAGTCGTAAACGAGCTTATAGATGGCTTAGAAGTTCAGGGATTCAAAGTGATTGCATAATGCATACGCTAACCAATGATCAGTTTCAGCAACAAATGCTCATTTCCTTACGGAGTTGAAACAAGCCGCTGGCTATGGGGGTTAACCCAGGAAAAATGAACTCGTTCCCTTCACTAGGGAAAACAAATTGAAATTGAATTACGCGCCCATTAGTATCAAAGCTATCTCCCAATGGATCAATAACAACATTGGTCACTCAACAATCCTGAACTTTTCGGAACAACCAAAAGTCATTCCGATTGCACCATCCCCCAATTGGTCGTTGAAAAAAGCTCCAAGTTTCTATTTCACCGAAATAAATTTAGGATGACAAAGAATTCTTGAAAGATGATTCAATTTATTTCTATAAAAATGGTCCAAAGATCAGAGATTGGTTGCACTAAACGTAAGTCTTTCATTCCGGCCTCCAAAACACTGTAGCGTGTTCAAAGCGGTAGCTCTGGCGATTTGTAGTGGCTAAAAGAAAACGTGATATCCTCAGTGGGAATACGAATCTTCTCAGACAGTTAAGCAGCTCTCAAATCACTCGGCGATGTTACCACGAACTCAGTTACCGCCCTCAATTATTGACTATCACTCATGGAGATGACTGAACAGTTCAATATTTGTTTTTTTGAGTGCCGGAGTACAGATATATCCTAGGTAACTGAAAAGCTATGAATTCGCCAGAAATGGATCCGGTTTACCGATCTCAATCAGCAGGCTGAACATCGCTACATGCCAACTCGCATGCTAAAGCAAGATGACATGAATTAAACAAAGAGCAGGCGGAGAAACACCACAAAAAAGAGCCAAAGCGAAAACTAGATCCAAAACTCACAAGACAGATTGCACATTGACTTCTTAATCGGTGTTATTACCGGACATTGCCATAAGACTCGATGTTTTATCAAAGGACTTTTGCAGAAGCTGCTTAAACGAGGAGGAAGAAAAGACTATACTATACGTATTTTGTTCATGTCCTGCACTCTCCCTGAAAAGAAATCTGCATACTGTATAACTTTTTTGATGCATCGCTTCTTTGAAGCGATCCGGCGAACACAGATATCCTTCACCTCTATCGCCTTTCAAGTAACACGATATTCAATTATTCAGCCACTTATGCCTGAAATTTCCGCTTCGGTTCTTGTAAAGTGGACAAAACTAAAATAGCAGAAATGATCTGTTTTGTTACATTACTTTTACAAAAGGTATTTATTTTTGATGCCTACAGAAACAGTTCTCTCGCGAACAACAATTTTTTTTCTGTTGAAAAATAACTAAAAGCATGCTATGGTATGGTTAATATCTGTGAATTAACAAGAACTATATTATGAAGTGCAACGTGAATAAATGTCTGTGCGTTGTTAAAAGAACCAACACTAGCCTGCACGTCCTTTTCTTCCACTCATATTACTCAAAATGCGGTGTTAACCTACAAAAAATTATTTGGCTCTCTTCGAGAGATTCCTCGAAATTGCGGTGTTTCACCGAGCTACACCCCCTAAACATGTCCCTAGGGGCCGTCCATAAAATACGATCACTCGCAGGGGGTTGGGTTTCGCTGAGTGTGACAAGATGCGATAAGGGGGGAGTGATAAAAGCCATTCATTTGGTACTAGGAAATATACAGCCATTTAAATGCATATATTTTTAATACAACGAATTGTAACTCAATACATTCTTATGATGGCAAATAAATATTAACCTAATTGCTATTCTCGCAGTGAAAATTCAGCCGGAAGCTGCAGATTTTCAGCATATTCCTTATGATTGGTTTTGTCCGTCAGTCCACGATGAATTGGCAAATAGAACATGTAAAGAATGTGGCCTATATCACACGGAATGTATTGATGACGATGAAGTGGATGGTAGTTTTGATGATGTAGAAGAAAGCCGCGCAATACCTTACTTACTATGTTAGATGGGCATTACAGTTCGGGTAGAACCTGGGCCTTAACCTACATCCTTCTATAACGACTTTGATCTCGGGCGAGCTCTCTCCAGTTTTGCACTATAAGTCAGTTAAGGTCCTCATCTGCTTGATTGCGCCACCTAAGACACGGTCTTCCCCTTCAGCGATTTCCCTTCAATATCCTTTCGAAAACCCGTCGAGAGCTGCAGCGTTTGAATCTATCCACTTTAAATGGCCCAACCGTCGGTCGTAGCCTCGTGATGCGTACTCTTCTGGCTATGCCCATGTCGCGGTACAGTTCATACAGCTCGTTGTTGTATCTTCTCCACACATTGTCTTGGCATACAGGGCCAAAGATCATTCGGAGAATTTTTCTTTCGAAACGACCAAGGGTTTCCTCATCCGCTTTCAATAAGATCCACTCCGCACCATTCCGCACCGTAAAGCAGGACTGGGATGGTCAAGGTCTTATACAAGGTTACCTTGGTTTTTCTGGAGAGGTTTTGTTTCTCAATTGCCTTCTTAACCCAAAGAAGCAACGGTTGACAAGAGCTATTCTCCGTTTGATCTCCGCACCGTGACCATATCATGCAGATCAGCTGGTACATGCTACTTTCTTACTGGTCTCCCGCTTGAAAAGTTCGGCATCAAGGCTTTCTGCACCTAAAGTCTTATTTGATTTAAGTTTGCATATGGCAAGCTTAACTTCTTCTAGGTCGGGAGTACGGCATTCTGGATCATCGTCCATGCTGAATAGCGCATTCTGCCTGACAGCGGAATTTACGTCTTCATTCCCGTTGAGCAGTGTGCAGAAGTAATCTTTCCAGATCCTCAGTAGCGACTGTGACACTATACTAATATGTTCCCCTGCTGGTCCCTACAGGCTTGTGTTCGGGGCTTGCCACCATGGCAGGATCTTTTTACCTTTTGATAAAACTTCCGAATCTCGTTCCAGTCATGTCACCTCTCAATTTCCTCAAACGAGCGATTCTTATGCTGCTATCTGCTTCGGTGTTCCTCCCTTCTTTTCACCTTGTAGATCTCGTTATTGGCTACCCCGATGCTTTTTACAAAGTAATTTAAAAATAAATCTCGTTATGCTGATCATAGCCCTTGTTCGCTTTTGCATTAACATTCGTCGTGCTTTTTGTTTGGCTGCATTTGCCTGCCTGCATCCTTCATCGAACCATATGGGTTTCGTTTTGGGGGCCGAGTGAATCCCAGAACCTCAGAGGCAGCGGTTCAGATGGCTTCTTGGCATTGTTGTCACTAGTCTTCAATGCGTAATGCTGGCGGCATAGGATTTAAAGATAGTTGAAGGGACACTCGATTGGAGAAAGCACTGGCAATCTCTTGTGATTGTAGCTTTCTGACGTCATATCGTTTCACAGCGTTAGTTCGAGTGAGTCGTGAACAAGATTTCCAATCCTCTTTCGTATACCATATGGCTACAGCAAGGTAATGGTCTGAGTCAGAGGTGGCCCCTCGGAAAGTTCGGATACACTGGAAGAGTGCCTTGCGTCGATCGCAACATGGTCAATAATGAGATCTTCGCTGAGTTTAACCATCTAACTCAATTTGTAGATGAGCCCATTCGGGTTTCAGATATTGGAGGCCTTGACACTCTTGATCTAACTTCTCGTCCCGAAAAATCCAGGGTTATAGTATCATCTCCTCTAGGCAAATCGGAGCATTGTGTCATATCGGTAGATTTTACGTATTCCGTCAGGGTAAAAAAGGATAAAGTCCCTAAAAGAATTGTGTGCAATATGAGAAAGCTAATTGGTACGACCTTAATAACTTCTTTCGAAATAAAAGTTGGTTATTGTGTTTTCTCGAAGGAAACGTTGACGCATCAGCTGATATGAAATGATATCTAACGTATAATTTTCCAGAGCATGAGAAATTTTGTTTCTTATAGAACAAAAATTATCAGTTCCAAAGAGAGTTCGTGGTTTGATTCGAGCTGTAAAGAGGCGATTAGGGATACAGAAAGAAGTTTTTTTTTTAAACAAAACCTTATACAGTAGAAAACCAAAATTTGTTCAAACGAGATAGAAATATTTGTAATGCTCATAAACAAGACTCCAAATTTTTGCAATTTTCGTTTATCGATAAATTCTGGTAAAATCAGAGAGTTGGTGAAAAGAAAATTCATTGCTTAGATGGCACATCCCTAATACGTTCTCAAACGATATTAATTTGATAATGAAATGACAATTGTCACTTAAAATTCACGAATAACAAACAAAACAAATGAGTTTTGCTATATTGTTTCTCTGGAAGAGTTTATAATAAGTATGTAGGTGTTTGTTTTTTTTTTAATTATTATTAGTGGAGGACCGTCAGACACAAAAAAGGGAAAACCTAGAAATTCAGGCCAGTTCATGGATTTTCATGAAATTTTCGGAAATGTGTTTTAAATGGCGTATAGAAAAAAGTTAAAAAAAAATATTTCGCCGCTCTCAATGCTTTAATTATTTTTAAAATTAATTATCAACTTTTAGAATTTTATTTTAATTATTTAGGGTGTTTTAGATACGGTTTTCCAAAGGGTAAGGATATGTAGGTTTGGGCAAGACAAAAAAAAAAAAAATGTATGGAGGGGGGTCTATATCCCTCCGTGTAGCCGCGAGAGGGGCAATTTTATATGAAATTTACTCCATTTAAAAAAAAAAACTATTAAAAATCAACTAAGCCACTTTCTTTCTCATTCTTTAGTGTTTTTGAAAGCTATTGCTTTTTTCTTTAATAAAAATTTTAATTTGAGTTCACTTAATGAAAAGTTTTGGAGAGATCAAGCCTCAAAGTCAAAATTTTCAAAAAAGAAAATATTTTTTTCTTAATTAATTTTTTTCTTTTCATAATTTTGCCCCACAAAAGGCCATTTATTCTTTCCATGTTCAATGCTTTTATTAATATTTACTCAGAGCAAAAAACCGAACAAAAAAATTTTTCTTGGTTTAAGAGAAATTAAAAAAAACGAAAGGAACTTTTTTCCAGAAAACAAAATGTCGTTAATTTCCCGCTAATTGAATTTTTTTTCCTGGAAGTGAAATTTGAAATGTGTCCTAATAGCATATAAAAAAAAATAAAAAAAAAAAGTTTGTATCATCTTAATTTTAATATAAATTATAAATAATTATTAAAATTTTAGAGTTTTCTTTTATTAATATTAGTTTTCAGTTAAATTTTAAAACTAAGACCTATTACAAACTTGAACTTTAGTCTCTAAATGCTGTTTCCTGTCAAACGAGTTGATGAAACCGAAAAAATGTGGTTTTTTGCCAAATTTTGAATTTTCAACCATTCACAGAGACTTAAATCAGATAAATTAACGGCTCGAAGTTTTTTTTAGGTGGGGAGCATGCTGATGTGTAGTTCTTTCTTTTATAAAAGAATTGATGCATCCCTTATTGATATATGTTTGTTTGCATACTGAATGCACGTAGAAAAATTCGCGAGTATTTATTTGGCAAAAAACCTATTTTTTTGGGTCCATCAACACGTTTGACCAGAAATAGCATCTAGAGCACAAATCAGTATGTGTGGTGTCCTTTGAGACCAATTTATAGGTGTTAGTTTTAAAATTTAACTTAAAACTAATATAATTAGAATATAGCTCTAAAATTTTATTAATTATTTATAATTTATATTTATATTAAGATCATACAAAATATTTTTTTAACTTTTTTCATATGCTATTTAAGACACATTTCATATTTCACTTCCAGGAAAAAAGTTCAACTAGCGAGAAATTAACGACATTTTGTTTTCTGGAAAAAAGTTCCTCTCGTTTTTACTTGCGATTATAGGCTAGTCTTGCAATCGTGCAGAAAAAAAAATTTGAGATAACAACTAAATATGACATTACGATGATAGAGATTACGAAAAAAGTGGGTCCTACAATTCTGTGTGTCTGTCTGTGTGTCTGTCTGTCTGTCTGTCTGTGCGTATATGGACCTACAGCCAGAACCGCTTGATTGATTTTCTTCAAGATTTGCAGTTATGGTCTCTGGAGTAGTTTACAGAGGGGAATTGGGTCTCTAGGTCTTGAAATAACGGTACCTGCCATACAACCGATATGACAATACCTATTTTCCTCGAAAACGGCTCTAACGATTTTGATAAAATTTTACAAGAGGTATTATTTTTTAATAGCTGTTCTTATGTTGTAAATTTTTTTTTTTGAAAAAGTCTATAAACGGTACCCCCCATAGTACCGTTTATTTCAAAACCGACTTTCTCAGTAATGGCTAACATGATTTTGACGAAATTTCGTATTTAAGAAGTTCTAAGTCGTTTAAGAAAGATTGCATATCAACATTTGAAAAATTTAGTTTTTTGGAATTTTCTTTATTTTTTTTAAGAAAATTTAAATTTTCGAACATTTTCAAAACGATAACTTTGATTTATTTAAAATTTTTTGTCAATACATCTCTAAGCAAGATCTTAAAACTTGTGTACTTGAATTTTTAAAACCATATTTAAAAAAAAATTAAAAATAAAAAACCGTTTTTTAAAAAATGGCTCTAACGATTTCGATTAAATTTTAAGGGTTAATATGTATAAATAGTTGCGAAAAAATTGCGTTTTTAGATTTTCGCATTGAACATGAAAAGAAAAAATGGCCCTTTGTGGGGCAAAATTATGAAAAAAAAAAAATTTGTTTAGAAAAATATATTTTCTTTTTTGAAAATTTTGACTTTGAGGCTTGAAATCTCCAAAACTTTTCATTATGTGAACTCAAATTAAAATTTTTATGAAAGAAAAAAGCAATAGCTTTCAAAAACATTAAAGAATGAAAAAGTAAGTGGCTTAGTTGATTTTTAATAGTTTTTTTTTTTTTTAAATGGAGTAAATTTCATATAAAATTGCCCCTCGCGCCTACACGGAGGAATATAAGCCCCCCTCTCATACAATTTTTTTTTTTGTTTTGACCAAACTTATCAATCCTTACCCTTTGGAAAACCGTATCTAAAACACCCTAAATAAATAAAATAAAATTCTTAAAGTTAATAATTGATTTTAAAAATAATTAGAGAATTGAGAGCGGAGAAATACTTTTTTTTTTAACTTTTTTCTATACGCCATTTAAAACACAATTCCGAAAATTTCATGAAAAGCCATGAACTGGCCTGGATTCCTAGGTAAAAAGCTTACGGCCCTCCACTATATTAAATTTTACTTGCTTAGATTGTGTACGAATTTTTGAAAAGCTTATGCTTTTGCCTTATTGATTTTTGGCTATCCCAAGAGCAAACGACCAAACGAACTTCTCGCTCTGTTGCGCCACCCTATTTATTTTTTATTTTTTAAGAGCAAACGACCAAGTTTATATATACCCGCAGTCTCTTCAGATGATAAAAATTAAATCCTTGAAATAAGTTGTTATTTACAGTTTGAGTACAAATAGTTAATTATCGATTGCCAAATTTATTTCTTTTATTTGGACTAAGATAAAAAGCTTTCCGGCAAGACAATACAATAGTATGGTGGAATAGAAAAGATTTCAAAAGAACAAACTGCTTTCTTTTATCGTTCTTTGTTATCTAGCACAAGTAAGCTAATTATGTTGACACTCTCCAAGTATTATTTAAGCTAGAAAGGAGTATAAATACCGAGAGCATTTTACACTTGAATCATTCGAAGAAGACAGAACAGCACGGCTATGAAGTTTTTAACCTTAGTGTGTGCACTTTTCACCATTTTAGCTTTGTTGGTTAACCAAAGCGTTGGACAAGACCCACCAACAACAACAACAACAACAGCGGCAACAACAACAACATGTGGACCAAAAGCCAGACCACCCAAATCAAGATGGAGCTATTTTAGTGGGAACAAATTTTACAATTTTTTCTAAATTGTAACTTAAAGGAATTTCGAGACTTATGTTCTCATTTTCAATAAATGTCAAGTTATTTTTGAAGATATGTTAAACTTCCTACACTGTACATTGAAATGTTTAAAAATTCAAACGGTTGTTGACTAAAAATAAAGAATTCGAATTCGATTGCGTTCGTTGTCTTGAAGCTTTGTTCAAAAATTTTATTCTGAATCGGATTTATTCTTTATTAGTTTTTCCCAATAGTGAGATATTCGCGTTGGAATTTATGGTTTTGTCTACATCTTTCAATGACATATCTACACATGTAATTCCGTTCCGTTTTCTAATTCAATGAAAAGATTCGTTCTTAAAACGTTATAATATCTGCTGATTTATATCCACCTGCGCAATGTTATAGATCCTAAACTCATCTCACACAACACACCTACTACAAGGGAAAATCGGTAGAAACATCCTTGTGCATCCTGGTTTGTGCTATCGAATATTCCCTCCATCATAAAGAATACCTACACTCTGGATGCATTTCTTGACATAGAGAGCGCTTTTAATAACGTTTTTAACCTGGCAATTACAACGGCACTGATAAATCTTAAAGTGTTCAGTATAGTTGCTCAGCTGATGAATCTTATCATCTTATGTTAAGAAGTAGGAGAATCAACTCAACTCTACGGGGCTTTGGAGAAACAAAGAGGTCAGTAGAGGACCACCGCAAGGCGGATTCCTATCCCAACTTTTGTGGAACACAGTCGTAAACGAGCTTATAGATGGCTTAGAAGTTGAGGGATTCAAAGTAATTGCATAATGCATACGCTAACCAATGATCAGTTTCAGCAAAACATGCTCATGTCCTTGCGGAGCTGTGATACAAACCGCTGGCTATTAACAAACTATTAAAATGGGCGAGAAAATGTGATATGGGGGTTAACCCAGGAAAAATGAACTCGTTCCCTTCACTAGAGAAAACAAATTGGAATTGAATTACGCGCCCATTAGTATCAGAGCTATCTCCCAATGGATCAATAACAACATTGGTCACTCAACAATCCTGAACTTTTCGGAACAACCAAAAGCCATTCCGATTAAACCACCCCCAATTGGTTGTTGAAAAAAAGTTTCAAGTTTATATTTCACCGAGATCAATTTAGGATGACGAAGAATTTTTGAAAGATGATTCAATTTATTTCTATACAAACGGTTCAAAGATCATAGATTGGTTGCACGGTGTACTCAGAGTGAATAAACGTTAGTCTCTCATTCCGGCTTTCAAACCACTGTAGCGTGTTCCAAGCGGTAGTTCTGGCGATCTGTAGTGGCTAAAAGTGGTGTTGCGTTGATTGAAGAGTATAATAAATGTCTGACGAAAAACGAAGAGCAACTTCAGTTCTTGCTATTGGCTATTAGTGAATATAGAAAAAAATTTCCTAGTTGTAACAAAAAAACTTTAATGCAGAACAAATTATAGATTTCTAAATAAAATTTAGTTCTTTCTTAAGCTATTAATCACTTAAATGTTGATTATCGTGTTTCATTAATATTATAATTTAAGAATCTATGAACAATTTTTTTCTTTTATAGTAATAATAAATAAAATAATGATTTTCCATGATCTCGGCTATCAGTTTGCTACATTAAGTAAAAAAAAAGAATCAACAACGAAAAAAAAAACGAGAACGTTTTATTTTTTCAACTTTAATCACGAATAACTTCTGAAGGAAGCACTTTGTGAGAAAGTGTAAAAAATTTTTTTTTTTAGAAAATTAAATTTTCTTTAAGGAACATGTTTGCAATTTTTCACATATTGATTTGTACGTGAGTTATGAATCTCCAAAATAAAAGAGCAAAATCAAAAAAACATACCATTTTTCAAAGCTTGATTACTCAGAAACGGTTAGTCTGAGAAAAATTTTTGTAAAGACCTTTTTTAAAGAAAATTTAATTTTCTACAAAAATATTTGTCGTTAAATTTGTTGCGCTCAAAATACTTGAACAGTTCTGACGCTCAAGTAAGGTAAGGTCTAAAAAATATAAAACACGATTGATAGACCTCTAAATAATTTTTTTTTGAGCTAAAATTTTTTTGGAATTTTTTTTTAGCTATCCTTTACAATATTTTCAATATGGATTTTGATTCAAAAATAAAAAATTTTTTTTGGCCCAGTCTAATGTTCCTACTTCAAGTGTATTACCTTTAATTCGAAATTTCAACAATTTAATTAATTAAATTTGGTATCTCGATAGAGGTAGAATATTTTTTTTTTGTGCAGAAATGTATTTTTTATATTTATAAAATTGAAAAATACTTGAAGAACTACTTTTTTTCCTGGCTAAACATAAGAATTTATTTCATATTCAGAGGGAACTCACAGTTTTTTGTAACGAATTTCCCACTGTACATGGGAACAAAGGCCACTTTAGTAAAGTGGATTTCG
This sequence comes from Melanostoma mellinum, assembly GCA_914767635.1. Lineage (NCBI taxonomy): Eukaryota > Metazoa > Arthropoda > Insecta > Diptera > Syrphidae > Melanostoma > Melanostoma mellinum. The sequence continues at coordinate 158,359,508 of OU612059.1, read as the reverse complement.
TTCCCATTAAGTGAGAACTTAGACCCTCAGTGGACTTAGTTCCTGGGGACTTATTTTTCTGCACAAAAGAGAATTTAGTCCCTCAGTGGACTTGGTACCTGGGGACTTATTTACCTGCACCGTCAATCAGTAGGTTGAACATTGGTATACCCATGGCTACATACAAACTCGCATACTGAAGCAAGATGCCATGGATAAAACAAATAACAGGTGGAGAAAAACCACTACATGTGTGACATCGAAAAAGAGCCAAAGCCAAAACTAGATCCAAAACGCGTAAGACAAATTGCAGATTGGCTTCGTAATCGGGGCTATTACCGGACATTGCCACAAGACTCGGCGTTTCATCAAACGACTTCTGCAAGACTGGGAAATTTGGTTGACGACAGAAAAACTTTATCGGAATTCCAGGCTGATTTCAGGAAAGGATACTCGATTGACCACATTTTGGAACATTGCTGGTCTTTATAAAAGGAAACAGAGGAAAGTATACGCGATCATTATAGACTTCCTTGCAGCTTTGACTCTGTTGATCGCGAAGCTCTCTTTTATACCAGCTCTGTGTGATAGGAGAGTAGAGCAAAGTTATAAGCGTGCTAAGAGCGATGTACGACAACAACGTAGCTTACGTTTGGGATGGCGACTGTATATCCGAGGAGTTTTTCAACAGCCACTTGTTTCAATCAACGCTGTATCCTTAGTTTCCTGCTGTTCATAATTTTCATAAATGATATTATTGATGAAGTCTGAGGTGGAATCATTGTGGAAGGACTGTCTGTTTAAGTCCTTATGTATGCAGATGACATAGTGATCTTCTTTGAAACATTAGATGGAATGCAGCTCATGATAAATAGGTTTGGGGTATATTGCAATCGATGGAATCTTGAAATTAACCTGCAAAAATTTAATATGATGATTTTAAGAGGTGGAGGTGGCAGGTATTCAAGAAATAAAAAAGGGGAATATAATGGCCATGTAGTCAAAATTGTCCGCGAACATAAATATCTAGGAGTTCTGATAACCTCAAATCTAAACATGAAGAAGCAAGCACCTGGAGGGGAAATTGACTGACGCTAAACGCGCAATTTCGTCGTGATGGCAAAAATGCATCAAAATCAGATACATTGAACACAGTTGAAAACAAAAGTTTTTCCGATCTACTGCATTGTTAATCCTGTTCTACGGGGCGAAAGTATTGGGACATTGTTCTATGGAACCTGTGGAAAAATTTATAAGATATTTTGTTAAGAAGATATTTCGATAACCAATGAACACTCCAAATAACAGGATTTATCTTGAAACAGGAACACCTCTTTTGATTAGGGACACCATTGCCATGCACTTTAACTACGTTGTAAAGGTAAATAAAACGGAAGATGATCTACTATTAAAAGTCTTAAAAGCAGTTATCAAAAGAAAAGGTACAATGTTGGAAGAATTGACTAGCCGTGCTGCAACTTGTGGCATCATCATAAATTAACTACTAAGAAGCAACCATCCATGTTAAGAAGAAAATCTTTACCGTGTAAGTACCGGCTCGGAGTTGTTCGGTCATTAATTCTTTTATTGCAGATGCAATACCATCTTTGGGAACCACATCAGGGAGCTGCAGTGAATGTCTCGTTTTATGAATCCATTCGCTTACTCATTGCCTTACACTACACCACTATACAGGCACCATTCATCTTAATCCAAAGCAATAAACACACTGCACTCTTTTGTAGTCAACAAGAAAGGTTCTTTCACTTTCACTCACTTAGCTGAAACAATGGCAGGCAATGACAATATCTGTTCGCGTATGAACTTGTGCGAATAGTGTCTAAAGCAACGAATCATCTACAGTGCAACGAATACTTCACAGTGTAATACTGTGATGAAGAACACATTTGTTCTGTTACAATCAGCAAAAAAAAAAAACTTAAAAAAGATAAATAACTCCAAGTCGAAATGTGTATTCAAACCTTTCTGTGCGATCTTTGTCATCCCTCATCATTCGTTAACATTCGCTTTTTTTTCGAATGCAAGCGAATGGTGTACCTGTTTCATGGGCACAAGGAATGTGAAGACTCGTATTCACGAGTGTTGTGTACTTTTTCTACAAGAATTACTCTTGTTTCATCATTGTGAGTGTGAGACTGCGTACGTCTTGTTTTTCGGGGGATGATACGAAAGCGCAAGTGATTGATTTGTACGCAAATAACATTTTTAATAAAAAAAAAGAAAAACTTTCTTTATTTGTTACTCAGATCTAACAATAAATTACTGTGGAGGAAGACTTGAGCCATAGTCTACGTCACGCCAAAGAAAATAGCTCAAGGCTCCCGTTATCGTTCTCTCTGTTCATAAATGAACATAAAAGATAGTCTGGTGTGCAGCTGTGTGTTATCTTAAACAAATAAAATATACAGTCCACTTAAGAAAGGGAAGATTATTTTCCCACACACAACACACAGCTGAACACAAAAAGGGTCAGGTCATAAAGATATTGTTATCTTTTGCTTGTAAATAAGTCTTTGTGTAAAAATTTATAAATAGAATAGGTTTTTAAGAAAATAAAGTCAGTACCTTACAACTACTCATCGTGTGCGTTTTTATTCGTACACTCTCAAAATAAAAATTTTATTACTTTAGCGAGTCATGAGCAAGCTTCGGTCTGTCTTATAACTGTTCTATAAGATAATTTTGACAATTTTCAGTTACCACTCAAAAAAAAGCTTTTATCACGAAAAAAGAAAAAAAAAAGAAACATTGCGTACTTAAAAACACTTTTTCATATTCACTTTCTAAAGTCTACTTACGTTTTAGAATTATTTTTGAAGTAGTTTGAAAAAGGAGGTTGCGGAATGCAACGCTTAAATCTGCTCACTAAAGTATTGAGTGGAATTTGAGTGAATTATTGAGGGTGGTTCAAGTCTCCCGTTTTCCCCCTCTACGTCTATGAGTATCTTGGGGCTTGGTTCGTCAACAGTTGGGATTCAATGTCAAGTACCTTCGTTGTAGGCTTTATAACTGTCTGAGAGTGCTCTAAGCAAATTTAATAAATGAGGCTAAATTTGTTTAGCAAGGGCAGAAAGCCTTCGCGCAACATTCAAAACAGTATAAATAAGTTGTAAGCTATTTTCAAAGTCAGTTTTAATTATTTGACTTAAAATGAAAACCGTCACACACATGGTATTACACAAACTTATAGCGAAGGAGAAACAAGTTCAATATCACAGTTGTTTTCATGTTTTCTTAAAAATTTCTTTGTTAACCAAGACAATTCATTTAATTGTATCTACACGCTCCAGATTTGCAAGTCTGGCTTTTTAATTAGCAAAACAGTGAATGTTAGTTACTATTCGTGTAGCATGAAATTTCAATTTTTTTGTTGAGCAGAAAAAGATATAATAACACAGCTAATAAGATTTTTACTCAATTGGTTGCATTTGTCTTCATATTTGGTTTACTAAAGCGTGCGTCACCGTCGTCAATATCTACACTACGTTGTTTAAAAATGCTCTGAATAATGCATATTATCCAGCGCGTTGGAAGACGGCAGCTGTCCATAAAAATAGGGTGGCGCAACAGAGCGAGGAGCCCCTGAACCTAGCGCATTTACCACAACCATGCCTTGTGAGGCAATAGAAAGGACATACAATTTTCTGCCGGTTCCGAACGGCTAATCGAGAAAGCGCTTTTCATGGCAATAAATACTAACGGAGGACAGTCTTCAATTCCTCGCGAAGGGCGATACCCGTGGAAAAAACATTTTTGCCTCTGGTGGGATTCGAACTCAAGATTAACAGGCGGACATGCTATCCATCACACCACGGGTACCACTAAATTGTCCATCCTCTCCTTAAAAAAGGGAAGGATGGTTCCAATCCATCAAATCTCCGGTCAATTAGTCTTCTTCCGAGTATCACCAAGGTATTCGAGAAAATTCTCAATAGAGCACTCAATCACCAACATACTGGCCATCGGATTCAAGTAAAATACCAGACCTTGTTGACTTTTTCATAGTTAAAGGAATCAAACGAAACCATATAAGAGTCGAAGGTAATTATGACTTATCATCAGATCATACACCGGTGATTTTATAGCTTAATGAATCAGAGATAATGGAAAAAAGTATTCCTAAGCTTGTAAATAATAAAACAAACTGGAGTGAATTCAGAGAAAAGCTTAGCTATATAAACAAACAAAAAAAGCGAATATACCTTGAAGTAGAACAATTCATTGCCGATGTTCATCAAGCTGCAGAAGAAAGTACACCAACTTACTCGAGTAGGAGGCAAACTGAAACAAAGTACCCTGCCGAGATAAGAGAGTTGAAATTGAAGAAGAGAAGAGCTCGAAGAAAATGGCAAAAAAAAAATTTCCAGACGACAAAACATTGTTTAACCGGCTAAGCAACGAACTGAAAAAACAAATCTACGAATTCAAAAATGATTCATTAAGTAGATTCCTGAAAAATTTAACGACTGATGCTGATGCCGATTATTCGCTCTGGAAAGCAGCTAAGCGTTTAAAAAGACCGCAGTTACAAAACCCGCCAATAAAATCTCTAGACGGGAATTGGATCGGAAATCCGAAAAAAGCTAACCTTATTCCAGACCATCTTGCTATTGTTTTTGAGCCATTCCCAGCAAATACATCTGTGTTCAGTTTATTGATAAAGTCGATGAAGCTGACATACCAATTGTCACGCACTCAAAGAAATAAAAAGTATGTGTCAAAATCAACTATCGAACAAAAAATCACCTGGGTACGATCCAATAACTGCTCAGGTTATGAAAGAAATGCCATCAAAAGCCTTCATAAAACTCCAATTCATAATAAATGCGTGCCTAAAAGCCCAATATGTCCCACATCATTGGAAAATTGCTGAAGTAATTGTTATACCAACACAAGGTAAGCCACCAACAGAAGTGACGTCTTACAGACCAATATATATATAAGAAAGAAATCTAATCCCAAATCATCAGTTTGGATTCAGAAATAAATATTCCACGATAGACCAAGTTCATAGAATAACGGATGCAGTTCAAAAAGCATTAGAAGAAAAACAAGTTTGTTCGGTTATATTTTTAGATGTTGCTCAAGCATTCGGCAAGGTATGGCATGAGGGGCTAGAGTACAAACCGCAATGTACGGTATGATCAAGAATATTCAAAACTAAGTAAAATACAAGCCGGTGTTCCACAAGGAAGCGTCCTAGGACCTACCCTGTATTTGCTATATACAAGAGATATTCCAAAGTGGATAACAACACCATTAAGGCTACTTTTTGCAGATGATACTGCAATTTCGGCATCTAGTAAGTGCGTCGTCAAGGCTGCTGCCGTCGACACCGTTAGTGATTGGACCAAAAACTGGCGTATTAAGCTCAATGAAGCTAAATCTGCACATATAAAATTTACAAATAAAAAGTTAAGCTACGTTCAAATATTCATCAACACTCAAGCCAAGCTGTACCTTACACCAATACGGCCAAATACTTTGGGATGAATTTGGATGCCAAGCTAAAATGGAAAGTGCATATCAAAATATAGTGACTTTCGGCAGCATTTTAAATTTTTCAGTAACCTATTGTTATATTATTTTACTTAAGTACATTTTTGCACACGATGTTCTTACGTTTTTCATCTTTTGCCAAGTAAAATTGTTTTGTACTTCCGTTCCCATGGGAATAATTGAACAAAAAAAAAAAAAAACCGATAGGTTTAATTTTGGAATTTTTGGAATATTAGTAACGACTCCCGTTCCCGTGGTAAAATGGTGAGAGTTCTCATGGGAATATGGGAATGAGTTAAAGTTTATGTTACTCGCTCGGGGATAGTGTAGCATTCTAACGGTGGAAGAATTTTTAAAATCGGTGCTGTAGTTTCTAGGTTCCTGTATACGTTCCCGTTCTCATGAAAATATATGGATAAAATGCATAGCCTATGTCCTTCCTCGGGTTCTAGATTATCTCTGTACCAAATTTCATTCAAATGTGTTCAGTAGTTTGGGAAGAAGTCGGTAACATAGAAAGCTGAACAGACAGAGTTACTTTTATTGATTTATTGTTAAAGAAATTACTATTGTAATGGAATTTTTTTTTTTTTTGTTTTTTTTAATTATTGTGATTGTAAATATTTAGAATTTGAATAAATTTTGTTTCTGTTGTAATTCGTATTTAATATATGGATATGTAGACGTCACTTATAAAAATGACTTAATTGCGTGGCCACAAGTGTATATCTGCAAACAAACCTTTTCATATTGTTATCTTGACTGCCGTCTTTAGAGCTTCTTGAGGAAGTAAGTTGGAAACTTCTCCGAAAGTGCACGTCAATACTACCCTGATTGGCTGTTTTTACGTTCAGAGTTTCTATTACAGTGAAGTTGTTTTGATCGGTGTCGTTGAAGAAACCTAGTTATTCGAAGTCATTTCTCAAATGATTGAAAATGAAAAATAGTTTCCAAGTGTCCTTTCAGATAAATTTTATCATAATATTCGATGAAACTTAGTTGTTAAAATTGTTCCATGCATCTCATCTATACTGTATCCATATAGACCGCCTCCACTGTCTATTGCCTTCGTTTGCTATGGTGATCCATACAAATTTGTATTTGGGAAACCATTTTTCATATTACCATGTATTTTCAAGAGTTACACACGTGTCGTGCAGAAAGAAAATCTCAAAACTAGATCCATACTTAAAAAAATTATTAAAAAAGACAAGACAACAAATGTTTATGTTGAGATCTGACATGTTACAAATTGTTACATAACTTCCGTAGTTTTTCCAAACCATAGTTAGTGAAGTTGTACATTGAGAACTTCTGATCAGGAAAGACTTCAATTTCAACACAGAAACTGGGATTGCATCAGAACAACATATTATTGCTTTTCCCTATCATCACAATCATTAAGACAATACGAAACACAGACGTAGTCATTAAAAACACATTACAACCCCATCCGAAAACGATATCGTTTGGAATTTTTTCAACATAGCAATGTTCAATTTAACCCTCAAAAACATGATACAATGGTGAAATGAGTCATAAAGACGTTCTCTCTCTCTCTTTCCATGTTCCGAAGCATCCTCATTCTCATATAAATTTCAAATTAATTCACTGCACTTTTAGGTTTCTAACGGCGGCGGCGTATACCTACCTAAACTTGCTACAACTTAAACTCATCCTTGAAAGAAGATGTGCAACCTCATAGTGCTTGCCGCAAGTCGAAACCCATTAATCCTTTTCCGTCGCTTTCTCTTTGTTAGCCAGTTATATCTCCTTCGACTTTCTAATGTCATGTTCTTCGCTTGAAGATAGCAATCAAAACAATCCCATATGACAATGTTCATGTCCTACACGAATTTGAGAATAACAAAAAATAAGTTATCCTATCCTACAAGGAGCGGGCTAGAACAAAACACTATGTTGTTATACACTGAAGGAGTAGACATTGCCATGCGCATTTGTTAAAAGCTCAATTTTTTTTTGCTCTCACTTGATCGTGTATAACACTTGCGACACGGCAAGCACCAGGAAGTCCTTATGCCAATCTTAGACAGTCCTTCAGTCACCAATTGAACGTCATACTCGTTTAATCATCATTCCGCGGAAAGTTAGGTTCAGTAAAACAGTCAAAGTCTTCTCCTTGTAAAAAGTGCATTGCAAGACTTATAGATACACAAAGATACATCAACAGATAAAATATAATCTTACAAAAAACTGCAGCGTCCTTTCATCAAAGGCATTTCATCTCGTCACGCTAGACCTCATAGCTCATACCCAATTACCCCTGTACCCAAATTAGATCGTTGTGCATTTTAATAAAAGAAAGTTACAAAATGTGAACATCCTATTTTCAAAAAAAGGATAAAATTGTGCTTGCAAAAATCAAAAACATTATTCCACAATTCAGTGCTGTACTCCTGTAGTCATATGCGATTGTTGTATATCAATTTTTGCAGGAAGCCAAATAAGTTAAAAGAATACCAGTGATTCAATTTTGCCTAGTGTTCGTCGTGTGAGCTCCCGTTTGACAAAGCAAAAAGGATTATCAAAAATAAAACAATTTTTTGCCGAACAGTATCTCTGTAGAAGGAAACACATTCCAACAACAACAATCGACAAGGATGAGCGATAGTCGGAGGAATACTGCAACTGAATTTAGTTACATCCTTCAGAGACAGGTAAGTTCATTTTCCATTGGATTGTGTTTGTGGGTGGCTTCTTTTTTTATTTGTTTTGTTTGAAACTTTCACAAATCCTTTTTAGAGACAACCGACGCGACCGTCCTTTTGTGAGTCTTTTATTTGAGTTTTGATTTGTGACTGGTGCCTTTGCCTTTGATAATTAAAAGGATTCCTCTCATGGTTTTTGTTTCGTATATAATAAAAGTATCGGGTTGATGAATGAAAGGATGCTTTAGCTTTTCGGGTTCGTTCTTTATAATTGACCTTTTGTGTGCCAAACTTTGTAGTTTTGTTGGCATGTTTCTGAAACAGATATCACATCGAATGTTCGCTTGAGAGACGCAAAGATAATTTGGATTTATGGTTGTCAAAGGCTATGGAGTGATAAGGGAATGTGCCCCGTAAAACTAAACGTCCCACACAGCACAGTCACGTACAATATCCAACGATAGTACACCCACATACTAATACGATAGGGAAAAGGATAAAATAGCTTTAGATAAGAAGAAAGTTCAACGCCTTAAAAGGATTGATTGTTATGTTTTTAGAGGAATTAACATCCAGATGACCTTTTCATCAAGCAAATGGGAAATAGTCTTGCGTTCTAAAAATAGGTTTGACTTTTGTGAACGAATTAGAAGTTATTTAGGCATAAAACCGCCTTGAAAAGAATTTTTCTAATGAAATTTAAAAAAATATCAACAAGTATTGAAGTTTGCTCAGAGAATCGCTCTTTTTGAAGCTAAGACATTTTTTGCTATCGCACAAAGAACTGGATAGAAAGAATGCTTTCGTAAACCTAGAAATTTTTAGAAATTTCTCGAAACGATTTCGCATTTTACTATTTAATCTTCCTTTTTCTAGAATGGTCATCTCCAATCCTAGATGGTAGATTTTACAAGTTGCGTCACGTAGAAAGGAGAACTATGTGGCAATACAAGAATATCAATTGGGACGTCTTGAAGAATTTCACAGTGAAAACCGAAACATATTCTTTAAGCCAGACCAATTCCGCCTGTTAATCCAGTGGTTCGAGTTCGAATCCCAACAGAGGCAAAAATGTATTTTCCACGGGTATCGCCTTTTGCGAGGAATTATCAAGTCCTCCGTTAGTATTTATCGCCATGAAAAGCGCTTTCTCGATTAGCCGTTCGGAACCGGCAGAAAATTGTAGCTTGTAGGTCCCTTCCATTCCCCCACAAGGCATGGTTGTGCGAAATGCGCTATAGGCCCAGGGGCTCCTCGCTCTGTTGCGCCACCCTATTTATTTATTTATTTAACTGGTCATACGGTCATATATGCCATCCAAAGTTGTTCTCAGCGGCACCAATAACTTGTCAAGTTATAATAAGGGAAAGCGATGACTGTTTTCGAAAGACAGAAAGCTACCCCCGTTAGAAAACCGAAACATATTCTTTAAAAACTTAGGCGAAAAAAAATACTATGTGTAAAAATTTTTGGTACTTTGTAAAGTGCATTAACAACTCAACCAGATTATCGGTCCCAACACTTATCAATAACGACTTCTCATGTTTTTCAGTTCCAGTGACAAGGCTAATTTCGCGCAGTTTGCGCCAACTCGACGCATCGAAACAGTAGATTAGCCCCTAGGTATGTCCATATCCTGCCATAAAGCAGATATCTTTTACCAACCCGTTCTGTTTTGAGATTCCTTAAAGATCTCAATATACATGAATCCATTGGCCCAGTGGGCTTCCTACCCGTTGTTCTTTAAAAAACGTTATCCTAGGCTACCACTCTTTTAGTTTTTCTAATTATCCTTTTCTTCTAGGCTCTTTTCAAACAGATTTAAAACAGAATTTCGTTCAGTTTGTCCAGGCAAAATTTCTCCTTCTTACAATTACCGACTAAATGTAACGTATTTCTTGTCTATTTGAGGTCATGTAATCTTTAGTTAACCATCATGATATATCTTGTTGGACGAAAGCTTCTTAATGACCGTCAATAACCATTGGGACTCTGATGGCCAAATAAATAGGGTGGTGCATTTCATAGCTTAGGGTATTTCTCAAATCCATTGCGGGAATGGAGGGGACCTACTATATTCTCTCGATTCAGAACGGCTAATCGAGAAAGTGCTTTTGATGGCAATGAATTTACTATCCGAGGACAGTTTTTGCTTCTGCCGGAATCCGAACCACGAACCTACCGGTTAACAGGTAGACATGCTTACCATCACGCTACGGATACTACTGATGATGATTTACCTGAATTTACCTGATTTAGTGGAACCAATCTCTACATTGTTTTGGAGGAAGTATAAGACTATTGGGTTTGATATTTCTCAACCTAAGATAGAATTTGTCATCAGGCTCACGTATCGAAAATACTTGGTTTTAATGACCCTCTTCTTCGATGAACTGTTGTAACTTATTTTGTTGATACAGAAGGGTGTTTTTCTTAGACTTTTGGTTTTCAATCTGGCGTTACTTTTTTCAAAGTCAGCCCTTTTGACAGCTGCGTCATTCACTGTGGAAGGAAGAAACGAAACATCACGACCACTGGGTACTGTGTGCATTCGGTAAATTGTCTCGAAACGAAATCATTCTTGATTTTTTTTTTTTTATATAATTAACGCGCACATCAAGGGGTTAAGAGTACCCTTATAATGTTATAGAACACAGTGCGAGCGTTTAGGAAAATAGGAGAGGGTTTGAGAGGAGAAATCGATGCACGTTGCTTTTGAACTTTTGTGAATCGTAATGCAGGGAAAACAAAGAGCCGGGTAAAGCATTCCACATTCGGGTTGTGCGACTAAAATAAGAATCTCTATACTTGACTGTACGCCCGAAGTTGGGCTCAAGGTAAAACTGATGAGCATTCCAAGCGAGGCGCGTGTTGCGGCTAAATTGTTTCAGGGGAGGAATGCAACTGGCTATTTCACCAGAGCACTGTTTGTAAAAAAAGCGATAAAAGAGACTGAGACAGGTAAAGTTTCGACGATGTTCAAGAGAATCAATCGATTCTACGATTGAGCTATCACCTATCAATTTGAACGCTCTATTTTGTACCCTATCAAGTAGGCGCAAAGATGTTTGAGATGCACCTGACCAGATATGGGAGTAATACTCCAGTTTTGGGCGGATGAAGGCCTTATAGATTGTAGCCAGATCAGAAGGGGTGAAGAACTTCCTGCATCGTCTTAAGAAACCTAAGCATTTAGCAGCGTTTTTGGCGACTTCAAATATGTGGTCATTCCAACGAAGATCATCGTTTACACACATACCAAAGTACTGACAGCTTTTCGGTTTCTTCGATGCAGGTACCATTTATGGATAATGGCAATGGGGGAATGTTAAGCTTCAAGGACAAGAGACAGCATTGAGTTTTCGAAGCATTGAATTCTACTCTGTTCATAAGACCCCACGAAACAATGCTGTCGAGGTCAGAATTCAATGAGCTTATCATACGCAACCGTTCCAGTTCCACATCCGAAGAGCAGGGACGTGAATTTGGAAACGAATATGAAAAGCTGAGGGTCGAGTCGTCGGCAAAACAGTTAAGTGGATTAGAAGTTTCAGACAAGAGATCATTAATGAAAATGAGGAAGAGAGCCGGAGACAAAACGGAGCCCTGGGGCACACCAGCATTTATGAAGTGGGTATCAGACTTGAAGCCATCCAACACAACTTGTATTGAACGGTCGGAAAGGTAATTTCTAATCCAACGAAGAATAGACTCATCGATACCAAAAGCACGTATTTTCGATAAAAGAGCCTGATGCCAAACTCTATCAAATGCTTTAGAAATATCAAGCGCAATAATCTTACTTTCTCCAAAACAATGTAAAGATTGGTTCCACTTTTCGGTGAGATAAGCCATCAGATCACCAGTGGACCGTTTGCTACGAAAGCCGTACTGACGGTCATTAAGAAGCTTTTGTTCTTCAAGATATTTCATAAGTTGACGGTTTATCAACGTTTCCATGACCTTGGAAAAAACGGACGTAAGTGCAATTGGACGGTAATTGGAAGGGGAGGAAGATTCGCCTTTTTTAGGGATCGGCTGGACAAATGCAGTTTTCCATCTGCTCGGAAAAATCCCAGCAGAATAGGAAAGATGGAAAAGTTTACGCAGTGGTTTTGCCAGCGTAGAAGAACACCTCTTCATAATAACGGCGGGGATTCCATCTGGACCAGCGGATTTATGTATGTTGAGATCTTTGAGGACTCTCGCAACCGAGCGAGTTCGAAAAAATATCTGCTTCATCAAAGAATTTGCAGACTCGAGCTCAGGTGGAGCCAATATGCTATGAGGAAGTGTCGAGTTGGCACCAAATTGAGCTGCCAGCAAATTGGCTTTGTCGATGGAGCTGACATACGGAGAGTCATTGAAGACGAGCGTTGGGACCGATGACGTGGTCGAGTTCTTAATGTTCTTGACAAAAGACCAAAAGTTTTTGCAAACAAATTTCGGTTTTCTACAGTAGAATTATCTTTAAATTTTCGAAAACTACTTTCTCGATCCCTAATCGCCTCTTTAGAGCTGGAATCAAACCACGAATTCTCTTTGGGGATGATACTTTTTGTTCTGTGAGGAACAAAATTTCTCATGCCGGTTTTTACATAATTTCGAGCTTGAACCTGTGAGTTTCATCCAAGATCGGGCGATAAAATCTCGACAATTTTTTGTTGGTTATGTGAAGTCGCTTGTCTACGCAGATCAGCCCGAGACGATTGACTTCTATCCTGCGCGTTATTGCTGACATACGGCCCAAAATTATGCAAAAAGTGGTTTCTCGGCTGGAATTTATTCGACTTAACCGCTTCGGCTACTTGCTTAATATCATTGTAAACCCTTATCTTTATAATAAAACCAAATTCCATATAAAACCAATACCATAGAGTTGCCGACATGCATGGGATATCTAAGTCAACAGTTTGCGGATGCGTACATAGAGTTTGTACCGCAGTCAGCAGTTTAATGTTCGAAAACGTTATATGCTGACCTAACGAATATCGATATTTCTTTATTGATGAGAAGTGCTTGAGACAGCAAGAAATTAAAAATGTTTGCCATTCTCTTACTTTGTATGAATGTGTCAAGTAATCGGAAAAATTTCCGAACTTATCTTACTTATCTTATTTGTCTCTTATCAAAGAGACTGCAAATATTATATTTTCCTTGTTCATTTTGATGTTTACGCAGTACAATGTTCTACAATATTGTGAAAAAACTGTTATAAATAACAAGTTATTCTTGATGCCGGTGAAACAGGAATTTTGAACACTTGTGGCCTACAATTCATTTTTCTACAACTTTATTAGAATCGATCACAAGTTTGTGAAATAAGATCCTGCAATTGGTGAAACAAAAAACGGGTTTACAAATTTGTAATTGTAGATTACAAGTACAAATTTGTGGTTGTAACTTTCATTTCGGTGAAATAGGGCACTGGCCGTAACTGTTGTAAGACTAATCCCTTTATTTTGAATTTACACTTTGGCAACCCATAACTGCGAAAGCTTTCATTACCTTTTGTCAATTGCTTATAAGTTTTCTATTCTCATTTCTTGTTCTTGTTCTTCTTACTCACTTGAATAAAAAAATTGCACTTATCGAACAGACGTGTCTTTTCCCTTTTCGATTTAATCTTGATATTTGACAAAGGTTATGAGCCCAGCACGCTTCCACTGCGCAAAAAAAAAAATTATTTGCGTTTTATTTCTACTTAAAAACCACACGCCTTAAAAAACACCGTTTATATTGTGCAGAATGGTTTAAAACCTGAAGTTGACGTTATAAATGTCGGAAGTCAACTGTGTAACTCTATCTTTCCCTTAGACCATTCCCAAGTTATTTTCGATACAATTTTTCGACAAAAATTAACAAGTTTCGATCAAATTTCCTTTTTAATCTTAGGTCCTTAAGAATTAAAGAGAAAAAAAACTTTGCGTATTCGAATCTAATACTTTCATTGTAGAGTGGAGTTACAAAGTAGGCCCGCTGATCGCAGGGCTCTGCTTTTTCTACTACTATATTTTTTATCATCATAAATGATTTATTTTCTGATGAGCTTTTAATAGCTACGACTTAATGCTTAGTTAATTATGTTCGGTTCACGTTAGTTATTGCTCTGTTCACTGACTGACCGTGGCAGCATTGTTACATGATGAAGTATTACAAACCTATTTTTATTGAATAACTCGAAAGCTTAATGCTATTTTTTATCTTTAAGCTTAACATTCTCCCATTGAGGTTACTCATGAATGGTACCTGAGCATCGACATCATGTTAGAATTCGGTGTTCTTTGTGTAATGGTTAGCATGTTTGCCTGTAACGTGGGAGGGTTGTGGTTCGAAACCCAACAAAAAAGGTTCTTCGATGGGTACAGATTGTATTGAGCGAGTATTAAGCAAGTCCTATAATATATTGCTATGAAGAGCGCTTTCTCCATTAGCAGTTCGGAATCGGTAGTAGAAAATTGAAGGTCTACTCCTTTCCAAGGCATGGTTGTGGGAAATATGCTTGTCCCAGGGGCTCCCCGCTCTTGTGGGACATCCGACGTATGTCAATGTCAGTATTTGTTATGTGTGTGGACGATGACCTTCGTTGGAATGACCACATTATTTTGAAGTTGCTTAAAATGTGTCAAAAAGCTTATATGTTTCTTTAGACAAGGCTGAAAATTCTTCATCTTTTCGAAGCTTTCATTGCTTTTTCACACAAAAGGGTTCCAAAAGAAAAACGCTCAGAATGATCTTTGTTCCCTTATGTGAAGATAATGTTTGTAGAAGTAGATACAACTATGAGCTGGACCACGACAAGGAATGGCCAGAATTGTACGTACGCGGATGGACCCAAACTCTCCGGGTCGACGGGTTTTCGAAAGCATATTACAGAGAAATCGCTGTGTCTTGGCAATCAAGTAGAAGAAGACCACAACCGACTAAGAGTGCAAAAATGGAGAGAGCCCGCCCGACATCAAAATTGTTGGATAATGGTTGAGACCTTTATACCCAAGTTCACAACAAACTATATTGCCCTCATACGTAAAAAAGCAAGCTTCGAGATTGCCTCAGGGCTGCTTTTATATACACGGTTGTAGAACACAATTACACCTGCCTCAAAACAAGCGAGTTAAGAAACAAATAAAAAAGATTGTTGACGTTCCCTTAGGAATCACGCAATAAAATGCTGTATAAAGATAAGAAAGTGAACATCATTCTTGTTCGTTGTTCCAAATTAAACACATCAAAGTTGCAAATCAGAAGGAAAACTTTTTAAACGAACAATGGATAAAAAGAATAAATAAATAAAAAAAAAAACAAATTATTACATCGGGACAACAGATGTCAACATTTTAAATTATATTCTCTGTGGGCACATCCATCTATTTATTCACAACCATACACAACACATATGCTCTCGAGCGATAAATATCTTCGCGACAAAAGTATCTCGCTGCACTCCCACCCACATGGATTGTAGAACTCCTAGCGTTGCCCTTGATTTTGGGATCTCATCATTTCCATTCCTCAGGCAAATGTGTTCAACGGTGTCATTTTGACTGAATCCCAGTAGAGATATACTCTGTGCAAAAAGTGTCAACAAGCAACAACGAGACGAATATAAACAGAATAAAATTTATCGTTTCACAATTATGTTGGCAAAGCTCCCGGATGTGGCCTAGCGTATCTGCAGAAGTGTAAGGAGACCAAAATGAACACATACAAAAGTTCAAAAGTCTAATTAGACGGAAAATCTGATCAAAAGTTACACAATACATAAGTGCAAAGGTGACAAAAGGAATGGAAGGCCCGTTGATACAAAATTATGTCAAAAATATCGACAAAGACATAAAGTACTACGCTGCTGTTCAATTTATGCCGAGTAGCGATTAGTGAGCGGGTAATGGTAGCAAAAGGTATCCGGTTCGGTATGAAAAATCCATTTGAGCATAAAATTAAAGGAAACCATTTTGGTAGGTTGACGGTTGATGAGTAAAGATGCTTTTGTTCCCGAATGCCAACTGCTGTATGAACCGAGGCCTTAGAAAATCCTGTTGCCTGAGAAGTGGGAGGTGGGAGAAGTTAGTTAGTGTCGCATAATGATTTTCAGAAAAGAGCGAAATTAAAGCAATTTGATGATGTGCTAGCAATGGTAATTACTTGTGTGCAGAGGAAAGAACAAAGATATGACATCAGTTTTGCTGTCTTAACATAAATTCGGCGTTCTTACACGTCCGCTTATTGTAGGTCCGCCAGAAGCAGCCAGAACAAGTGATACATACTCAAATCTCTTATGCCCATATGTATGTATATGCTATACTTTCATCGGGTCCTTGTCTTTGTTAGTAGCTTACAGACATTGTTTTGGACAGCTATGCGTATTGGGAGCATCAGAGCGCAGGAGGTTTTAAGGCTTGTTATATTATTCAAATCACGTTCTTAGGATCAAATATGCATAAAGGACGATTTTAAGCGATTTCCCATTGGCATTATTCAATGGGTTCCTTGTTAGGTATATCTCTAGTTGAAATAGAGCACGTCCGATCGATGATTCATCAGGACTGGTGCGACGACGGCAACGCCTAGAGCCGGATTTCGTTGATTCTGTTATTGACAGACGCGTGAAGTGTTTCTTTGCAGTAGGTCAGGTTATTTGATTTATTTATTTTGCTTGTGCACTCTACTAGGTATATCATGTAATGTTTCTCTGGTGTGAATGAGAATTTAAGGTTTATTCTTTCTCTTGGTTTTCGATTGACCCGAAATAATTGATTATATTTTATTGTTCGAACTCGTTTGTCAAGAGTGAGAATTTCAATTAAGACAAAACAAGACAAAGAATTAATGGATTTCTGATGAGCCTTACGTGCGAGAGGGAGCATTCAAGTGTGGAGAATAAACAAAAATAAAAGCTAGGATGATGAAAAGGTCACCAGGTTTCTTTATGTGGCTTTGCTCTGCTGTTTTGCCCTCTTGAATGTTGTTGAGGTTTAATTTAATTAAATAAAGCCCAACGACTACCGGTGTTACGGGGATTACGCTAGGGTGAATCCACATCCACAACAAGGAGAAATAGTTTTGATTAATTGTTACTGACTCATAGGACATCCTGTTTTACCTTTGCGGAGGTTTGTGGGATTGTTTTTCTTTATGGTTGAATATTAAGTTGTTCACAACAAGGTTGGATGCGGTTCCGTTCCGATAGTATGTCCCACGTCTTTTTAGTCGGTACTACTCGGCGATATGCCCTTCATATTTGAAATTTTATCACAGTCGTATATGAAAATGAGTCTTTCTGATTGCTTCTGTCAATTTATTTGATTGCTGCTGTTTATTTGATTGCTACATGCCTGGTACCTGGGGGCCTCAGCTTACATCTTTCGGCAAAAATTTCGATTTCTGTGTGAACTCTCTCCACAATGAACTCTAAGTCGGTGTAAATATTCAACTAATTGATTGCACCATCTAAGACGGGATCTTCCTGTGCCACGATTTCCCTGATATGTGCTTTCGAAAACCTGACTAGCCGGAGCGTTGATCTTCCGGCCGATGCGCACTCTTTTAGCTATGACCGTGTCGCGGTACAGCTCATACAGTTCCCTCTTGAATCTTCTTTTCTATATATAGGACATCATCCGCTTAGATATCCTCTTTAGATATGGTCCATGCTTCTGCGTCGTATAGCAGGACTGGGACGACTAAGGTCTTATAAAAAGTGTAATTGGTTTTTCTAGAAAGTGTTTAATTTCCCAATTTATTTCTTAAACCAAACCAGCATCGATTGGCAAAGGCGACTCTCTGCAGTGAGTTATTTGCCGCACTGGTGTTTTCCTTGCGAATCCTCAGTAGACGAGGCCCTGTACTACCTCGAAGTTATGTTTGTCTATTATTTGTCCGATTTGTCGGCGTTCTCTGTTCTTGTTTACATTTACCTACTTCATTTTGACTTAATTATTTAATCAACCATTAAACCCATTTTTGTCGCTTCTGTTTCAGTAATAGCAAGAGCACCTACTACATTACACTCCTACTGAAGGGTTTTGTTTTTAGACGTGTGGTTTTCAAGATGCAATGAAACATTTGTAAATTAATGTTAGTGTGGTATCCGGGGCGTGATGTTAACCAAGAGGTTCGTGGTTCGAATCCAAACGGAGGCAAAAATGTTTTTTCAAATGTATCGAACGCCGCGAGGAATTGGCAAGTCGACCGTTAGTAAATTCATTGTCATGAAAAGCGCTTTCTCGATTAGCCGTTTGGAACCGGAAAAACATTGTAGGTCCCGTCCATTCCATGATAAGGCATTGTTGTAAGAAATGTGCTAAGCTTTAGGGCTCCGAGCTCTGTCTGTAGCGCCATTTATTTTAGATTGATGAAATGCAAGGGAATTTAGCTTTATTATAAAGATAAGGGTTTGCCAGGCTAGCTCAAAAAATTCCAGCCTAGAGACGACTTTTTGCAGCATTTGTTGCCATATGTCAGCAATAATGCGCCGGATATTCTCTTCCAAGAATTCAATCTTCTCGGGCTCATCTGCAAAATAAGCGACTTCACATAACCCCACAAAAAATAGTCCCACGGGATCCCGCGTGTGAGTAAAGATACATACCTAAGGTTATATTCATCGGGGGTATCTTCTTCATGTAATTCAGATCAGCTCGTCCATGTTTTTCTCAACGTCAAAGCCAAGTGTACATGCAGTCTTATTTGATTTAAGCTCTCTCATAGCAAGCTAAAGTATAGTTATGAGTCTCGAATACGGCACTCTTGATCATCGTACAAGTTGATTGAGGCATTCTGCTCAATGGCATAATTTATGTCTTCATCGCTTCTAAGCCGTCTGCAGAAGTGGTCTTTCCAAATCCTCAGTAACGATTGTGATTCTTCAGCTATGCTTTCTTTCGGGCATTTACAGGCCACCCTGGCATGATCTTTTAGCTTTTGGCAAAACTTTATAATCTCATATGTATTACGATATCTTTCAATTTTCTCAGTTGAGCGATTCTAATGCTTTTTTTTTTCTTTTTGAGAATGCGGTGTTCTTCACTTCTTTTCTGGTCAATGCATATCCGTTTTATCTTTTGCATCAACATTTGTCGTGCTTTCTATTTTGCTGTTTCTTCATCAAACCATGAGTTTCGTTTTGCTGGCCGAGTGAAATCCAGAACACCAGAGGCTGCGGTTCTGATTGCTTGTTGGCATTGCTACCACGGGTCTTCAATACTCAATTCTGGGGCGGCATAGGATTCAAAAATAGTTTTTTTTTTTTTTTATAATAAGCGCGTACATCAAGGGGTTATGACTACCCTTATAATGTTATAGAACACAGTGCGAGCATTTAGGAAAATAGGAGAGGATTTCAAAAGAGACATCGATGCACGTTGCTTTTGAACCTTTATGAATTGTAATGCAGGGGAAAAACAGGGCCAGGTAGAGCATTCCACATTCGGGCGGTGCGACTTAAATATGAATCTCTATACTTGACTGTACGGCCGAAGAGAGTGAGACAGGTAAAGTTTCGACGATGTTCAAGAGAATCAATCGATTCTGCAATTGAACTTTTATATCTATTAATTTTAACGCTCTATTTTGTTCCCTATCAAATAGGCGCAAAGATGTTTTAGATGCACCTGACCAGATATGGGAGTTATACTCCAGTTTTGGGCGGATGAAGGCCTTATAAATTGTAGCCATATCAGAAGGGGTGAAGAACTTCCTGCATCGTCTTAAGAAACCTAAGCATTTAGCAGCGTTTTTGGCGACTTCAAATATGTGGTCATTCCAACGAAGATCACCGTTTACACACATACCAAGTACTGACAGCTTTCCGGTTTCATGGATGCAGGTATTTGAAGGGATATTCGATTGGAAGAGGCATTGGCTACCTCTTGCAATTGTGGCTTTACGTCGTCGTTTCACAGCGTTTGCTAACGATAGTTGTGATCAGGATATCATCTTTCATACCATGGCTTCAACAAGACACATACGGGACCAAAGATCACTGGGAGCGCCTGTTTTTCTTTCGATAAATAGAAAGATATAGGTTGAAACATCAAATCGAACTGATTACATTTCACTTTGAATTGATTTATCGAGACATTGGGTATAATAGCTGGTGAGCTTTACAAATTAGTGTGTAATAGGGCCCCTACACTACGCAAACGTGTGTTTGTGCAAACATAGTTTCGCCACACACTACTCAAACATGTTTGAGAGATATTAGTTGCTTGACGTTTTTCATATCAATAACACCTACGGAGCAATGAGCGATTTCGCATGTGCTGCTTTAATTAATTACCCGATTGCAATAATCTTTGCTTTTAACGCACCACAACACCGGTAAACTTTTATATAATTCGATAAATTCCGTCCACAAAATTAGTTTCACTTGTTTATTCATCTTTACTCCTTGAAAATTGACACGTGTTTGAGCATAATTCACCACACACGACTCAAACATGTTTGCGCAAACACGGACAGTTCAAAATTTTTAGAATTTGTTCAAACGGTTTGCGCAAACACTCAACATCGCTACACACTACTCAAACAGTTTGCACAAACATTTTTACAAAAACAAAATACATATGTTTGCGCAAACGGTTTGAGTAGTGTAGGGGCCCTATAACAAAAACTGGTGATTAGAAACTACACATTCCAAGTAACGATGATACTTTGGAAAATCTAAAAAATATCGACAAAGTAAGTAAGCTTCTTGTTTTCCTTCGGAATATAAATACTTGTTTTAAATACCTACTTTATTTATTTACATATGTATGTACTACATACATATGTACATAACATATTGAAAGTTCTAATGACAAACCATAAGTAAGAAAATGTCGATTGTCTCGACCATGTGGAATACAATTTTTACTTCCCCCCCCATAACCATCGATCGCTGTCTTACCATAAACTCAACTTTGAACGCGGTCCCGCGTGCTTCTTATTTCGGATATCAAAACTTTTGAATGTGTTCATAAAACGTAATGATGCCGGTCTGATCTGAAATCAGAATCGAAAACCTAAGCACTTCAACATTTATGTATGTGCTATGACTAACGTGACCATTTATATTTTTTGTCAAAGCGGGACATCTTCGGAATTATGTAATAAAAAAAAGTTACTAGTGTTTTATAAGGTTTTTTATTATTATAATTATTTTAAAATAATCAAAGCAAATAAGTAGTGACGTGAATTCTAGTTTGTATTTTTATATTTATCGGCTGAACAAATTTGTTTTAAAATATCGGGTCATGTTTTTAGAAAAGTGTGAAGCGTAGTACATGATTTATTTATGTTTATCTTCGTTATCACAGTAGCTTTCATTACTGAGACACTCACTGTGTTTTATCACTTATCCAAACCTTGTTCATTTGAGAAAAAATTCTTTCCATGGTGCGTTGCTTCCAGGCAGACACATAACGTACTCAATAATCGTAAAAAATTTGTTAAAGTTAGATTATTGGCACGAACGTGCGGAAAAAATCGACCCAACGATTTTCAGTTGAAACATTCTCGGTATTCCAGCCAGAAATGTTTTCATCTGTCGTCACAAAGTTTAAAATTAGTGAAAACTCGTCAAAGACTTTCGCATCTTGGCTGCTGCTAATAAATCCTTGCGTGATTAGTAAATCAACCAATTTCTCTATCTCTTCCCACGTAGGCACTTTTGTTGAATTTACCCATTCAAACATTTCTAGTTCTGCGTTAAATTGACACCACTGGCACTGGTCCAAGTATTCCTTCCTTGTTATATAAAACTCAGCCGCTGCCGTAGTTTTCCTTTTCTGGCCTACAGCTGCTTTTTCTTCTGCTCTTTCTTGCAATTTTACCATCAGGCTACGGACCATGTGAGGAAGGACAATCGTATTCGCTTTTAGTGTTAGCTGTTAGGTTATCTCGGAGACGATTAATTTCCTTGGCAGACTCTATAGCCGATACATTTTGCGATTCGATTTTCAAAACAAATTCATGAAAGGCCGCCGCTTGTGCTTGACAAAAATATAATTACAATTCTGAGCTGGGATTATCGAAAAACGCCTTTAAAATATTTGGGCATTTTTCGATACTCAGAAAATAGTTTTTCAAAGGCTGAAACATTTTGATAACTCTCTCAAGCGCGGGCATTAACGCAAGCCACTTTGCTTTACTGTAGCCCAGCAGCTTGTGACACTCTGTCTTGGTAGAAAACTCTTTCAAACCTTCTACTCGAACGCTATAGAAATGAGGAAATTTTTACTATAGTGCATTAGAATACAGGAAGACAATCTGCGGCAGTTTTGATCGCGTTGTGGACTTTGTGGGCTCCACATTTAAGCCCAATAATCTGTCTGCCGAGTGATTGGTTCAGCTTTGAGTAAATATTATTATTATTTCCTCTCCATTTCTTTCCCACGAAGTTGCAGTTCGTGTTATCTCCACAAAACGCAACAATTTTTATATTTAAGTCATTAAAAGACAATACTTCCTTCAATACAATAATTATACAATAAGTACGATGTTTCGCCTGGCTGCTCCCGAAACTCTAAAACCTTAACTTTCACGCCTTCCTATGGTAAAAAATTGCGGATTAAAACTGGGAATAGTTTGATTGAGCCATGATTTGAAGCACCCGTTAATAAAGTTTTGCAATTGGGTTTACGTAAATACTCTTTTAAATCTTCGGTTGCCATGGTTTACAGCACATTAAACACAATAGCTTCAAACTTTCCACGTGCACATCTAAACTTTTGCCCAAAACATGCTAGATTTAAAGCCGAAGAACAGTCATTTGAGCGAAAACTGTGGTGATGTAAATGTTGCACGGTGTGTTACGCCCACGTACCCCCAGCTGCAGCTTAATCTAAGTCCTTAGAAGTCCGCGACTCGGTTTTCTTACAAATATTAAGCATTGACGAGCTTGAAGCAACGACTTGATCGGCAAGTCTATGTTTCTCTGATTTTGAATGTTTTTCTATATCACTCTGGCCATAGCGGCATTTGTCCACAAGCTGCTCACACACAACTTCACGAAAATTACTTACACAACTTTAATTTCGCTTTGCCCTACACTAGTTGAGCTAGTGAAAAAACCGGATTTGTCAGCTTTGACCACAAATTCAGATGCCACCAACACTTCAGATTTCACCTCGCATTTTGAAATATATTTTTGCTTTCCCCTTAAAAATTGTTTTTAATTTTAACCTCGAGTATTTTGCTAGGTGCAAGCACGCATTCCGAGTTATTAGCAATATACAAGAGAATGAAAATGTTTTTGCTTATATTTTATCGAATCAAAAGAAATTCATCCCTCACAAAAATTGCAAAAGCGGGACAATTTCAGCCTCGCGGGGGACAGCGGGACAGACTGCCTGAAAGCGGGACTGTCCCGCCCAAAGCGGGACGTATGGTCACGTTAGCTATGACCTATTAGACCATGAGCCCGCACTAATTTTTTAAAGTGAATGGACATCCAAATACAAGCAAGAGGTTTTATTTGTAAGTTTCCGATAATATCGAATCCAATCGTCTGTTAAGCTCATTTGACCGTCCTTAAACAAGGAGATTAGTGGTTGCTGGTAGCACCTGGCTGTCCCTTGATGCGCACTTAAGGCAATTCACCAAACGACACCCTCACAAATCTTGCACTAGACTTCAGGAAAAAATTTATTTTGCTGACCCTTTCTTTATTCAGTCAATTTCGCTAAGGGTTAAAACAAAACTTTTATACATTAAGCACTAAGCAGTGGTATCTACGATTTCCTATCTCAAATTGAAAAAGAAATTTGTCTGAACCAAAAAAATATGCTCAAGTTTGTAATTTGATTTAAACAAAAGATATTCGCAGCAAAACTTTATAGAAGTAACCATAACAGTCAATTCTTTGCCAGACACAATGGCGCTGTTGTTTCAAAAAAAGCTTTGGTCTACCCCAAAGTTTCTAC
The DNA here is from genome assembly GCA_914767635.1 of Melanostoma mellinum. Lineage (NCBI taxonomy): Eukaryota > Metazoa > Arthropoda > Insecta > Diptera > Syrphidae > Melanostoma > Melanostoma mellinum. Next base: position 158,335,435 of record OU612059.1, on the reverse strand, counting down.
CCAATTGAGTTGTTTTTTTTTGGTCGCTCCTTATTTAACATACCTACTAATGGCGAAAGTCTGTGTCTATGTAACAAGACATTGGCCTACTCTTTTTCATTATTTTTATAGATCTACGAAAATACCTTTGTAAATATTCTTACTGTTAATAGCTCAGTTGAGTGTCCTCTAATTTCCATCTCGATGTGACATCTCATTCACTAAGTGCTTGAGCTTGGTCCTCCACTGCTTTGATATGAAGTTAAAAAAATAGAAGAAAAAAAGAACGATAACAACAAACCGTTTTCATACAGTCGCCTATCAGTACGATTAAGTGCTTAACAAAAAAAGCATGGAAATGGAAATTTCACTAGAAAATCGATATAAACAATCAGCATATATATAAATTTATTATTCAGCTATTGGACGTACAGATGCAGGATGGTGGAAAGAGCCCGGAATTAAGTAGGGTTTTATTATCGTTTTTTATTGGCCTTATAATGCGGTGTTCCTCCATAGATTCATAGATAATACATGTTTTAACCTTAGCCAAAATGCGTTAAATGAAAATGCAGATTATGTGCGGTTGGTATTTTGGGAACGAAATTGTATTAATTTGTGTGGTCGCTTTTTGAAATTTCGGATTCGAAATCGGTAGTTGATTTTATGATGAAATTTATCTATCTATGTGCACTTTATTTTGTTGTATCTAATTTTATAGTGACTTTTTTTTCGATTCGATGTTGATATGATTAAGTGGATTGCATATACATAAATTTTTGAATATAGGCTGACTTAGTTTTATGATGTACTAACGTATGGGCAGTCAATATTAATAAAGTTAATTATTGATTTAATTACATTAATGTGTATTTGTTACGGGGTTTCGGTTTTTTCTGTACTTACAGAAAAAAAGTCAACAGCCGTTTTTGTACTTAATTTCTTGAGCTTCAAGCAATTGAATACTGTTCGATAAACAAGAAATCGAAAACAAAGGAGTAACACTTTACTTTTGTAGAAATTTTCAAGATGCTTCATCGAAATGAATTATTTAAACTTTTTCGCTTTTACGCTGAAGTATTTTCGAAACCTCTAGAAGCAGCGTGAGAAGCGATCGCTTCAGGAAATTGAGAGATGCCAAGATTGAAATGGGACTTTGAAGTCTTAATAAATGGTGAAAAGACCACGCCAGAGTTGCAAGCCTCGAAATCAAGTCTGTAAAGATCAGGAAGGTGCATAGTGAATCACAATGGACCTAATATTGGTCTTAGTGTGTCAGTTTGTTGTCCTAACAGCCATTTAAACCTTTAACCTAAGCATAGTGAAGGAATTTGCATCGTTACTGAAGATCTGGAAAAACCACTTCTGCTTAACTACGATGAAGCAGAAGTGCTGTTAGGCAAAATACCTGTACACGTACAGAGCTTTGATTGGTGTTGTCTATTTGGCGGCGCCCAGATGTTCCAACTTATAGTACACGTCAACTATGCTTATTATACCTCCACGCGGTAGCCACTGGTAAATGAGATCCTCCATCTGGAAATGAGCTGCTAAACTAGCGAGTGCGGGTGTTGATTGTTGAAATAGATCAAAACTCTATAATGCTCTGCGGGTAATAACTGACTCCCTGAAGTTCAGTGGTCAACGGCAGCATATTTGGGAATGTCTCAGTGGATGAATTCGACCTTGCAGAATCAACGGTGGACTTCAACAGTAATACAAAAGAGAAGCCTCTGAAAGAGCTACTCTGACATATTTGGTAGATCTTCAGGGTCTTTCAATACTAGGACAGGATATCAGAGGGGATCTTAAAAGGACTTGACCCTCCGAGGTTGTACCTGGGCTTAACTACCCAACCACGTAAAAACTGAATGGTTCCGAAACACCCAATAGCTTTAAACACATAACATTTCTGATTTCAACGTTAACGACTCAAGCAAATGAGAAAAGGACAAAGACCTCCGGATCTACACGTGAATCGTAAGATCCCCTAATGGACTACGTGCAGCTGGAGAATTAGCGGATACCCTGGACTGCTACAATGCAGACATAACCGCCATCCATGAAGTGCTATGGAATGGGTCGGGCATATAAAAGATAAATAACTGCGCGACATCTGCAATGGCGACTGCTACAGACTACCGAAACAAAGCTTACTTGGGTGAGGATTTGTCGTTAGATGCAGACTTCAGGATAAGGTTATTAGCCACACACAACAGAAGAGAAAGACGAGAATTCCTATGAAAGGTTTCTATGAGCTTCTCGAAAAAATATGTGAGCAATGTCCTCGACATGACGTGAAAATTTTCTTTGGCCTCAAAAACGAAAATTATGGTTCGATGAAGAATGCAGGCAGGCAAATACAACCAAATAAAAAGCTGGATAGAATAGAATCCGAGTCGGTACTGAGGATTTGGAAAACCACTTCTACGGACGGCGATGAAGATACTAATTCCATTGTAAGGCAAAATGCCCCTTCGGACGATTATTAAGAACGCCGCCGCCACGCCGTTCTCCGGACCTAGAAGAAGTTTAGCTTGCCATATGCATATATGCCATATGCCACATACCTTGAGCCCGAACTATTAACGAACCTGGAGAGCAGATGAGTTGCAAAGGCAAATGGACCAGCTGATCTGCAAAATATGGTCGGAGAAGGTCTGGCTGATGAATATAACCTTAGTATCGCATGCCTGATCCTATAAAATTGTGGCAATAGAGCAATAAGCCTTCTCGATGTCGCATATAAAATCTTTTTTGCTGTAATATGTGAACGTCTGAAATTTCACGTCAATAATATAATAGGTCCTTATCAATGTAGTTCTAGATCAGATAAGGCCACAATAGACCAAAATTTGGCATTACGGCAGATCTTGAAAAAAGTCCGCGAGTGTAATACGCATAGATTCATACACATCATCTTTTTATCAATTTCAAAACCACTTATGACAGTATATATAGAGACGAGCTGTACAAAGCCATGTCTAGTTTCGGCATCCCTGCAAAACTTGTGCAAACGACTATGCAGAATGACTTTGGACAATTCATGGCACTTCGTCAGAGTCAGGAGAGGACTTAGCGACGTCTTTGATGTCGAAAAGGCTTTCGACAAGACGACAAACTGTCATGCGATGATAGGTCATAAGCATTATACTTGAAAAGATTGTACAAAATTCAAATGTAAATCTTTAAAATGTCTGTACACTCGATTACGCAGACGATATTGACGTAATGGGAAGAAAGAAGCTCGATGTCACAAGGTGCTTTTTCGAGCATTGAAACAGAATCGGCAAAAATGTGTTATGGTTAATGAGAGCACAATGGAGTATTTGCTATCGCTAAAGAAGGATGGAGAACATCGACAAATTGGACAAAACGTCACAATAGACAGACAAAGTTTCGAGATAGTACCCGAGGTAGAAATGGAAAATAGCATCAAAGTGGAGATTGAACGGAGACTTTTGACGTGAAGGCTACTATACAATCAAGCCTTGATAGTCCTATTGTTACAAGGACAACAACAGTTGCAGTCAACTTACTCTCATCGATACATTGTCACAACGAACCTTATATTGGTCTAAGTGTGACAATTATTGGCTTCCAGACAGCTTTTTAAGCCTTACATTATCTAACTTGCTCTTTTACTTTTTGTAAGTTGTCCACTATCGATTATTGTGAACCGTATGTGAGTGCTAAACGTATACAACCTCGGTGTAGAATTTTCCTTTCAGCTAAGAGGCTGAAGCTGGCTGGTGGTGCCCTCCGCGTGATGGTTAGCATGTTAACACAGAATCCCAATAGAGGCAAAAATTATTTTCCACGGGTATCGAGAGAAATTTGCAAGTCCTCCGTTAGTTAACTTATTGTCATGAAAAGCGCTTTCTCGAAAAGCCGTTCGGAACTGGCAGAAAACCGTTGCTCCCTTCCATTTCCTCACAAGGAATGGTTAAGAGAATTGCGCTAGGCTCTGGGGCTCCTCGCATCTGTTGCGCCACCCTATTTATTTATTTTCCCTTACTCGATGATTGATATCGCCTCGCAAGTTGCTTCACTATTGGTAATTGATCTCAGATATTTTAATTTTTAATGCTAAGCACATTTTCATTTCAATAAGTATCTGAGATTGGCATGACGGGATCAAAAAATGAGCAACGCAAACACTCAGTTTTTTGAGGACTAATACGCAATCCACTACCATCTAAAGCTTTTACCCATGCATGAAGTGCTTCTTTCGGGGATGTTAGCTTCATCGTCAGTAGGGAATAGTTGATATGCCTACGTAGGTGTTGCGTACATTAGGTATCTTCCAGCAGGTAGTACAGAACTGAACGAACTATAAAATGCAGATGACTCAAGACGCTTCTAGCTGCAGATTTAGGATGCTTCGACTGGAGTCAGCTGGACACATGACCTTCGCCACCACTCCTTCAGGCAGATGGGACGTCAGCTCAATCAAACAGTAGTTAACGCAAATTCATGTATCTCCACTTCTACTAAGCCCGATGTCCCCCATTTTCTAAAACTCGTATGGCATCTCGTCTCTGGCTCAGTACGTTTGCCTTTTTTTGGAGTACACAACTGCATCACCAACTTCTCCGACTGCTTGATGCCGAGTATTTCAGTTGAATAAGGTTCAGCTTCTGGAAAGTGCTCTCGAGGGAAAATGTTTGTTCATCACTTACTTAGGTGAGAATTACTGTTCGGGGTGAACCTGGGCCTCAACCAACATCCTTCTGTAACTACTTACTTGCACTCTAAGTTGGTTGAGGTCTTCTAATATTAGGTCTTCTCCTTTTCTACAATGTGCTTTCGAAAACCAGTTGAAAGAGTGATGTCCATCCGCTTTGCATGTCCCACCCTTCGTATTTGTTTGTTTATTCAATATGCCATTACACAATACTGTCGCCACATGTGCAGAATTTATTCGTCAGAAATGAACTTCTGCGACAAATCTCTGGAGAAGTCCTTTCTTTAAGCTGCAAATCGGAAGATTTGTCCTATTTCAAACAGTTTTGTAGCAATACTTGAAGAGATTGGTTAGCATCAGAGTCACGAGCAGAAACCTCTTCCAGCTCTTGATTTTATCAGTCAAACTCCCTCCGTTCTCTGGACGAACTTCTTCGCTTTTTTTTTTTTGCAACTTCTGTGATTGCTTTTAGAGGCGAGTCTTTTCATTTTTATTATTTGTTGGGGACTTTGACTATGACTTGAAAGCTGTTTTTTTTCTTGTTATTTGTCACTGCTTTGGCTTCATCATTTCACCACCATGTTACTGTGGCTTTAATATGTATTTTAAGTTCAATAACAAATGGATCTGTCGTGCATCGAAAGTATAGTTGAAGTAAACTAGCCTTAAAGATGTGCCTTCTTGAACTCTACTTTTAGCCAAAGGCAGTACTTATTATTTAATAATAAAACAAATAATTTAATATTAACCATTTGCATATAATGAACTACTTTCAATTTATTAACAAATTGCTAAAATGTATAAAGTAGTCCAATGTTCAACAATTTGTGAACAAAATAATTCAAACTCCAACGTTTCCGCGGCACTACTAATCAATCATATTCATTGTGTACGATAGAAAGAGACAGGTGGTCTGCTTCGGCATACGAGATTGTCAAAACGCAAATGGCCGTCTAAAGTGCAGGCACAGTCGTGTAATTTCTCTAAAAATTATTTATTTCAGTGTTGAATTGTTAGATTTTGGTCCTAAAATTATAATTTCTTTTCAATTAATCGTAGAAGAAGTGTTTCAATCAAACCAAATTTCGTAGGTTGCAAGGACGTTTTTTGTTCATTAAGGTCGCGATGATGTGAAATTGTGATTTTCTTGTGTTTTGTTCTTGTTTTGCATCTCTTTGCTAGCAATGGAAGTTTTTAATTTGGTTTATAAACATGGGCGTAGCCAGGTAGGGGCAGGTAGGGGCAAATGCCCCAACCTAAGCCAAATGTCCTCGAAAAAATTCTGCGTTTTTAAAGAAAAAATTAATCTTTGTCCTCGAGGACATTTGGAGAAAATGCTGAAACAACGAGGACTTTTAAAGAGTATCGTAAAAAACGAGGACGATTTGGGAAAAAACGGAAAAAAGGAGTATCAATGAAAATTTAAAAAAAAAACTGAGGACAATTCGCAAAATTGCCGAAAAACGAAGACTTTTCAATGAGATTTCTCGTAAAAAACGAGGTCAATTTCGGGAAAAAAGGGGAAAAAAAGGAGAATCAATGAAAATTAAAAAAAAGAAAATGAGGACAATTCGCAAAATTGCCGAAGAACGAAGACTTTTCAATGTGATTTCTCTTAAAAAACGAGGACAATTAGAAAAAAGGGGGGAGAAGGAGTATCAATGAAAATTTAAAACAAAAAAAAATGAGGACAATTCGCAAAACTGCCGGAAAACGAGGACTTTTCAATGAGATTTCTCGTAAAAAAACGAGGACAATTTGGGAAAAAAGGAGAAAAGAAGGAGTATCAATGAAAATTTAAAAAAAAAATAAATGAGGACAATTCGCAAAACTGCCGGAAAACGAAGACTTTTCAATGAGATTTCTCGTAAAAAACGAGGACAATTTGGGAAAAAAGGAGAAAAGAAGGAGTATCAATGAAAATTTAAAAAAAAAAAATGAGGACAATTCGCAAAACTGCCGGAAAACGAAGACTTTTCAATGAGATTTCTCGTAAAAAACGAGGACAATTTGGGAAAAAAGGAGAAAAGAAGGAGTATCAATGAAAATTTAAAAAAAAAAAAATGAGGACAATTCGCAAAACTGCCGGAAAACGAGGACTTTTCAATGAGATTTCTCGTAAAAAACGAGGACAATTTGGGAAAAAGGAGAAAAGAAGGAGTATCAATGAAAATTTAAAAAAAAAAAAAAAAAATGAGGACAATTCGCAAAACTGCCGGAAAACAAGGACTTTTCAATGAGATTTCTCGTAAAAAACGAGGACAATTTGGGAAAAAGGAGAAAAGAAGGAGTATCAATGAAAATTTAAAAAAAAAAAATGAGGACAATTCGCAAAACTGCCGGAAAACGAGGACTTTTCTGAGATTTCTCGTAAAAAACGAGGACAATTTGGGAAAAAAGGAGAAAAAAAGGAGTATCTTCAGAAAAATCGTTCTACTACTTTCGATAGTACCGCTACCTAGGGTACTGGCAGTAACTACATTCGGTAGTACCGCTATCGGTAGTAACTACTTTCGGTAGTACCGCTACCTAGCTACCGGTAGTAACTACTTTCGGTAGTACCGCTACCGGTAGTAACTCCTTTCGGTAGTACCGCTATCGGTAGTAACTACTTTCGGTAGTACCGCTACCTAGCTACCGGTAGTAACTACTTTCGGTAGTACCGCTACCTACTTTCGGTAGTACTTTTCGATGAGATTTCTCGTAAAAAACGAGGACAATTTGGGAAAAAAAAGAAGGAGTATCAATGAAAATTTAAAAAAAAAAAAATGAGGACAATTCACAAAACTGCCGGAAAACGAGGACTTTTCAATGAGATTTCTCGTAAAAAACGAGGACAATTTGTGAAAAAAGGAGAAAAAAAGGAGTATCAATGAAAATTTAAAAAAAAAAAAAAATGAGGACAATTCGCAAAACTGCCGGAAAACGAGGACTTTTCAATGAGATTTCTCTAACATCTAGAAATATTACACGAGTATATTTGGGCATTTATATTTATAATTCTTCGAATCAAAATATTCTCCAGATATTCTGAATCATATGAATGCGGCATTTTAAATGCTGTTACAGAACATGCTAAAGGCAAATATCCTACTCTATTTTTAGAAACCAAAAAAAATGATACTTTTAAAGTATCTCTCAATATTCTTGTCAATAAATATGTCCTACTTTTTTTTTCAAAAAAAAAAAATGTCCTCGTTTTTTCATTGATTTTTGAGAAGTTGTCCTCGAAAAAAGACCTAAAAAAATTCCTGGCTACGCCCATGTTTATAAATACAAAGTAAATGTCATAGTTTTTGTCCAGTAAATGTTCAATGTAAGTTCTTAAGTCCTTTTTTGTGTGCAAATGTGAGTTTCCCCTGTTTCAATGAAGCTAAATCAGGAATTACACGAGGTATGGTGAGACAAGTCTCACATGAGTGCGAAAAAGAAAGGAGATGTGAGGAAATGAGATGCAAAAATAACTTTTCGGTGAGTACCGGGCCGATTTTTAGCAGGCTCATTTGCGTTTTTCTTTTCTCATTTTCTCTTTTTGCTATGTTGCTTTATTCGTTTTTCTGTGTTGGTGAGATGAACGTCTTATGTATCATAGAGGAAAAGATAACTTTGAACGTTATAAAAGCGAACGAGAATAAGCATTCAAAGCGAAATGAAGAATTGTCAAATTTGAGACGTAAGCCTGCAAAATTGTCGTGTAATTGCGATTGTCTCACTGGATGGATATTTAAAAGGAACCAGCCGCGGATTCAAGGGGGGGGGGGTCACAGGGGTCATGACCCCCCCCCAAACAGCCCGCATTTCAAAAAATAGAGCTAAACCAATCGAAACTGAAACTAAAAATCAAAAAAAAAATAACCGAACAAAATCTAATTTTTGTAAACTTGAAAAACGGAAACTAACCAAGCGACCAAAATCAACTTACTTTATTGCACTATGGAAAATTTGCAATCAAAAAATGGCTGACTCAACATGACTGACTCAAAATTGAATAAATTTCTCACACAATACTGATATTCATCAAATTGCAATTGCAAACCCTCTTGTGTTTGTCACTGTTATCACTATAATTCCTGATTTAAGCAACCGTACAAATAGTACAAAGCTGCGTAGAGAAAACTGCAAACAAACAACTGTCATTAAATGGTTATTTAGATTTTATGAAAGAAACCACATTTTTTTAAATTTGAAAATCAGACAAATATGCTCATACATTGGGTTCTCTTGATGTTTACTCCATATTATTCGAATTAATTTACCTTAAAGCATCCGTCAAATGAATCCTTGTTTTATATTTTTTACTTTTGTTGTCTATTTTCTGGTTTTTATTCCGTTTCCTTCTTTGTTTATCGCAAAACACAATGAAAACTATCCTGATTTCAACGACACTGAAATTAACAATGGACTGTTGTGCTTTCAATGTTTTGATTGCAAACTGATGTGAAGTTAGCCACGATGCCATAAATGGCGCGAAGCCATTTAACGAGGAAATGTTTCAGAAAAAAAATTATTGGCTAAGACATTTCTTACTTTTAAAAGTACTTTTTTTATATAAACAATTTATAATTTAATATAAACAACAGTTTATTTTTGTTATATTTGATTTTTTTTTATCCCGTGACCCCCTCCGGAAAAAAATTCTAGATCCGCGCTTGAAAGGAACGTCAAAAATGAGACAAGTCTCACGATACATCGTGTAATTCCTGACTAAATAGAATTTTCAATGTCTTTCGTGTGTGTTTCATTTTCATTAAGAGAAAAAAGGAAAAAAAGCCAAAGTGGCAGTTGTTCATTTGAATTTTTAAATCGTCTGTTGTCTAAGTGCATATTAATGTTTCAATGTCTGAGCCAACATATTAAAGTGAGAGGTTTCATTCGGTTGTGGTGTTAATAAAAATTAATCTTTTTTTATGTTCAAGAGAATTAAAATCTATTTTGTTTTTTTAGTCCCTCGCGAGTGATAAATTGAATGCGAGTGTTTGATTTTGAATGAATGCCTACTTTGGAGTTGTGATGGTGAGTATTTAGTTGCTTAAAACTCTACTTACTTTGTTTTCATATTCTTCAGACCACGGGCGTAGCCAGGTTTAAATTTTGGGAGGGGGGGGGGGGTGGGGGGGGGGGTTATATTATATGAAAAAAAAGAAGGTAGGTAAATAATATGCATTATTATGTATAATCAACCTTCTGTTTTAGTTTTTAAATATATTCACTACTTCATCTACGTCAATGTCTATCTCGTAGTGAATATTCATAAGAGCCAAGCCGTTCAGTATGTTTTCATTCGTTGTGTTCCGCAAGTAGTTTTTAAGTCTCCGTAGGCTTGAAAAAGTGTGGAAACAGGTATGGCAGCCAATATTTGTAGCAACGTGTAAATAATTGGACATAATGTTTTATCGTACTTATTCAAGCATTCCAAAGCGGATTTTAGACTAGGGGAGGAGATAGTCATAGCTGCTTTCCACACTTCAAGTTCTGCTTTGACGACAGATGTGCTTCTTTCGGGTAGCACTGCCCTGCCGAATACATAAAAATTGCGTCTTCGATTTCAGAACTGACTGCAAAATTTGAAGGCAGCACACCAGATGATGGTAATACTACTTTACGGTGTTTCGCAAACACCGTAGTGTGCTGTAGAAATGGGACGAATAAATTTATTTTGACATACATGTGTATATCCGACGCAGAAGTGTTAGAGCGATTAAGTTGCCTTCCATCGATAGGTGGCATTTGCAGTATACCACCATTTTCATCGAGGATCACCTTTGTTTCTTCATATAGATGACCGTACTCTTTGTCAACTTTATTTCTCAAAAGTTGCAAAGCATTGATAACATTATCCACGTGACTGAATGCTGTTATGAGATCGGTATTTACTGCATGCAGTTGTTTTGATAGCGAAAATGTAAAGCTCATAACTTTTTGAAGAATTACTAGGCACATAACAAAATTCGAAGATCGAAGTGTGTTAAACGTTAGAACAGCTTGCTGCGATGTTTCTTTATTGTGGCTAGTTTGGAGTTTTTCGAGAGCATTGACAATATCTGAATAAATTTCCTTAAATCTCGTAATGGTTTCATGCTTGTGAACCCACCGTGCTTCACACATTGCCAGCAGGGTTTTTTGATTTCCGGCCGGTAATAGGTTCCGAATTTTACCATTCAAAACAGCAGTGCGTTGAGCAGAATGTCTAAAGTAGGAACCAACAGACTGCACGGTCCCAAAGCAATTTCGCACGTTTGTTTGTGAACATGAGTCAGCAATAGCAAGGTTGAGAGAGTGTGCACTACAATGTATGTATATTTGTATAAACAGAGCTATAACACATTCTTTACGAATATATGCTTGGGCACCGTACAAATACTCACTCATTATTAGATACACTCTGGTTTTAATCTTCTTAAAACAAAGCGAACCTCAAAATTAGTCTTATGTGACCCACAATGGAAAAAATTCTCTTAAGGGAGAAGCTGGTCTAGAATTTTGAAGAAACCAAAGTTTTTTTTATCTTAAAAGGTACATTAGGGGCTTAGAAATAACATACCAAAGGATGAATGCCAGCAAAAATGTCTAAATGCCCAAACTTTCCATTCTGCGGCAGCGCCCCACAGGTATGCCATATGATTTTATAGTACTTAAAACCTTAAACGCGTTTTTATCGAAATCACTTTTTTGGAACTGGCCGAAGGCATAACTCGAGCAAATCTTCACCGATCTATACGAAATTTTCACAGTACATTCGAAATACCTCTCTGCGGAGACGTACGTAGGATTTTTTTTTTTTTATATTGCATAGCTTTTTTTAATCAACATTTGTTTTTAATCAACATTTTTAATCAACATTTTGTCTTTTTTTTATAGTGAAAATTTTAATGTTTAGTTAAAAAGTGCACTATTAAGCGAACAAAAAATTTCGAAAAAATCCTACGTACGTCTCTTGCTGTTGTTATATATTCGATTATTTTGAATTTAATTAACACGAAAAAATTTGTATTTGTGTATTAAAACCTAAACTATAAAACCTCTTTCACAGATTTTCGACTGATCTTTTTGTTGAGTCACAAAAAATTAATAAATTATGCCCATTTTTTCACGCTCTTAATCAGCTTCCAGGTTAGAGTGAGATTCCTTTAAGAGAACCCCTGAAACCCCCCCCCCCCCCTGGCTACGCCCATGCTTCAGACTTTCAATTTTGAAATTTAGATTTAATGTTCCATCATAGTAAATCCTTGCAGTTTCTGATAAAAGGAAATGTTTTTTTTTGTATAGCTCAATAGAATAACTTTGGAATATAAGATCGAAGAAGCCCTTGATTTGGTTTAAGAAAAAAAATCTTCATAATATGTTTGCCCCTTTTATATACACACCATTTTTTTATCGATTCTAAAATCACTTATGACAGTATTTATAGAAATGAGCTGTACAGAGACATGTCTATTTTCGGCATCCCTGCAAAACTCATGCAAACAACTATGCAGAATGACTTTGGACAATTCATGGTACTCCGTCAAAGTCAGGAGAGAACTCAGCGACGTCTTTGATGTCGAAAAGGCTTTCCACAAAACTGTCATGCGATTTCTTAAATATGATACTTGAAAAGATTGTACAAAATTCAAATATCAATGTTCAAAATGTGTGTACACACGATTACCCAGACGATTTTGACGTAATGGGAAGAAGGAAACTTGATGTCACAAGGTGCTTTTTTGACCATTGAAACAGAATCGGCAAAAATGGGTTATGGTTGATGAGAGCACAATGGAGTATTTGCTATCGTTTAAGAAGGACAGAGAACATCGACGAATTGGACAAAACATCACAATAGGCTTCGAGATAGTAGGTAGAAACGGAAAAAAGCATAAAAGTGGAGATCGAACGGAGACTTATTCTTGACAATAGCTCTTAATGCCCGTGGCATTCCCATTTTGAAAAGCGCTTTCTCGATTGACCGTTTATTCTAGGCATGCGTTTAGTTCGTCATCAACAGTTGTTCGGGGAATAAGTGGAAGAGTTTGACGAAATTCATCTGATAACGGAGTCGTGGCCACACCAAAAATATTTTGGTTGTCACGATGAATTATAAGCGTTCTGCCCAGTGCCTTCAGTCATCTCTTATGGGCTATTGGCATTCGTCCCAAACGATCAATTTGCATACTTATCCTACAAGTATGCAAATTGATTCGCCATTCTGAGGGAAATTTTGCAGTTCGATAGCCTTTTATAGTGTCGCAGCTATTCCAGACGAAGCCAAAGCTAGAGCTCGATCATTTTGCGATATGATCCTCGTCCAGTCAAAGCGGGAGCGTCAAGAAAGTAAATTCCACTAGATGGACTGTTCACAGCTTATATCAAAGTATTGTAGGCGATTCTTTGTTCTTCATTGAATTGTAGAACATTTGTACGAACCGTTTTGGCGAATGCTTTAGTATCGTACTGTTGTTGTTCTCCTTACAACTCGTCAATGCATCGCGAATATGACGATTGAGTGCTGTCATGCCCAAACACTACAATACTTTATTTGCCATCAATAAACATATAGAACGCACTAATTGATACACTATCGCATCCATGCATTATTTATTTATTTATTTTTCATCTACAAGCTTTTGCAGACTAGCTACAGATTCAAAATTATAAAAAAAATTATATTTAAATTTTAATTAATTTGACATGCTAAATAAAATGTTCTTGAAACTTTCCCCTGATAAATGTAAGTCTTCTAAACAAAAACAACTACAATGTTCATCAAATCATTTAATTGCTCTAGAAATTGGCTCATTAGGTCCGGAATATTTTCTATGCCATTGCTGAAAAAGAAGTTGTGTCTCTTTTGAGTGGTCTAGTTGGAGTATAGATAGGTAAAGCGACAAAAGGGTGAGGCTGTTAATATGACTACACTACATGAAGCAATATTCCCATTAACTGACATCTGGCAATATTCCAGAATATGTATTTTTTAAAACGACTCTGCACACTTTCTAGGCGATCTGAATTAACTTCATAAACCGGATTCCAGATTATATCAGCTTAATCCAGAATAGCCCTTACCAGACATATAAAAAGAGTTAGGAAAGTGTGAGGATCAGTAAATTGTTTACAATTTCTTTTGATAAAACCGACAACTGTCAACTAAACATCAATAATGACTCCATCCAAGACAATAATCATTTTTTTTGAAATCGAGAAACATCTGTGAAAAGTGAAGACACTGCTATTTTCAATGTTTAGGGTAAGGTTATTTTCAAAACATCAATTAGAGAGTTTATTAAGATCATGTTGTATAAATAATAGCAGTATAAATAGTATCCACTTGATATCCACTAAATATGCAAGATTGGTGACAGCTGATCTACCACAAACAAAACTATGCTGATACTCTGATATGTGTTCTATTATGTGAATGTGTAGTCTGGACTTAACTATAAACTCGAAAACTTTTCGAATCGAAGATAATATGCAGATTCCTCTATAATTTTTAACATTATTCCTTGATCCAGATTTAAAAATTGGGATAAGAAATGAAGCTTTCCATTCTTCAAGAAAAAAACCTCAGCGTAAAGATTTATTGAAAACTGCAAGTAGTGACTTAGAAAATGTACGATAACATTCTTTCAATATGATAGCAGGTATTCCATCAACACCGGGCTTAGGGTTTGGCTTCAATTTGAAAAGGGCATTTTCAATATCATCAATGTCAAGCCCCAATAATCCAAAATATATTTCAAATATATAATCGTCATGGAATTTGCTTTTAGTGGACGAAATTGAATAAACAGACTCAAAAATTGAAACATTTGACTGAATATCGTTATACAACATTGTGTTAGGTATACCAATTGATTTTTGTTTGTTATACATATATGACCATACAGAAAACTTAAGAATTATTTTTAAGCTTGCTTTCAATATCTAACAGCATTATGCATAAAGAAATAAAATTCAACCTAGACAACGGGACCTTTACGCCCAGATTACCGCCAAAGTCTGTAAAATCTTATAATCTCGATCAAAAATTAAGAATTGCTGGTTGTTATTAAATGTCAAAAACGAATGAACAAAGTATTCATTTAAATTTAATTATGTAGGATACTGTAACGTGCGCTTAGTTCGCAATAATAAAACTTTACCTTTCAATTTAATTCTACCACTTTTATTCGACATATACTTTATTCGGTCTCAACTCGACTAATAATCACATTAACTCAATCTTAACATTATCACTCTATAATCAAAACTGACCTCTGGTTGCCTCAGCAGCCTATTTATATAGAAAAGCATTACATCTAGAGCGTTCCAGTTTGTTCCACATGGTCTCCACATTCCATTTTTGCTGTCAAGCATTTCCTCTCCTGGTATATTTCTACACTCACACACACTGACTTACAAGCAACGCCTTTCATTAGATGTACATTATATAGTGTTGTCGCTTGTGTTTTCGGCTGAACGTTTTCGATTAGGAAATTGGTATTCAATGTTGGGTCGTTGGGTGTGCATTACAATTTAACTTACCTTCCCTGGACTTCTATAAATAATAACACTGTGTGACACGATTTTTCTAACATGAATAAAATTACGTGTTTTGAGTTCCTTATTCCATTGCTGAAAACATTGTCTTATAATATGGGTGTCTAACACGTCACGTTTTTAAGTAATAGTATCAATACTATTTACGTGTGCCCTCGTAAAAAACAAAAGATCGAACGTCGTTATTGATCCAATCCGGATCTGATCATGATAATTAAACAGCTTAAGATCATCATATTTTTTTATTATTTCAAGTTAGTAGCTGTGTGGAATTCGTTCTTTCAAATGACATTTCAAACGAGTTGCAGAGTTGCCCTACGAACATATTTTTAGTGAATGACTTATTACAAAAATTCAAAACGATGGGGTGCAGAATGTCTTTAAAAACACATTTCTTGCATTCCCATTTCGATTTTTTCCCACCTAATCTTGGAATGGTAAGTGACGAACAAGGTGAACGCTTTCACCAGGACATTAAACAGATAGAAGAGCGTTATCATGGAAGATGGAATGCCAAAATGTTAGCAGATTACTGCTGGTTTCAAATGAAAGAGGAGTCTACTCTTCACAAGAGGAAATGTTAAAGTTTTTTCATCATTTTCGTTTTGGAATATTTGGCTCATTTCTTCTTCACTTGTAAATATGCATAAAATTTTTTTTTTAATTAATAAATTTAAGTACAAAATTTAATATACAATTTTGATACTGTCTTTATTTATTTACTAGGTGTGCCAGCGGCTTCGTCCGCAAGAATTGGCATAACTTTTCAATTTATCAACCGATTGACATGAAATAAAAACTGAATGTAAGTGAAGCTTACCACAATATATTACTGAAAACTCTATCTAGATAGGATAAGACGTTTCCGAGATTAGCGTGCACAAACAAACAAACTGTTACGCTTTTATTATATGTATAGATAGAAGATATAGATATAGATAGATAGTACATCAATTTACATATCATAACTTTAAAATGATACGTTTTACAAAAAATCTGTTTACGTTTTTGTGTTTAGAAGGTCTATTTTGATAAAAATAGCTGTTTCATTAAATGTTAGAGCACAAAAACAAAAATTTGTCACACAGTGTAATTCAAACCCAAAATTTCCCAAATCAGTCCAGTCGTTCTCGAGTAACGAACAGCTATTGATTTTTATATATAATCTAGGGTGGGCCAAAAAGCCTGTCACTTTTTAATTCACGGACTTATTGACCCACCCTCGTATAGATAGATAGATAATCTGAAAGATTTAGTTTATGTTAATTTTTAAATACTTAGGTATGATGCTTCAAATAAATCAATATCAACTAACTAATTAACTACAAGTAAATGAATGTGGATAATCCCTTCCACAATAAGTTTTTTTCCTGTCTTACCCATCATCCACCATAAACTCAAGATCTATGTGGAAGATTGTCACTGTCATACCCGAAATTTGAAAAAACTCCCGATATAAATGTAATGACGAGCAATCAACTCAATTCACTTACAGCATCTATAAAACTTCTTGATAGGGGGTAAACACGTATATGATCCCACACAAGACAGACCCCTTTATGCAAACGATTCTATTCACAAAGAGAATCCAAGAGTCGCACAGCTCCAACCTGATAAAATTTAATATAATTCCCCCCATCCATTTTTAATGTGAGTTACACCATTTGCATGTAGATGAAGTGCGCAGTGTACGTTGTTAATTATTTATTTAAAAAAAAAAAACTTAACACCTTCCTTAAAGTCCTTGTAAATTGAAATTCATTCAATTTGTACTCACCTGTCCCTTTTTTTATTTTGCAGGGTAGTGATGAATCAGCTGCTGAAGCGCACGCCTTTGATGACATCAAAAATTTAATGAAGGTAAATATACAAATGGGGCTAGTTGCGAAAATGTTGGCCAGGGGATCGGGAAATGATTCTAGGAACTCTCTGTCGCCCAACAGACTGCAAACTGCTTATTTCCATTTCGTGTCTTTGCCATTTAGTTGTACGATCCCCCAAAGAATGACGAGTACGAGAGCCAACACCACCACTACCTTTCCTTATTGAATTTTATAAAAAAAAAAAAATCATCAACGGCTACGGCTATGAAAGGACGTTTTGAGCTGTCTGTTGCCATATTGTTCCGTCTCGTCGCCTGTCAACGAAAAAGACTTGTGGTGGTGTTGAATTCACGATTGTCACTTCTGTCAATAAAATAAAAATTAGGAAGTGACACGTGTTGGATGGAGGTTCGAGGTTGTTGAATGGAGAATGGCGGAAAAAAATGAGTTATTTCCTGACGAGTTTTAATTAAAAATTAAAATTTTTGTCAGACGCATTTTCTTTGATGAGCAATTAATAATCATCATGTTTTCGTTTGGAAGTATAGTGAGTGTAAGAGAGATAGAGAGGTGTTGGAATAAGAAATTTGAAATTTAAGAGCCGTTGAACAAAATTCCTACGAGAAATTCAATTATTTCTGCACGTTGTCTAGGATGTTAGTCATTAACGCTAATTAATGAGTCTTTTTGGAAAGATAAGCCTAAGCAATTGGTTACTTTGTGTGATTAACTCAAAATTAAGAAAACCTGAAAATTAAATTAAGGAGTAGGTATTGCGTTTCACACAGCACGCTTTGTTACGTTAAAGGAATGGGTGAATCTAGAGTTGATTGAATTGATGGCTTCACTCGCATAGGCATATGACGCATTCAGAATGCCTTTAGGCACATTTACCTTACACGGTCCACCCCACTATCAATAAATGTTGTCTTCATCACTGAAGACAATGCGAGGTACAGTACGGACTCGATTAACGCAACTAATAGAAATTCGGACGGTTGCAGTAACCGAGGTTGTTGCACTTACTGGATCATATTTTCTTAGACACAATTTATGTTTGAAATGTCATATTTCATTAGAAAGTTGAATGTGCATTGTTCTTTGCTTTTGAAACCATTCATATAAAGCCTTTTCCATCTGTGGATACTCAGAAGCCTTCATCTTGACTCGTTTCCCTGGTCCGGACTCTGCTCTAGCAAAAAATTGTCTGAGAGCAATTTTCTTTTTTCTAATGCGGCATATTGTTGAATTGTGAACATTATATTTTTTACAAATTGTCTTAACTATGAACCCTTCTCTTGTTCTGATAAAATATTACTTCTATTTTTAATTGACAATTTTAAAATTTTTGTAACACAGGATGTATGAATTTTTAGTAGACACTAACGAGATCGCAACCCACTCAAATAAATACAGATGCACTTTAAGTGTTTGTTCATGATCTTGCAAGAAATATTGCTCAGATAATCTAGCTGTAAAATATCAACAGGAACAAAGAATCAAAAGAAGAACGTGGATTTAAAAAGGGGATAAATAAACACAAGAAGCTGCACTTATCGAGGTAGCTTTATTGAAAAGTTGCACTTATAGAGTCAAGGCGTGTTAAGATTTTAGTGTTGCGAAAATCGAGGAGTTGCACGGATCGAGGGTTGCGCAAACCGAGTCCGTACTGTATGACAAGTAATTGCAAAAGTCCCATGCGGCTCTGTTACATGCTCCCTCAGCATCCGACTTCCACAAGTTGCGCAACCTATGTGATGCCTCACATAACCATCTCTATTCACTTACATTACATCACAAGGAAAATTAATATTCTTGCCAACCCAGCACATTTCCCGGAGCTGCTCTCCTCGTGACTTTTGAACGCATGAAAATTGAAATGAACTTCCTTCCCGTTCCTTGCCTCTTCCTGTTGTTCGCCATCAGGTTGTAGTGTGGCAGTAGTTTTGTTGCACTAGTGAGAAGTACATACATAGTAAATATTGCGCCTGCAGATGATTTTCAATTGACAGGGTCAGGACTCAGGACATAGTTTCATTTTCATTAACTGTGTTTCCTCCTGTGTCGGCAGACCTTGAGCACATTCCAATTCCAACCTCACAATGAAACATGGGGTCTTTTCTCGAAAGTGATGTTGCATTAATTGTGGTTTATTGACTGGGGCACTGAAAAGTGTTGAACTTTTTTGAATACAGATTTTAATTACTTTGTCGTCGTCGTCTGCAGCAGAGTTGATTTGGTTTTTGCGCAACACTACCATTCTTTTCGGCTTCTTTCTAATGGCGCCATGGCGGGTTGTAATACTGCAACACCAGAATTCAAGGACTAAGTTCTTACCCCAGAAACTCATTACGAAAGTTATACAAAAATCATTCATGTATTCAAGGCATTTATTTGGTTGGTTTTTTGTTAGGTTTGCCTTTGTAAAAATTTCAATTACATTAAAGATAGGTTCAATGGCATTTGCTTGCCGATAAATGAAGACAATTCAGGCCAGGATTTGGGCTTGTTTACTGTTGGAATTTTAATTTTATTTAATGATCTTAAAATTTCTCTTCTCCTCGGGTCTTACTGGTAAAGACTGGTCTAAACTGATTTTGATGCTTGTGGAACCGTGGTAAGTCCAGGCGCCAGTCACCTGTATCGCTCATGAATGTTTTTTCAGCAGAGAAGAAAAGATTTTTCTTTAATAAAGATGTCCATATTGTAGATTGTGGTGTTGGAGAGGCAAAAAAGTTCTCATTGTGCTTGTGACACATGCTGAGCATGAGAAAACTCGTTATCAATTCACATGGTAAACGTCGTTTTTATCGGGTGTTTGCTGTGTTCTATGTAATGTAAGTCAAAGTGTGTTGAATGGTTGGCAAGCAACAATAGAAGCTTCGTGTTGTGGATAAACACTTAGATTATGTAAGAATTTACTTGTAGTGAGAATACTGGTGTGTGTAGATATTTTCGAATATTTCACTCTCGTTAAATTAAATAAGAAATTCATTACAAATAGGCAAGCATGAGGAAAAAACAGTAATTGCATTTTTTTAGTCAAGGGAACGGAAATTCAAAAGTACTGGACCGATTTCAAACATTCTTTAAATTTTGGAATGCTACTTTGGAATGTAGCATAGACATATGGGCAAACTGGATTACATCTTCTCTTTCAAAGTATAAAATATTTTGTGCATATTTCCATAGGTGAGTTAAACTCACTTTATTCACACTGTGCTTTGTTCCAACTTAAGAGGGGAGACCACTTTAGGAGCCTAAAAAACATGTTTTTTTGCTCCTAAATAATTTAACCCAATTATTTTAGAAATGAAGAGAAATGTTTATTAGAGTTTTCCCGTATTAAAAAAAATTATCTTTTCGATGACTAACAAAATGGCGGCGTTATTGAAGTTTTCCGGACGCCTGTTTCGGGCAACATCGAAAACTGCTGGAGTTGTCACTCTTTTTCGGTTGATCTGAGAAAGATTTACCAAAGTTCAAAGACATATATCCCCCGAAAAATTATTTATTTACACGCTACCTTTCAAACTTTAGATATATCCTTTCGATGATATTACTGAGAGTAATCACCCAAAACTTCATCTAAATCGGTCACTTACTTTTTGAGCTGCAACACGAGCAGTTTTTGAAAAAAAAGTACCGAGATAATTGCGTTTAAGGTATCACCACAGAATATTATAAATTGTAGTAACTTACGGATTAATCGGCTATTCCAGACGCGTACAATAGACATTCGACTTCCTTACCGTACAAAGCGAAGGTCGCTCCTCCTCTAACGGCCAGAGCTACCTGACTCGTCACCCGAACGCATGTTGTTCTCGCGCTCTAAATGCGATAACCCTTCATCTTTTCGATATTTTCAGTTTTCCTTTGGTCATGACCTTTTTTGGATATCATATTTTCAAAATATGTAATAAAGAAAAGTTGAAGTGGTGTCCCCCCTTAAGGGATGCGATATTTGGTATCCATTTTTTTCTTGTGACTAAAGGTACTCGTATAAGGCAAATTTTGAAATCGTGCAGAAAAAACAAATTGAAATAACAGTTAAATATGACGTTACGATCATAGAGAATACGAGAAAAGTGGGTCCGGCAATTCTGTCTGTCCATATATAGATCAAAATCTTGAACCACTTGGGCGATTTTCTTCAAAATTTGCAAGTAGCATCTGCGGGATAGTCCACATAGAAGTTTTTGGAATTAGGGCCCTATAGGTTTTGAGATAACGGTACCTGCCATACAACCGATAGGATATGGTATTTATTTTTCTCGGTAAAGACTCCAACGATTTCTATAAAACTTTTTGTGTGGAATTATTTCTTAATGAATAAATTATGAGAAAGACACTCATGATGTAAAAATTTTTATTGAGAAAAAGTCGACAGTCGACACCTTCCATAACACCGTTTTTCAATGGCTATATAACGATTCGACTTAATTTCATATTTTAGAAGTTCTGTGTCTTTTAAAAGAAACTGCGTATCAGTGACGAGGGGTGAATAACTCCAAAAGGTAACTCGAAGGAAACTTAATCAACAACAAAAAAAGTTTACTTAAAATTATTTTTGTGCAATGTTTGTCTTCGCATCAAGCCAAAAAGTCAAGTATTTCAAACTAACTTTGCATTAGGTAGAGCGTCATAACTTTTTTTTTCATAAAACTAAGCTAGTTAAAACTATTTGTTTCCTCTAAGTGAAAATCAGTTTAGCAACAGTCAACAGATATCAAGGCCATAATCAAACCACTGAAACTTACTATCGGAAAAATTTTCAGACTTTTTGCACTTTTCAATTTTTAAAGCCTAAATTTGTAATATTAAAAAAAATCACGAAAAGCACTTAATCAATTTAAATAAGTATTGCACTGCGTTCTGCTGGTAAACTGCGTTTTTCAAATAAAATACGGTTCATTGGGAACTGAATTCATTTAGGCCAGTTGTGCCACTCTAGAAAAATTCCAATTATTTTTTGCATTTTCTGCCAAAATTATGCTTTATGCTATGAGATCTAATATCCACGCATATTTATTATCAAAGTGGCAACCTTTGACACATGAGTCCAGTGGAGAGACACATACAAATTCATGAAATAAGTCGGAGAGCAGCGTGTTATTTTCTTGTTCTTCAAGTAGAGAGTAGAGACCTACCTCAACCTGCAAGCCTGTCACTGTCATATACATTTTTGTTTATAAGCATGTGTCCATGGGAAGAAATACAAAGGAAAGCGTTTTTTTCTTTTATAAAACCAATATCATGCAAACACCGAAGTGTGCAGAAGAAATGCTGCAAAAGAGCACTGGGCTACTGCGCCGGCGCTCTGCACAATGTTCAACTGCTCAGGCTCACGCTCAGAGTCAGAGTCAGAGCGCAAAGAATTAAGAGATAACAAACAGATTTACCAAAAAATATGACGCTAGAACACCTGGTTATTTTCTTCCATAAGAAAGCATGTATTGAACAGAGAGGTGCCTAGCGCTAGGCTAGACCTCGTTTAAGGAAGCGAAATAAAGTGGAAGTTACATCAACCGACTAAGATTGCAAATAATTAGAGAAAGTTTGAATGCAATCGAAATTGCTGGCCAAGGGCTCACTCCCAGTTATAATTCCCAGCTTCTTTCTTCTTCTTCCTTTTCCGGCTCATTTTGTGATTTCAAAAGGATGACTCTCTCCCGGTTAACTTTTAACACTTGGAAAGCACATTTTCATTCAAATTAATTACTGAAATAAGAATGTCTGGATCAGAAAATGGGCTACGGAAGCACTTAATTTTGTCGCACTAACACGGTACCCATTACCTCCTACTTTTACCTATACAATGATTGTTTCTTGCAACGATATGAAATCCTTTCATATAATTGATTCGTCGGCCCTTAGCAAAAAATAGCTGATGAACTTTGCTGTTCTTTATCTTCCAGCAGGACTATAATTAAGAGCTGAGGTTATTCCAACTGGAGATTTATCCTCCATCACCGCTCCTTCATACATATCTTCAATCATCCACACAGAAGCCTCTCGAACTCCACTTTGCCTGAGCGCCATTCATATTAAATCTTGTGGTAGTCGTTAAAAAAATTTTTGGAAGTCAACCAGAACATTATGCAAATCCTCTTATTTTTCTTTAAGGTCCTCATACTTACTTGTACGACTGCTCCATTGTCGACTAGGCCGCAGCAAGCCTGCATAGGTTTTCAGGTTATTGCCATTTCGTGTATTTCCCTTCCCTTTGTACCTCTTTGCTTAGACACACTCGCTCCTACTATCACCTCCTGTAAGCTTGGAGATGAGAATCGTGGGTCATCTAAGCCTAATATCGAGTATTTCCATTCAGTTAGGTTCAGTTTCTGGAAAGAGCTCTTGAGGAAATTAGTCGCTCAAAAGATCATCACAGTAATGTCGCACAGGTGTGCATAGTTTTGTCGTCATCCACAAAAAGCTATCCTAGGTCTCTTTATTTTAGCGGATATTTTGATTGCCTACTGCATTTGGGATTGTGTGACATAAAATGATCATAAGGCTTCGTTTCTTCACTATCGCCATTTTATGTCTTCAACATACAAGATGTCTTCTCAATTCCTTGTCGTCATTGTAGTGAATTTTTATATTTAGAAATTGGGTCGGCTACTGTCTGATACCAAACTTTTTTATCGTCTTCGGTGAAGTTCGGGACGAGTCGCAAATCTTACTGTTTTCCACCGAAGAATGCTGCTGCCATTTGTTCTCATCAGCTTTTCAAGTAGTACAACTAGGTACAAGTAATTGAAGAAGTCCATTGCTTAATCGTAAAATCCGTTTGATAATCTGTGGTCACAAGATTGATTTGTCCACAAACCACAATGCCTGGCCCCATTATTGCTTCTTCTGCTCCTACGCGCTTCGAATCCAATATAAAAACTTAAGAATTAAACATTGCTCTTTTATGTTTCAGTTTCAACAGTTCAACAGTCTGTGGCTAGCTTAATCTTTCAGAAGTTGGAAAGTTTCAGTAATGCAATACTCAACACCCAAACAATTTTTTTTGCTCATATGTTCTATGACAACTAAGGAATCCTTAAAATCCCATCACTGATACATCCACTTTTAGAATTGAAGTTCACCTAAAAACGGCTCTTTTATTTCCAACAAAAATGCGATGAACAATTTCAACTTATAGCCTTCGATATTGATTCGATTGTGGATACGAGTAGTTTGACCCCCGGACACACAACCTTGCCATGGCACGAAAAATATATCGCTTTTTCTCACCTTAACCCAAATAACTTGAATTACGTATGATATAACCTCCTCAGCTCTAGCCCAACGTGCATCTACAGCTTGTATCTGTATTCATGTATTCCATTTTATGTTGTTGTGCTCGCTGCTCGAAGGACTGAGGCTCCACCAAGCAGTAGTCGCTTAAAGATGTAGATGGCATGAGTGTACCTGGTGCAGTGTACACTAAAGTGTCCAAAAGAAGACTATCGGTGTGGTTACTCTGCTGAATAAAAAAATAAACCAAACGAAAGGAATACAAAATTAGAGTTCTGGTCTCCATGGTCACCTTTGCCAAAGCTTTCTTCTATTTCTCTGTCTCTCTTTATCAAGGGGATACATTGGATTTTGATCTACCAAAAAAACAAAATTAAAGACAGAAAAGTATCTTCGTATCGAATAAAACTGCAGATTTAATTTTCTATGAAATCCTGTTGGCAGCTCCGGTGGTACCAATTCCCAGACTCATCATGATGATTAACCTCAAGAAGAGATGGACGAAATTGGTTTATTATGCAACTAATTTATAAACATCTCACCCCACGATCAAATCAAGAGACGCAACGAACGGCATATTCTACGGTTTCGGTAACGCAAATGGGATTCATTAAGCCAAACCATCCGTTTGATGAGTTTAATTGAGTTAAAAGGACACAGAAGTACAATTACCTGTTGTAGGTCTACACCTGATTCGGCAGCAGAGAGGGTAGGGAAAGGGATACCTTTGTTTGCAAGTACATGTTAACACTGCAAAATGTTTCAATTTTATTTGTGCTGTGGGAATAGAATTTAAGTTAAATGGCAACAAGGCGCCCATTCAAATTAAGCACCTGAGAAATTAGTGACTGGTCTTATTTGAACAAACCTCAAAGTATCATTTCATTTGGCTTTATTTTACCTCATGGATTAACGAATTATTCACTTACAACAGTGAATGTCTGGACCTTTACATTTTCATTTAGTCGCAAAGTCTGCTCTTGTTGTCAAATGGACCCCACCCTAATATCAATTAAATTCTTGTTTGCAATGTAACTTTTAAGTTTCTGGCTATCAGAAGCGACTGGTCAATTTAGTTGCGCCTTACTGCATCTGTAAACGTTCGTGATCCTATGAGATATGTACATAGAGATGAGAACATTTGTCCCCTTTGGTATAGGGATGAAATCAGCGGTGGTGTCTTTTCTCACTAATTAAAGGGCTTAAAAAGAGCATTTAGTCTGATTTTGTGGAAGGGTTGCTCATGAAAGCGTTTACAAACACTTCTAAAGCTGTCGCTTGAAAATGGTGACCACTCTTAATCTGAGATTAGAGTAAGATAAGTGTATTTCAATTGAGATTAAAAAAAAATTTTGATTCACTTTAACTGCATGTTAAAGCACTGACGGTGTTTACCCAGCTATGTTGCAGGAAAGTATAAACCTTTTGCTTCCTACTTTGAAAAATATTTTCACTGGTAGTTTAGCCCTAGCGTATATTGTATATACCAACTCCATGGCAGAGTGTTAGAGTCGCCTTTATACCAAAAATTGGTAAACAAGACTACTCACTCGCCAAGAGCCTTAGACCCATCAGTCTTACCTCCTTTCTGCTTAAGACGCTGGAAAGAATGGTTGAGATTAACATTCGTAAAACCTCACTCCAATTACACCCTCTGTCTCAGATGCAACATGCTTACCAAAGAGGAAAATCTTGCGAGACCGCACTTCAAAATCTTGTTAGCAGGATTGAATGCGCGCTTGACAGGAAAGAATTTGCGGTAGGTATTTTCATCGACATTCAAGGTGCTTTTGACAATGCAAGTTTCGATGGTATGTGTTTGCGCTGGTCTTTTTTTTCTTTCTGACTTGTGAAGAAAACACACGAATGTAAATTTTTCAATTACAAATTCCTTTTATTAAAATTGAATTCCAACTTGAATTTACAAATGCTCTTTGCTCTGTGGCAATGAAAATTTTGACGATGGCGAAGATGGCGGGTGGCTGGGCAACGTGTCGATTTGGTGGTTGGCAGAAGAATGGGTAGATGAAAAGAATATGGCGGATTCTTTCTTCTTTGGAGAAAAATTGGCTGGCCTGTCAAGTGGAACGGGAGGAAACAAAACAGGGGTGCGTTCGAGCGTTCGACTTTTTACGTTTTCTGCACATGGTTTTGTTTTCTCCCGTCACCCGGCCGCCGTGCATTATGACTTCAACATTACCGCCCGCCTTGCAACCTCGCTTGCAAAAAATGTGACCGATCCACCCGTCATCCTGTCCAAGCCTCTACATTGGTATGAGCTGAAGTTATAAGATTATTATTTTTATAATGAACAAGTAATGAAATCATATATGAGAAAAATATTTAAAGGTACTAAATACAACAATTTTCCATTTGATTAAAATTCACTCTTATGAGCCAAATATGCTCGGTAATTTAGTACTTTTACGAAACTAAGTAAACGAATGCAAGCGTATTAGTGAATACTATTTACGCATATTTTCCTTTTGAAATATGCTTTAAAGAATCGGATTAAAACGAGAAAAAAAATAGGTTCGGTTTAATTCTGAGGTAGGAGAACGCAAATTTTGACAATTGACCGCTTGACGATTCCATTTGCCGTCTTTACTTCGGCGACTCGGATCTTGTTATCGGGTCCCGCGAACACGTTGATGACTCGCCCAAGGCGCCACTCGTTGGGAGGCAAATTTTCATTTCGAATGATAACCACGTCGTTAATTTGCAGATCTCTTTTAGGATACTTCCATTTGTACCGTTTGTGAAGTTCCTTTAAATACTCTTCCTTCCATCGAGCACTTAATTGATGATGTAGGATTTGTAGTTTTCTCCATCTATTTCGAATACTTAGCGACTCATCATTGCATGCTGGTTCTGGCAAACCTACTAACAACCCACCCGTGAGGAAATGACCCGGAGTCAAGGGGACGATATCTGAAGCACTTTCAGTCATAGTTGACAATGGACGTGAGTTGAGCGTACACTCAATTCGAGACAGCAGGGTTGAGAATTCTTCGAAAGTAAATTTTTCATTGCCCGCCATTTTTCGAAAATGTGATTTAAAACTTTTTACTCCCGCTTCCCACAACCCACCCATGTGGGGAGAACCGGGAGGAATGAAATTCCATTTTAATTGCGAAAAGTTATGAGCTGCTGCTGTGGGACAACGGATAAGTGATTTATGAAAATCTGAGAGCAACACCTTAGAGGCACCTACGAAATTGGTTCCATGGTCGGAAAACATCTGCGACGGAGTTCCACGTCGGGAAACGAAACGCGTAAATGACGCGAGAAACGCTTGCGTCATCAGATCACTAACCAATTCTAAATGTATTGCCCGTGTTGCAAAACATACAAAAATGCATACATATCCCTTGTCCAAACGACATTTTCGACCATAATACGTCTTAATAAGGAAAGGTCCGGCAAAATCCACACCCGTATTCGTGAAAGGTCGACTCAACGTGGTTCTTTCCTGTGGTAGCGCACCCATTAATTGCGTTTGCACGTGATGCTTATATCGAGTACATACTGGGCACTGGCGAATACACTTTTTCACCAAATTTTTGACTTGCGGTATCCAATATTCGGCTCTGATCAAGCGCATCATGAGTTGAATTTCACCATGTACTGAAATTTCATGTACATATTGAATATACCGCTGAATAAAAAGGCATTGTGCAGGAAGCAATATAGGAAACTTTTCGTTATATGATAACGTCGATAAAGCTAAGCGACCGTTCGCGCGCATGATACCCTTTTTATCAATAAATGGATTAAATTTTCCCAGCCAACTTTTTGGTGCTACTTGCTTACTCGATAATAAGTCATTATATTCCCTTTCAAAATACTTCCTTTGAGTCAGCACAATGAATTTTTCCTTCGCCCCGACAATTTCGTGGTAGGATAATTCTGACTGTGGATACCGTTTCTTTCCATGAGTCTTCATGAACTGACAAAACCTTTCAACGTATGCAAGCACACACAACGCTTTATGCCACTTGGAGAATTTGGCTAAGTCACTCTCAAAATCCCGAATGATTTGATTGCCGAATGACGAAAGTATCACTTGATTGGTGAAGGTTTTAACCGATTTCGATTCTATAATGGGTTCTTCAATCGTTTCGCCCTTCGAATAAGGCCATGTCGACTGAGATTCCCGCAACCACGCTGGTCCATTCCACCACAACGCATGGTCTTTTAAATCCTCCGGGGATATTCCTCTTGTGGCTATATCCGCCGGGTTTTCTTCCGATATCACATGACACCAATTCGTCACTTCTGTGTTTTTTAAGATTTCCGCTGTGCGGTTTGCCACAAAAGTTTTCCATGAACTTGGATGTTTTTGCAACCACGCGAGAACAATAGTTGAATCTGTCCACAGATGGACCGCTGACATATTTTCAATTCGAAGAGATGTTGACGCTAAATGTACCATTCTTGACAGAAGCACTGCACCCTGTAACTCCAGCCTTGGCAACGATATCGTGTTTACCGGGGCAACCTTAGATTTTGCCCATAACAAATGAGACGTTATCTTTTCTTGATGTTGTACCCGTAAATAAATACACGCAGCGTAAGCCTTTTCGGACGCGTCACAGAACCCATGAATCTGTGAAACCGCATCTGGAGTGTATTCTACCCAACGTGGAATACTTATGCTTGCGACTCCTGGCAAACGATTCGCAAATACTTCCCATCTTTGCTTTGTACTGGGGAGCAGTTCCCCATCCCAATCGATCTTATCTTTCCAGATTTGCTGCATCAAAATTTTTGCTACGATCACAATAGGGGCCAACCACCCTACTGGATCGTACAATTTAGCGATAACTGAAAGCACTGAGCGCTTAGTAGCGGGCTTTGCCTGTGCAACCGATTGCACCGAAAAGGAAAATGTATCCAAGGTAGCCTTCCACTGAATACCGAGCGTTTTCACAGAGCTTTTGTCATCAAACTTTAAAAAATCTTCGTTAAGAAGTGAACCTTTTGGCAGAAATTCTAGCAACTCCTTCGCATTCGCTGTCCATTTTCTTAGGTTGAACCCAGCCGATTGTAGCACCCCAATCAATTCTGCTTGAGCTTTCAATGCAGTGGAAATGTCGTGAGCCCCTGATAAAACATCATCGACAAACAATTCCCGCAATAGAATGTTTGATGCTAGAACATGGGAACCTTTGACTTCGTTGGCTAAATGATGCAATGTGCGTATTGCCAAATACGGGGAGCTAGAAACACCAAATGTTATCGTTACCATTTCAAAAACGTTTAAAGGCTCCTGTGGATTTTCACGAAATAAAATTTTCTGAAAGGGAGTTTGATCCGGATGAATCTTGATTTGGCGATACATCTTCTCGATGTCGCTATTGAACACGTATTTGAAGAGTCTCCAATTCAACAGCAAGAGCGTTATATCTGTCTGCAGAGCTGGACCCGGGTAAAGAACATCATTCAAACTCTTCCCGCTTGAAGAGGCAAATGATGCATTGAATACAACGCGAACCTTTGTTGTAAGACTTTCGGGTTTGATCACAGCGTGATGAGGCATATAATACGATGATCCCTTTTCACCAAACTTGTCCGAAATTTCACTGGGCTTCATATGCCCCAGATCAATATACTCGGATAACACTGAATCATATTGATTTTTCAACACTGGATTCCCCAAAAGCCGCCTTTCATTTCGCTGAAATTGTCGCTCCGCATTGGCAAATGATGCCCCTAGGTTTGGATTTTTCACAAACTCTTCTGTGAATGGTAACCGCACTACGTAACGACCCGTGTCGTCTCGATAAGTGGTTTCTTTAAAGAGATCCTCACAATACTGCTCTGCTGCTGTCAACACTGGAGTTTCAGGAAGCTCTTCTAACTGCCAAAATTTTTGAATGTCCTCATTTAACGTTACCTCATTAAAAAACGAAAGTGTTCTTGAACACTGGGAATCTAATTGCGAATTCGAATTTTCCAAAGGGCCAAGTAGCACCCACCCAAATACTGTGTTTTGAGCCATAATCCTTTGAAACACATTGGGTTTTAGGCCTTCCTTAATTATAAAGGGATATAAATCTGCCCCGATCAATAAATCGATTTTCGAACACCTATTAAAACAGGGGTCAGCTAATTGGAAATCAAACTTTCTTTGAAACTCTCCCAAGTCTATTGATACCGAAGGCAGCTTGTCTGCAACCGTTTTGAGAACAAGTGCCTCAGCGAAAAGAGAAAACTCAGAGTCATGTCTTGATTTTAACATGAATGAGCACATTTTAGAGGATGTTGCCGTTACCGAAGAATTAACGCCTGCAACCGTTGCTCTCACCGATCGTGTGGGCAACCTTAACCTCTTCTGAACTTCTTCAGATATGAATGATATTTCCGACCCCGGATCGATAAGTGCCCGCCACTCAAAATCAGTATGATTTTGCCGTATTCGAATTATCGCTGTAGCTAACAGCGCTGTTCGTTGCGTCTTCGCAAAGTATGCATTCGCAAAAACATTTTGATTATCGATCGGATTTGACCATTCGACATTTGTGTTACCGTGTGATATTGCACCCATAGCCCCTTGATTGTTATTCCCGAAAGATTGTTGCGACCTACGCCCGTTGTTTGGATTCGAAGTGGACTGTAATTGTTGTTTCATGTTCCCCGGAGAACTTTGATCGAAATGTAGTAGAGAGTGATGCTTTCCCTTACAGTGAAAGCATGTACTGTCACTCTGGCACCTTGTTACCAAGTGATTGAAAGCTAAGCAGTTATAGCAATTTTTTAATTTGCGAACCGTGTTTCGCCGTTGAGCAATACTCATTTTTAAAAATTCTGGGCATGTACGCAATGAATGAGTTCCTGGACATACTTTGCACTGTGAACTTACTTTAGCATGATGTGCCCTAACCCGTGTGGTTTTGCTTGAAACTTGATTATCAGTTGCTGCGCCTTTCGAAATGTTGTTGCTTTTTTGCATGTCCGAAACATTTTCCAAAACGCGGTACCTACTTGTAAGAAAATTATTCATTTGATCCCACGATTGGATTTCTGCTGGGTTTTCTAAAGATTCTTCCCAAAGAGCTAATGTTTGAGCTGGAAGACGACTCGCGCACACATATGTTACCAACGCATCCCATTCTTCCATGTCAATATTGTATGACCCTAACGCTAAAACAGCTTCACTGATATTGCTTTGCAATTCCTTGAGCGCGGTAGCAGATTCAACTGCGATGCATGGTTGACCCAGCAAAATTTTTAAATGGTTATTTACGAGAACCCGTTTGTTTTCGTAATGTTCCTTGAGCGCTGACCATGCAGCCTCAAAATTGTCGTCCGTTATCTCAAATTTAGAAACAATGCTTAACGCATGATCTTTCGTCCGAGCACGCAAGTGGAAAAGTTTTTGAACGGGACTTAACTTTGCGTGTCGGATGTAAAGTGCGGT
The DNA here is from genome assembly GCA_914767635.1 of Melanostoma mellinum. NCBI lineage: Eukaryota > Metazoa > Arthropoda > Insecta > Diptera > Syrphidae > Melanostoma > Melanostoma mellinum. The sequence goes on along the minus strand of OU612059.1, from coordinate 158,303,754 downwards.
AAACATGTCTCTAAACGCCGGCCATTTTATAAAATCACCACTAAAAATTTCAGTTTGACACGGTGGGAGATGCATACTATGCAATAGAGCCGTATATTTATCGTCTTTTTCCCCGTTTTCACTCTTATTTTTCGTTTTACTCTCTTGCGGCCCTGTGGCCTCTAGTAGATCCCCGAGAAATCCTATATAAGTGTCTGAGCACTTCCTATACTTGGCTCTCACTTCCACAAGCGACGCCTTGAGGTCATCATCCTCGGACGCGGCACACACGAATGTACGGTACGCATCTTTCACGTCTGACCATATTTCCTGGAGTTCGACTTTGTATGCCTTTAAAACCGATAGTGGCATCCCTTGAATGGGTTTCTCTTTAAAATTCGCGTGGAAATCTACCAAGGCATCACATGCCAAAATTAACTTCTCCAAACTCATTTTTATCGAACCAAATTGCAGTCACTTATAACCTTACCGTCAACTAAACGCTTACCACCCTACCGCGTGTTATCTTAATCCCACACAAAAACGTCTCAATTTTTACCGTTTCGATACGTAATACCGCAAAAAAAACGTCTCAATTTTTACCGTTTCGATACGTAATATCGCAAAAAAGATATGTATTGAAATATTGACTCGATAACTAATATCTAATCTACTCATTTATTTTAATGTAAATGGAAAATTTTTGTAAGTACCTGTACACTTTCAAGATTTACGATGCTGATTGATGATGTGGATGCTGGTTGACGGTGTGGATGTCTTGACGATGGCTGAATGATGATGCTGATTGATGATGCTGTTTGACGAGGATGCTGATTGACGGTGTAAATGTCTTGACGATGGCTGAATGACGATGGCCACAATATGGCGATGCAACTTGACCCCAATTTTGTTCGCTTATGGCGCAACGACTAAGTGCCACGACGAAGGCAATGGCTACTCGACGAACGACGATGCTTCTCCAACAGCGACGATGACGATGTTTTATCGCAATATGGCGACACAACTTGACCAAACGACGAAAGCAATGGCCTACGAACGACGATGCTGCTCCAGCAGCGATGAATGTAATGTATATGTATTGTCCAACCCGACCACACCTTGGTTATAATTGTACATTAATTTTATCCGGCTCGAAGGACCAAATGTTTGCGCTGGTCTTTTTTTTCTTTCTGACTTGTGAAGAAAACACACGAATGTAAATTTTTCAATTACAAATTCCTTTTATTAAAATTGAATTCCAACTTGAATTTACAAATGCTCTTTGCTCTGTGGCAATGAAAATTTTGACGATGGCGAAGATGGCGGGTGGCTGGGCAACGTGTCGATTTGGTGGTTGGCAGAAGAATGGGTAGATGAAAAGAATATGGCGGATTCTTTCTTCTTTGGAGAAAAATTGGCTGGCCTGTCAAGTGGAACGGGAGGAAACAAAACAGGGGTGCGTTCGAGCGTTCGACTTTTTACGTTTTCTGCACATGGTTTTGTTTTCTCCCGTCACCCGGCCGCCGTGCATTATGACTTCAACAGTATGTGTAATGCTGCCAGAGAACACGGTGTGGACGAGTCATTAGTGTTGTGGATTAAAGCAATGCTAGTAAATAGAACCGTAATCGCTGAGGCTGAGTGTGGACAATATGTTACAACGGGAGTGAATAAGGGCTGCCCACAAGGTGGCGTTTTATCTCCTCTTCTGTGGTGCATGTTGATCGACTCTCTACTCGTAATGCTCAATGGTTCTAACGTTCATGCCCAAGCATATGCAGACGACGTCGCCGTGCTCTCATTGACACCTGGTGTGTTAGAAACGGTCTCTCCGTCAATCCTCTTAAAACCGAGGTTGTCCTCTTCACGAGACGTAGAAAATTGACTGGTTTGACCCAACTTACGCTTAAAGGCGTCAACATTCCTTTTTCAAATGAAGTCAAACATCTTGGAGTAATCCTGGATAACAAACTTCTTTGGTCAAAACATGTCGAGTCTAAAACTACTAAAGCACTGTCAGTTTTCTGGCAATGTAAAGGAGCCTTTGGCAAGACATGGGGTCTTTCACCGAAAAGGGTCCTTTGGATCTATACGGCTATGATAAGACCAATCATCTCCTATGTGTCAGTTGTTTGGTGGAATAAGCTCTCGCGTAAATACGTTATTGCCTCGTTTGCCAAACTTCAAAGAACAATTTGTCTGGGTGTTACGGGGGCCTTCCCCAGCACACCGGGAGCTGCTCTCGACGCACTGTTGAATCTTCCTCCCCTTGATACTTACATCATGGGGTGTACTCTCAAGACCATTTCTCGTTTAAAGCGATGTGGTCTCTGGCACAATTCGCACTGGAGCTTTGAGGAACTCGCAAGCAGCATATCTTTTGACTCACGTCTAATGGATATGCCGTCTGACACGATGATCCCAAGGCTAAAACTGCGTCAAAATTACTCAGTCAACTTTCCTTCGGTTCAGGACTGGTTCACCCCAGAATCTGAGCCTGGAAAGAACTGTTATCGTATCTTCACAGATGGCTCCAAAACCGACGAAGGCTCTGGTGCTGGTGCCTTTGTTGAGAACGACGACATACCACATACGACTGCACTCATCTTTGGGATCATACGCATCCGTTTTCCAAGCGGAAGCTTATGCTATCCTTATGGCCTTGAGCCACGTAACGAACAATGGATGGACGGGGAGAAGTATCTGTGTTTGCAGCGACAGCCAAGCTGTGCTTAAGGCCCTTCTCAACCCTCTAACCACTTCGAAAGTGATCCAGGAATGCAAGAGCTCTCTGAATGCGATCGGAAGATTAAATTCCTTGAGTCTCATTTGGGTTCCGGGCCATCACGGCATAACTGGAAATGAAGTCGCCGATGAACTTGCTAGGCAGGGATCTCAGACAGCTTTTTCAGGACCTGAACCGTTGCTAGGTCTGCCAGCATCCTCAGTGAGAGCTTCAATCAACGATTGGATCTGTGAAGAGCAAAATCGCAGATGGCATGCCTCCATTGGATGCAGGCAAACCAAGCGCATGCTCCCCAACGTTAGTAAGAAGACTGCAACATTTTTGCTAGCTCGTAGCAGAAAAGACTGTAGAAAGCTTATTGGCGTTGCCAGCGGGCACTTCTCTTTTGCCAAGCATTTAAATGTGTTAGGCTTAAGCGACACCACACTCTGTGAATCTTGTGGAGAAGATGAGGACACCGCAGAGCACTTCCTCTGTGAATGTCCTGCTTTCTCGCATGAGGTTACAGATACTCGGCGCAGACATGGTGAGAGCTGGTAACTTAGGCTCGTTATCATGGCAGCGTCTTTTGGCTTTTCTCCGAACATCTGGAAAGCTATAACAAATAGAAGGTTGCTATCTGGTAGTACAATGGACCGGTATTTAGGTCTGAGTGCTCCAGCTGGTATTTTAAAAACCTCCAACATAAAAAAAAAAAAAATGTTATTATTTTGTAATAGATGTGATCGACTTCTTTAAATTTGGGAGTTTATTATTGGGGAACTTAGGCCTTAGTTTCTAAGGTTGATCCTTTGCCTTGGAAAGACCAGAAGTTCATTCGAGATACCTCGTAAATTATTCCGTTTTGTACTTCCATGGTAGATGAAGTTCGCTTTCACTTGATTGTGTCAACTCTAAACAAAATCTCCCTCTTCTAAGATTTCCGTCCTGTGTGCTTTCGGTTGGGGATCCGAAGCTAAAGTGTCCATTCAGGGCGAGTTAAGGTTTTCTAAAAAACGCTTTGTGGCGACCACAGGGTAACCCAAGAGCTTCAACAAACAAACCTAATGTTTGTAATAATGTTTTTCAGCAGTATAAACATATGCTATCGCGGACTTTTTTATTTATGTTTTTAATATAAACAATTCCGTAGCACATAAATTTGATCTATCTCGTAAGGATTAGCCAGCGTTTGCAATGTAAGCGCAAAATATGTTTGTTACGACATCACATTACAAATCTTTAAATTTCTCGGCTTTTCTCTACTATGATATGCATGAGTCTTATAGAAAGAAATAACGTTACATTTTCTTATGTTTTTCATTTATGAAAATATTAAACAGCAGTGGACCCAAACGACTTCCTTGAGGATCACCAGAAATACAGTTAATAGATTTTGAATAAGAATTATCTATCAAAACTTTTTGTGATCTACCAGTTTAATATTATGAGATCCAATTTAAAAATGGAAGCCAAATAGTTTCAATTTACGAATTAAACTACAACGTTTAACCTAATCAAAAGCTTTGCTGAAAGCGGTGTAGATTACATCAGTTTGACTATTATTTCTCAATGTTTTCAATGACATGCGATTAAAAAAGTGACATGTCTGTTGTTGTAGAGTGCCCAGTAATAGTAGGGGAGCCCGAGCCGCTAAATTTGCAGTTACTAAAGCGTCATGGGGACTTATTGGATTGTGAAGTTTACGTTCTAAGACGAAAAAAAGTGTATGGCAGTTTTTCATTTTAGTGGGGCGATGGGCGTGTATGAGCTTTTAAAAATGTAAAAAAAAACAGTTAAATTGAAATACTCGAGCGCGTCAGATTTTCATATAGAGTATACGCGCTTTGTCTTTCTTATAACGGATATATATTAATCTGACGATTTACTGGGGGCAAATGGGCGTAAAGAGAGGTTAAAAAAACAAAAAATAAAAAGTTATTCGAGCGTGTCAGATTTTCAAAGTGAATGTTAAGTGTACTCTAAAAAGTGTATATTTCAATAATCTGACAATTTGAGTGGGGCGATCAGTCATGGCTGATTTTTAAAAATGTAAAAAAAAACACGTGACCTTGAAATACTCGAGCGCGTCAGATTTTTATACAGAGTGATCAACTTGATGTGTTCGTCCTCCAGGATGATAATCTGACAATTATATGGGGGCGTACTCTTAGTCTGACAATTTTAAAGTAACAATTCTTTGTTGTTTCTATTTTTTGTTACTGGATGCAATCAGAAATTATGTACACATATTATGTATTTAAAAATTTTGTATTGAAATTTTGTTGAAAATACTTTTAAAAAAAATCCTGAAAGTTTGAGCCCTTAATATTAATTTTAAGTGCTCGATCAAGAGGTGTGAAGATTTTCCATTGAAAATACACGGAAACTCTGATTTTTTTTTTTTAAATTACTATAACTCAGCGGCATTTCATGGGATCGCTTTAACCGAAGATGTTTTTTTCTCAAAATTGAAAGCTCTACAAAAATGTTCTTTTTGGCAAAGTCGTTACTCATACCGGGAAGGTGGTACGGGCCACTTAACCAGATTTTTGCATAGAATTCACGTTTTGTCGCAGTTATCTCGTAAATAACAAAAGCTACAGAAAAATTGTAAATTACAAACTTGTAGAGAATTTAGTTTTCTACAAAAAAAGTCTTCTAGACCAATTGCTAATATCAATATTAACCGAGATATTAACCATCATATATTATACATTTTACTGACGATTTTACCTCAATCGCCCCAACCAAAATGTCAGATTATATGTTTTCTGTAATCCTGATAAAATTACCTTCAAAATAAAAAAAAAATTAATCGCGCTCGAGTATTTCGAAACATCGATTTTTTTTTACATCTTTGTGACTCGCCTACTTACGAAGGCCCCGCTCAAATTGTCAGATTATTGAAATATACACTCTTCTTGATGTAATCAAACTACCATCTTTTAATCTGACGCGCTCGAGTATTTCCGATGATCGACTTTTTTTACTAATCTGACGGGCTGCTCTCAGCGAACGCCCCAACATTTAGGTTTAATATATGGTAGGAGTACATTACATGGTGCAAGGTTTCTCCCCATATGATTTTCTGACGCGCTCGAGTAACGCGCGAAATCCCCTCTTGGGCTCCCCTACTATTGACTTTAACGGCCACTCCTTGCTCATTTTCGAAGAATGCCTCTGGACCAAAATCCGCATCAAATAGTGTATGTATCAGTGTGTGTATCGGCTTTTCAACGTGTGTGTGCGGGTTTTCTGTGCTCCAAATGCGACAATTTTGCTTGTTTCTTTTACATACATTTAGTAATTTATTTTTGAAGTAACATATTGTCACATATGGTAACTGCAAGTTCTTTCTTGAAACCTGTGATAATTAACTGAAAGGAAAAATCTTTTTTATATTTATTGATTTATTTTTTATATTTTGTCAACTAGGCAAACGGCCTAAATGCCATGCTTTTTTTTTTTGTAAACTTTGTAATAGAACAATGAAAATTAATAAAAATTATCTATCTATCTATCTATCTATCTACTTTTACCTAGTATGGTTAGTGCGTATTGTGTTGTGATGGTTTATGTATGGAACCGACACAGTTATGACGCGTCAGTCGTCACGTAACGACAAAAATACAGATTCCAAAAATTTTGGAATCTCGTTGACAAAGTGAATTTAGCTCTACATGACTATCGACAAAGCTTCTGGACTAATCAAGGGACTAACAAGCCAGATTTAAAGTATTCGCGAGACTGTAGGCATTGTTTTCGAAAAGACAAAAAGAGTTTGTGAACAATGTGATCTCGAAGACAATTTTCCTGAAAAGCGACGCGACGAAAGCGAGTAAAAAGACACGATTTAAGTGAAAGTTCAGACACCGGCTACGACATTACTCATCAACAAATTTTCAAAATTCAGATAAATGAAGCAATAGAAGCTCGCACCGCTTGGCGATGGGTCAAGAAAGATTGTCTGGCTTAGCGATTTTGCCAATTGAGCACGACATATCACGGCTCATGCCATAATAAAAATGTATTCAAGGACTTCGCAATGAGAACAGCGCGGAAAGTAGATCTTTTAGTAATCTTAAATTGAGGACAGACTTGGGTTATTATCGAGCACTTTGTTTAATATCTTTATTTGAGCAAATACTTTTGAATAAACAATTTTTATCTTAAAGAAATATACTAAGTAGGTACTTATATACTTTTGTAAACAAGAAATAGATAGATTTATTTCTACGCACATTTGTTCATTTAATTTTCAGAGCCTGGTTAGAGCATTTTTCAGGGGCACAGTTTTGAAAGCTCTCACCGGCTGCATAAAAGGCTAGTTACGGCACTGCTTATATCGTAATATGTACTAATATAATGTAGTTGTAAAGACTGTCCCATCCGTGGTCGCCGTTGAGTATACTGAGCATTTCTCCTTCAACTTGTGTTTGCTGAAATATCTATACCGGAACTCTGCCAGGATTGGGCATATCGCAATAAAATGAAATGTATCTTCACGCGCTCTTAAATTGCAAAGACTACATAGTAAAGGCAGATCTGGTCGATGTGGTACAAAGTTAAGATTGAGCAGTTCTCCTCTCGCTTTGAAGATAATGCTTATTTTATTTAATGAGTTCTTATTTAAAAGGTACGAGTTCTGCTGCAGGTTGAAACCTAGACGACTGTAGTATCCGCTAAACAGAGAAGAGCTAGCTTCTAAAACATATCTTTCAAACAGGGTTTTTCCAGACTTTTCCAGGATTTCCTTGAACTTCCTTCTTAACATGGATGGTTGCTCGCTAGTACTTATATATATGGTGATGTCACTAGTTGCAGCAAGGTAAGTCCATTCTTCGAACATTGTACCTTTTCTTTTGATAACCTCCGTTAAAACTTTTCTTGGTAGCCTATCATCCTCCATTTCATTTACCTTTAAAGTGCATGGCAAGGGTGTCCATAATTAAAGGAGGTGTTCCCGTTTCAAGATAGATCATGTAATTTAAAGTGTTCATTGGTAATCGGAATATTCTCTTAACTTTCAACTTTTTTCTCTCGAAAATTTTCTGGCAACACTGGTCGCACGGGACTACGCGTTGCCTAACTTTCATAGTTTTGCCAGACGATTCGGGATAATACAAGTGTAGTACAACTCACTCAGTTCATTCGGGCAAGTGTATGAAAATAAATAATAATAAATAACTAAATTTAAAGTATTTAAAAGTTTATAACTGCAAGGCCCACTCATCAGGCGCGAGGCCGTCGCGTCGGGCCGGCGGTCGACGTAGTCGCCGACGCCTAGCGCTGCCACTTTGGAATAAGATGTGATATTTTCCATTTATTTAGAAAGATACCTTCGGAGAGGCATTTGTTGAAGATGCAGAGCAGAGGATAACATAGTGTGCTGGCGCAGTTCCTTAAAAATAATGCTGGTACACCGTCAGCACCTGGTTTAGATTAGATTAGTTTAGAGATCACCAAAATTGAAATTAAAATCGACCACTTGAAGAAAGGTTCCTCTGTACAAGTTAGCAAATCTAAAAATATTCGCAATTTGTTATTTTTCCATTCTTGGCCAAAGCCACAAAAATTTTGTGTGAAAACTTACTGGAGACAAAATGATGATTCATGATGCTTCGTAGTTCGAAATTGTTACGATGAGCCTTGCGGCAGAGACCACTAAGTTTATCATTGTGAATCCAAAATTGCCGCAGGCTAAAAAATGGGTAAAATCATTTTTCACTACTTCTTCGAGCTTCGACATAGGTATGGGTATGAAAATTTTTGATTCGAAGAACACAGTTCTTTATGAAAATGAAATGGAAACTCAAGCAACAAGAGAATAATTTCATTTCATTTTTCACAACCCCTTTATTTTGGGTATCGAATAAAAGGTCTTGTTTTGACTACACTGTTAAAAACTTGGAACCTAAAATAAGTGAGTAAGAAATTAAAATGCTTGTAACAATACTACGTTTTAAGAATCAGTATTGTAATAAAAGCGTTAAGATTTAAGCCCTGTCTCCCTTAAAATTTTGATAGATAGAAAACAGAGTCATAGTCGTTGATTTTTAGAACGTAATTTCTTTAATGTAGGTACCTGTACCTACTGCCTACTGCCTACTGACTAAGACGAAGATTTGCCTACTTTTAACGGATATTTTAACAGGATAATAACTTCTCTTCCACCTCACTTGGGAATGCATAATTGGTATTGGCATCGATGACACAGCGCCACAGTTGTACAAGCTCACTCAACAAAATCAATGTACAACTGGATTAGATCAGCTTCGATTTTTCTGCCTAATTTCAAGTCATTTACATATAGATTTTTACTCTCTTTGAACATTGTCACTCATTTTCAACGCTTAAATTGAGCTAATACATGATACAGCTGTCAATTACCCCTTGACTTAGAAGTTATTCATGAAAAAGTTTGGATGTAAATGGCAATGTGTGACACCTACGCTTTTTACGCACCCACACAAAAGACGCCTCTTAATCTCCAAAGAAAATCTCAAAGAAATCAACGCCTACGAATAATGTATTAGCCATGGTGTCAGCATAGCATTTATGATGAATTTCGCAATGTTATATGAAGCCCATGGTAAGAGGACACCCTCGGAGGGCTGTTTGATTCACGAGAACATCTACGTCCAATGGACTCAAACATTTAGTCGTCAACTGCACATTAATTCGCATTAGTTCTCATGAAGACTATAGGTACAAACAATTTCTTGAACATTACAATCGACACGACACAAGGTGCTTTCAAACTGAAAATGTCCTACTTCTAAAGGAAAGAAAAAAATGAAACGAAAATAAATCTTTTGCAAGGACACTGACAGCTGGACTTATGTCCAGAAACAATTAGGTTAGCACCTCCTGGAGTTCCAAGTTCAAAAATTAATCAAATCTACTGACGCAAAAAATAAAAGCAAGTAAATGCCCAACACATTGTAAAAAATACTTTTACGACCCACCTTTTCCGACTTTTGTTTTCGTTTTTTTTTTTTCCGAGAAACAAAACGTTCTGTACTTTATTACAAATTTCCTTCCTACCTGCCACCAAAAAAGTTCACAAAAGAAACAAAATTAAACTGAGCACATTCGTTGGTTTTTTTTTATCCTGGATATACAGTTATTATACCACGGAGATATGAGAAGGGCAGCTTTTCATACTAATTTCATCTGAGTAAAAGCCGTTAAAAAAATATTAATTGAAAACGTGATGAAAAAAAAATATAGGTGCTCTCATCTGTATTTGCGTTTTATTTTCCCACAGTTAGTTGGTGGCAATAAATTTTCGTCCTTGTGCTCCTTTGTTCTGAATTAAAGCCGAGTTGGCAAAAGCAATTTTGTACTTCATCTCATGACATTACTGTTGCTCTATTTCTATTAATTTAAGTGTTGCTATTCTTGAGCAGAATAGCACATAAACAAGAATAAGGGTAATCAATTACCGTCAAATATACTAACGTGGACAGATTTAGAGAAACATTTTTGATTCAACTGTGAAAAGTACCTTCGATAAACGATACCGGCAAATGGTCATTCATGGTAAGCACATAATATTCTCTATTGATGTTAAGTATAGCCGAAAGGAGATAATGCTTGGTGTTGGTTCTACAGAACAGAGTGTTTCCGACTTGTTGGGAAATGTGAGGTGATGAAATTCGTGCACATGACCTAAGAAAAATAACACAGGAGCGACAGAGAAAATAAAATTCCGCCTAAAAACCAATTGAGATACCGTTTGCATGGGAGTGGCTGTTCAACAATGGAGTACCTACTTCAGTTAAACAAAAGTTTGTTTCAAATTAATGCAAATTGGTACTTATAGAATGTATCCCAGGATAGGTCTGGGTAGTTCTAAATGTTTTTGATCAGATGTTAAGTATGGTTGGCGGTATGAAATCAAATCTCCGCTTTCTCTGCAATGAAAAAACTCACGAAAATTTTTTCCTTTTTTTATTGTTCAGCTTACATTTTTTTGTTTAGTGCAGGGTTTCCCAAACTAATTTGAGCAACGAACCCCTTTTCCAAAATGAGCTGATACCGTAGACCCCCAAGGCCAAATTACTTTAAAAATCCTGTCTCAAGTTTTTTACTTAGGTACTCTTATAGGTAGATACCTAGTACGTTAACAAGTTTTGCAGTATTGCAGAAAGAAAATTTTTTGAGATAACAATAAAACATAACGTTATGATGATAGCAGGTATGAAATTCAATAAAACATGAAGTGTAATTCATAATTTATTAATACAGGTTTTTAGAAATCGTGCTCTTAGTTGAGAACAAATAATAAATTCATGATTTGAAAAATGTATGCGATGGATGAATTTCTACCCATCTAGTTAGATCTAGTTTAATATTGGTAAGTTGCAGCCTTAAGTCCCCGCATTCGTTGACTTCCAAACGGTTTCTTTTTTTCGTCAAAAAGTTTTCAACCACACTGAAGCCTTTTTCAACTAAATATGATGATGGGAAAGCGATGAGATATTTTTCAGCAATGTTCCACAATGCAGCATATTGAGTTTCAATGCTGCGTTGCAACCAGAACTTCTGATAGCCTTCGTTGAGCTTTTGCTTAAGCTCTTCGTCAGTTTGGATGGTGATCAACTCTCCTTGCATTATCACATTGGTTTCTTCCATGGCTGTTATACTGTACGAATTCATTACCCGCTCAGGAATTTACAAGTTCAAAAGATTCTCAAACCTTCTGGTAAAATCTTTGTGAAGCGCGTCCAAGTGAGCGACATATGAAAAAAAACATCGTCTTGAAGGATTTCTGTTGATTTCAACAAATGCGTAAAGTGAAAGTATTCTTTTCTGCTTAAATTTTGTTTATAAAGAATAAGTTTTCTCACAAACGCCGCTATAATTGATTTGATTGATGTTTTGATCAAGTTGAGATCGGTCATGTAATAAATATCCCTCATAGAATTTTTCAGATTTTCTTCCAAATTTGGATCTTTTTCATTTAAAAACTCCAACACAGACCTAAAAATAGCTGAAAATCTCAGCTGAAGCTGAGCAAATAATCCAGAGTTCAATGAATTGCTTTGAAACTTGTTGACAGCATTTATAACGTATTGCACAGACTGGTGCAATCTAGGACTCAGATTTTTTGCTACTAAATGTTGTCTGTAAACCACGCAGTGAATCACCAGTACATCAGGCAATTGCCGCTTCAAGTAAGCTATAAAACCACGATGACGACCAACCATAGATGGTGTTCCATCAGTCGCAACAGAAATAATGTTTCTCCATGGAATAGCTTTGTCGGTAAAAAACGTTCCGGTGCCAGAAAAATGGATTCTCTTCTGGTATCAGTTTCCAAATATATGGTAGAAAGCTGTTATCGGCACATATTTTCATCTATGATATATGGAACGTATCCTAACAACAGAGCTTCATTGCAGGGTAATGTAGACTCGTCTAACTGGAGAGAAATTCTCTTGGTCTGCAATAAATTGCATAAATTGTTTTCCACGTAGCGACCCATCTCGTCTTTTCGTCTCTGAACGATGTTATTGCTGAAGGATATTCTTTTTATAATATCTTGAGCGGGCTTATGAGGACCTCTGCAATGTCTGCTAAAATAAGCTGATCTCCAATTGTGAGAGTCTTCCCCGACTTCGCTATTAGCAGAGATATATTGTAGGACGCTCGCAAGCCATCAACGTTTTGCATAGAAACGTGATAAGAGGTCCTCCATTTTTCAAGGCATCGATCGTTACTAAATACTTTTCACATATGAGACACATCGTCAAGTGTTTATTTGATGACGATGAAATAATTCCAAACTTTAGGTGGTCCAAACTGCACTGTCTACATTTTTTTCGTGTCTGCGATCACACCGCCAATCTTAAGCAAAAAATGTTTAAAACTTCTACTTATAATATCACAATTATACAATACTATGTAAATTTTTTTATGCACATGTTTAAAATGTTACTTTTCATTTTTAGAATGGCAAAAAAAAAAAACGCAGTACTATCTTCGAAGTTTAAAATAAGAAAATGTGTTAAGGGGGTCGATTGAAAAAATTGTCGACCCCCAAATTCAGATTTCGTTTTTGTCGACCCCTGAGGATACGATATCGACCCCTAGGGGTCTACTTTACGCTCTGTTGCGCCACCCTATTTTTTAATTTATTTATTTTTTCATAATGTTGGTATCGAAAAAATGGTCTTCATTAACAGAATAGAGCTCTATGCGATTTCATTTTTTGTTAGATGAATGCCCTTAATTGATTAGGAGAGTATAATGGTGACTGCTACTTAGGGCCTACCGAATCTTTAAAAACATAAAAAAGTAAAACCGTTTAACCATATTTTCTTTTCTATTGATTTCTAAATTTTAATTGAAATATGCTCAGTGCAATGTTCTTTTAAAAAAACTGTTCCTTTGATTACAATTTCATTCTTTACTCGACCCAGACCCAGACTCAAACATCGGTCCGTTGTGCTACCAGATAAGAACAAATATGGTTGCTGTCTGGTTATATATATGTATTGGTAGAAAAATCAAAGAAAATGCAGAGCTTTCACAGAGAAATTATTCAGAGCTGTCGTCATTTTCTCCACAGAGTTTCCAAAAACCAAAGTGTTGTATCACTTAAGCTCACCACGTTAAAATGCTTAAGCAAAGTGGAATAAGAAGATCCCACTCCTGTGGTAAAATCCTCGAAGGGAAGGACATCTGTTCAATCGTCCACAGAAGCTGGAGGTCTTTGAAGCTGAATTCAGCTGCAGGTCCTTGGTGATAGCTGTGAAAAGGGACAGGCCATTGTATATATGTAAACTATAGTTATTGCATTACGGAAGGAAAAACGTAGATATTGCCGTTTATACGCAAAATTTGTCCCTTTAGAGGTTTTAAAAATTTTCGTTGGCTGTTCACTATTGTAAGTCCATGGTATTTTCATGAATGTTTGAATGCACTTCAAATTATTGTATGACTCGTAAAGCACAAGAAAATAATAATTAGTTTAAACACACGGTTTAAACTACCGGAGGTCTAACCGTAACGCCACTGAATGAAACAGTAACTGCCAGTCAGTACGGTCCACTAGGAAAATCCCCCGTACAGCGAAAGAAAAAAAAGTTCCAAAATAACAGAGCACCCTTCTCGCAGTTAAAAGTACGAATCTATAATTTTTTAGGAAAAGAAAAGTGCTTTTGACAACGCCAACAAGTTTTCTACAGTCTCTTTGGGCCATAGCAAACATGTTGCAACTTTCTTATAAATTTTGGCATTGGTCTGTCTGCATACAAAGGAGACATGTCTTATACAGTTGCGCTATTCCCAAAGTTAATCATTGTTTGAAGTCCTCACCGAGGACTCCTTCAGTTCAGAGTAAACACTGGCTCAGGCCCTTAGAAAGTTGTCCGAGATCCCTGCCATGTGAGTTTATCGGCCAAATATATTCCTATTATAACGTTAGACTCAAAGAATTGAACTGACCGACCGCACTATGAGATGTCTTGCGTTGGAACTCAAATATGTATTTCTTTTCATACAGTTATTATTAGCTACCTAAAAATGGCTGAAAGGTGGGCGCGTATGCGCCTAGTGAGGCGTGCTGTAGTTCTCGTTCTGAACAAACGCACTTTAGTACCAGAACTTTCTTCTGGAACCATACGTGAAAATCCGATACCAAGCTCTTAATTGAGTGACACTTAGTTGACCGTCTCTTTTGATGCATTTCGAGCTTTGGGTTCGTCCTATTGGACGACATAACCTTTAGATGTGAACCGAATAAAATGCTGCTTGCAAAATTCTCCACACTTCTGTGGGAATTGTGCCAAAGCCCACTTTTTCTTTAGAACAGAAAATGGAGTAGCAAAACGTCGTTTACAAGACCTAAAACACAAGCTGTAGAACTGTTTGTGTGAATTTTGAGTTTTATTTGATTTTCACATTTATTACGAAAAGTACAGTGGGAAACGAAATTCTTGTAATCTGTCTTTGGACGTGAAGATGAGTAAATAAAAATGAATAGGGTGGCGTAGCAGAGCGAGGGGCCTAGCGCATTTCACACAACCATGCCTTTTGAGGGAATGGAGGGGACCTACAATTTTCTGCCAATTCCGAACGACTAATCGAGAAAACGCTTTTCATGGCAATGAATTTACTTACGGAGGACCTGCCACCGTGGAAAAACATTTTTGCTCTATTTGTTTGTCTGTTGGACGTGAAGATGTGGCATAAAAATCATGTAGGACCCAGCTTTGGAACCTAACCTAGTACTCACAACTGAGTACTATACTCGATGTGAAGTGATAATTCACACAAAAAGCACTAACACCTGTATTAACTCAAATGTCAAAAAGAAAATTTTGCTTTAGAACTATTTTTAATGGAAAATAAATATTTTACTGACACAAAAACAAACTGTCAAAACTGAACAAAAATAGTTTTAGGTGTTCAAATGGTTTTTAAAATGAGTGCTTCCCCGAGTGAAACCAATGGAAAGCGACAATTATTTGAAGATGTTAATTTTTAAATATTTATTTTCTTCTATCTTAACTGTAAAGGGTAAAGGAAGCTCCTTTTCTCTATTTTCCTTAGTAAAAACTGAAGAATTATATTTTAAAATGTTATGCCACTTTTGTCTGAAACACCTTGTTTCTATTTCAACCAAGTAGGGAGTTTATCTTGAGAAAACCTTTTTTCTTGTGTGTATTTGTACAAGCAACTTTCCCATTCACTGAAATCACGTGGCATATCTATGATGTGTCGGCGTCAACGACATTGACAAATGGCTTTTTACTTTTTTTTTATTTGTTCAACACGAAAGGATAGCAAAAATGAAACAAATTTCTCAAAAGAAAGTTATATAAACTTAAAGAGTTTTAGTAAAATGTTCAAAAAAAAGATGGATTGATGTGGGCAGTCAGGTCGATCTGAACAACTTTTAAGTTTCTTCTGAGTCGCGATGAGCCTTTAACCAACTTCTTACCTTTAAGTGTGTCATCTGTTTGAACAATAATGGAAGGGATTTGGCTTTAGTTAACAGAACTTTTTCAGGGATTTAAAGCAAAAAGGGAAAATTAAAAGACCTATATTCAATCACCATTAATCAAATCGAATCGTTATCTTATCTCATCGACATAATTCATCACACTTGTCAATAAAAAAAACTTACCTTCTTATTTTTAACTTAAGGTGAACAGTTAACGTAAGTAGGTCCCAATCACACATTTTTGTGTAACATCTTTAGGGTAGATAGTTGCATATTTGTCCTTGATCGATTTATCAGGCTTGCCAAGTATTTGATGCTGCTTTTGTACAAAAATAAGCTCCTCTTGCCGTTTTGGTCCGGTGCCGGCTCCTCTGCCGCACGATATTTGTATCTAAAACAATTTTTGAGCTTAAGAAACCTATCGAAGATATGTTCGTTTGTTTCATCTTCCAGCCATTTTGTCTTTCGTCAATGTTTCCACAATCTCAAACTGTCGATCGACTATTATGAAGATGTCAAAACAGTTCAACATTTACCTTCTCTGGGTGCCAGAGCACAAAGCCATTCAGAAAGCGATGTAAAAAGGAAATGAGTTTGACGTCATCACCACACATTTCAGCAAGTCTTTGGACAAAATCTCTAACACTTTAATAAATCAATATCAAGCGGTCCATATCTCAATAACCGAAAACGTTCAACGTCGTTTTCTGCTCTTTATTCTTCGGGATCTCTACGACCCGACACGCAAACGTTTTTCAATTATTAGTCTCCACTCCTTAGAAATCCGAAGAGATGTGTTTGATGTCATCTTCATTCACCGCCTTCTTATTGGTATCACTGAGCGCTGCCCAATTTTCGACCTTATCTTTTTAAACACTAATCCCCGAAGTGCATCCCGCCTCTTTTTCTTTCCAGCTCATCGTACATCCTATTTTCTCAACGAACCTTAAACCCGCATGCTGAGCAAGATTAATTACATCCCTTTTCTTTTCAACCTCAAACTCCCAGGTCTCTTTTTCAAAATTCTTCTTAAACAGTTTGTCATTATTATAGTTCAATTTATTGTCTAGTTCTGATTAGTTTAACTTTAACATTATTTAAGTACTTTAAAGCTTGTAAAATGCTAAAAAAGGGGGTAGGGCCAACCAAAAACATTAAAAAATTATAATTTCAAAACAGAGTGTTGAGAATGATAGGTGACAGTTCAATTGAAGAATCGATTGATTCTCTTGAACATCGTCAAAATGTTACCTGTCTTTCTTTCTTTTATCGCCTTCTCTTCAATCAGTGCTCTTTTATTATAGTTTGTTGCATTCCTTCCCCGATTGAACTAAGCCACAATACCCGGTTCGCTAGAAATCAGTACTGCCTTGAGCCCAACTGTGGTATGGAGATATTTTAGTCGCACAACCCGAATGTAGAATGTTTTTCCAGACTCTGTTCCCCGGCATTAGGTTAGGTGGAAGTGGCTGTCAGCCAATGAGTACATTGCCTGACACACTTAGGCCGCAAGGGCCCATTGTGATACCACAGAAATCAGCAAGTTAATCACCTACTGATCTCAGAAATCCGATGTAAGATTAACGAGTTGATCACTTATTAATCTTCCGTTACGGAACTAGCCGGTTAATAATCTGCTAGTCGAACCACGCGGAATTTTTAATGTATTTCGAAAGCCTTTTAGGGTCTTTGTAAGCTAAGTCGCTAGTACCATCGAAGAAGAATTCACCGAGATGAGTTTTCCTCCTATGAAGTAGTTCAGGGCATGAGCAAAGAAGGTGTTGAACGGTTTCTTCCACCTCCTTGTTCATGCAGCTTCTGCAGAAATCATTGGAAAGCACACCAAGTCTTTTGGCGCGTCTTCCTATTAACAGTGTCCCGTAAGAACCTAGATAGTCGGTTCAGGGCTAACAAACACTTCGAGCGTTTTGAGCCTACACACGGCCAAACTTTTTTAGTTGTAAGGCAGTTGTTACTCTCAGTTCATCTATTGTTTGTTATCCCTGAAGCGTCTTGTCTAAGTAGGAGTTTACATGTAGCGATAGGTGCACCTATGTTGTTCCATTCTGAGCTTAGGAAAGTGGTCTAGCCATTTTTGGCTAGTTCGTCTGCCATACAGTTACCTGGTATGTCCATGTGCCCTGGCACCCATGAAAGGTGAACGTTGGACTGATTTGACATCTCCCTTAGAGACATCTGACAATTTTGGACCGTGATGACCGACATTGCGATTCACAAAAATTTAAAAGCAATGCGCATCGGAGGTCTCTTACTTTTTTGAACTTCCCCTGGGCTTCAGTCTGATTTATCAAGTCCCTGTTTTGCATGTAAATAAATTTTTGTCAAGTAACATTCTTTAAACGGGTCAGCCGATTGAGTTCAAATTTGCGCAGAGATTCTCTTTGTTAAGATCTGATTTAGATTTTAGAGTGGTCTCAAATATAATCGAAAAATAAAAGAAAAGAAGTAAGAAAAGTGGAACCAATCTTTACATTGTTTTGGAGAAAGTAAGATTATTGCGCTTGATATTTCTAAAGCATTTGATAGAGTTTGGCATCAGGCTCTTTTATCAAAAATGCGTGCTTTTGGTATCGATGAGTCTCTTCTTCTTTGGATTAGAAATTACTTTTGTGACCGTTCAATACAAGTTGTATTGGATGGCTTCAAGTCTGATACCCACTTCATAAATGCTGGTGTGCTCCAGGGCTCCGTTTTGTCTCCGACTCTCTTCCTCATTTTCATTAATGATCTCTTGTCTGAAACTTCTAATCCGCTTAACTGTTTTGCTGACGATTCGACCCTCAGCTTTTCATATTCGTTTCCAAATTCACGTCCCTGCTCTTCGGATGTGGAACTGGAACGGTTGCGTATGATAAGCTCATTGAATTCTGACCTTGACAGCATTGTTGCATGGGGTCTTATGAACCGAGTAGAATTCAATGCTTCGAAAACTCAATGCTGTCTCTTGTCGTTGAAGCTTAACATTCCCCCATTGCCATTATCCATGAATGGTACCTGCATCGAAGAAACCGAAAAGCTGTCAGTCATCGAATATTTTTTTTTGATACTCAAACTTTATTTAAATGTGAATTTGGCAGTTGGTTTGTTAAGGAGTTGTTTGAAAACTTAGCACACATTGTTACTGTGCTGCCATTTCTCTTAGACTACCGCGAAATTTAGTTTACTTCACTGCGGCTGTGATACGTGATACCTTAAAAATTTCTACTAAACCGTACAATAAATAATTAACTTCGGTGCACATGTGAAATCGAACAGCTTTTATTTGATGATGTTTGTAAATAAATTTTTTTACAGCAAATAAGGTAAAGTTTATTACACAAATACAAAATTTCAGTCCACCCAGATCACTGCTTGCAAAAAGGCTGCTAAAGACGTTCTTTCCTGAAAAGTTAAACACATATGTTTGAGTTGGCTATCCTATTTAAATCCCTCATCTACAACAAAAATTTAAGTTCCTCCTCAATCAACCTGTATCCTGTAAAGCCATCAACATTGAAACGTGTCACGTTTCTCAGTCACATAAAATACAATGCGAGCCATAATTGTGGTATACGGTTGTGAAATATGGTGGTGACCAGGCAGGTTTGTCCCCTAAGGATTTTGGTTTTGCTTTACTATTTGTATGGATTGTATCCACAGCAGAGAATTCCAAAAATCCGCAATAATTGTCAACACCTCGATAGCAATCGGCGACACAAGTATATTTGTCTCTAATGTCCCAACAGAATTAATGAGTTCGCACGCCACAAGTGTGTGTGAACACATTGGCTATGAAGAGGGCGGCGGTGGCGGCCCAACTTTCACAAACTGAAATTTAATCAATAAAACTGTTTCTTTGGGGGTGAGCACTAATTTATTTCAATCACGTTTCCAATACATATACAAACAGTAAGAAAAAAGCAATTGGTAATGACAGCAAAACAATTTCGAGTCGAGTGTGTGTCCTTTCCAAGTCGGGGGCGTCTACATACGGACTGTAGTTCGGTCAGTGTGAGTGACATTAACATCGATTACCATCATGTTAGGGGTCAATAGACCAGAAAGCCTGTCAGCTCCGGTTGGGGGGAGACGGTCGAATGGGAAACCCATAGGACGACGATCTGGGTACAGACGGTCACGAACACCGCAGAAGCTCGAGGCATCACTGCAAGCACCAACTAAATCTTGATCGATCTATTGGGAGTAGAAATTAGAAGCTGTATTTTACACAATAGAACTTCTTCATTTTACCCTATCGTCATCGAAATTGGAAATCATGACGAACAATTCACATCGAAGACCCTCAGGACGACCTTTGGGAATGAGCATATGCTGTGGCCATCCACATCCGCAGAAGTTGAATTCCAATTCTTCAGGTGTTCCTGCGGCGGGACGATTGGCATCCAAGTTCCGGAAAGTCCTTTCGAATGGAATGGTAACGCTAGACTCAGTTGATCGACGACGAACAGTATTCTGACCAGGGTTTACTAAAAAAAACTCAGTATACAATGGTGGTTCACAAACATTTTGTTATACTCACGTGATACAACAAATTTGTCCAGTTCGACCATCAACAGGCGTTGATCCCTCAAGAGCATTGGCTGTCCACGCTCATCCATCTTCGGTCCCAAGAATATACGAACTGTTCCAAAACGTTGGGCTCCACCTGCGTTGTTAACATTGATTGTGTAAGTGAATGGAGTGTGCTGTAGATGTGTCACCCTAGCGAAGACACTGCCTCTTGGCACGAAGTCTAGTCCACGAGAAAAGTCAATATCCGATTGTTGCCAGAAGGTCTGAAGTGAGTTAACACCAGAGCCCTCGTTGTTGACTTTAACGCCAGTGATCGATATGTCTCTGTAGTTTAATTGGTTTTGGTTATAGGGAGGCAGAGATTCCTTATGCTCCTGAAAGATGTCATCCACAAATGCATGCCACTGATAAAAAGCAGGATCTCGCATGGCTGTTGCAGAGTCTCCAATTACTCCAAACGATTCCAAGTGTCGGTGATCTGGATCATGGGCAAACGAAATGAAAACGTGACCCATATTGTGAAGGTCGCCATAGAGTTGACGATTTGGCGACAAGATCGAAGACTCCATCATATTACCGAGGATGTCAATTCCTCGGTTTTCATCAAGCATCTGGCGATTGCCAGATTCCTGCAAAGAAAGATGATAAAGTCTTTGCATTCATTGTTGCTCAATTGTATACTTACGTCAACAACAAATCCTTGATGGATGGCTTCATAGAAGCGATCTCTCCAGCGCTCCAAATCACTTACATCTTGCTTGATCTGGTCCAACTCACGATCGAGGTCTTGAATTACGGTGTTTGCAAAGCGTGGTGGCCAGGCGCGACTAGATACTAATGAATCCATCTTAGGGAAGTACCCATTGGCAATTGGCTGTCGCAAATTGTTCAAACGCTTAACGCGTGACATGTTGTTGCTGAAACGCTCCAGGTTGTATCTAGCTATGATCTGCTGATGCATGTAATAGAACAGCTCACCACGGCGATCCTTGTCTACGATTGAGCGATCAGAAGCTTCAAAAGGATAAACCAAATGCCAGTGCCAGTGATGAAGATTGATGCCCATATCCTCCCTGAAGTACCACAATCGGTGCTCTTCATCCAGATCTGAGGCAGTGTAGTCTTTGGGAATGATAATTGGCATCCGGGATCCGTCTGGCACTACAGTGGCTTCCTCCCTGAGTTGTGTGAACACCGTGGAGTCCACGTACTTGTCTGGAAAAGTTTCGACAAACGATGGAAGATTCAGGCCCTTGGTATCAGGACGATGAAGTAGAGCCACAGAGAGAGCGTAATTGAAGAGATAAGCATTGACACGATCCCTAGCATAGGCTGCAATGCTCTGAAGATCGTCAATTGAACGAACACCCATGAAGATGTCAATCAATCTGCCAGCGATCCGACGATGACGAGGAATGAACAAGGAAAATTGGTCACGACGACCCAAAGACATGGGTACCTTCAAATTCGGAATGCTAATATCCTTAACAGGAATCCTTTGCTCTGCCTTTTCACCAAATCGCGATTGAACTTCATTTCCGATCGGACGATAGCGGTCGGTCAAAAACTTGTCTGGAACATCGAAAACTGTTGACTTTGAGGTACCTTTTTCCATGAAAACAGGCTCAGTCGGGCGATCGAAAAGCAGAAGGAGATTCTTTTTGTCGGCCATTTCCTTTGGTTGATGATTGTTTCGGTGAAGAAAGTGAACTCAATTGGTTTCTAAAATGTCTGTTGAAGGAACTTCTTTTGACAAGAGTGATTTGATTTGCGAAAATACTTCGCTTATATACCCTCCAACAACTAACCGCAGGTATTTGAGTGCATGCGAGTGCAATGCACTTTGGTTGGATATGCGCTGTGTTGATGGGAAACAAGCTTATCAATTTTGCAAGTTTGTTTCGAAAACAAAGATATTGTGCAATGTGGTGGCAGTTTGCAGCACGTGCAGTCATAGTAAGCTGCAATGATAACTTTTGTATTCTGTGCACCACAATTTTTGACAAAATTGCAAGACGTAATTCTTTACTACATGAGTTAAATTTCGTATTTTCTACTTTGATTGACCACAGTAGATAAACATTCACTAAACTGCAACATGAGATGCTTAAAAGTTTGAATATTTTGTTAGAACAACGTCCGCTTATCTTCTTTTTGTCCAGCTACGATAACACAAATGCGAGATCAAGGGTGTAATTCAAGCATGTTGTATCAAACGTTAAAATCAAACCAACTAGAACATAATACATATATTATTTGCAATTAAATGTGAGGCATCCCATCCTATCCTAATCAGAAATCTACTAAACCGTACAATAAATAATTAACTTCGGTGCACATGTGAAATCGAACAGCTTTTATTTGATGATGTTTGTAAATAAATTTTTTTACAGCAAATAAGGTAAAGTTTATTACACAAATACAAAATTTCAGTCCACCCAGATCACTGCTTGCAAAAAGGCTGCTAAAGACGTTCTTTCCTGAAAAGTTAAACACATATGTTTGAGTTGGCTATCCTATTTAAATCCCTCATCTACAACAAAAATTTAAGTTCCTCCTCAATCAACCTGTATCCTGTAAAGCCATCAACATTGAAACGTGTCACGTTTCTCAGTCACATAAAATACAATGCGAGCCATAATTGTGGTATACGGTTGTGAAATATGGTGGTGACCAGGCAGGTTTGTCCCCTAAGGATTTTGGTTTTGCTTTACTATTTGTATGGATTGTATCCACAGCAGAGAATTCCAAAAATCCGCAATAATTGTCAACACCTCGATAGCAATCGGCGACACAAGTATATTTGTCTCTAATGTCCCAACAGAATTAATGAGTTCGCACGCCACAAGTGTGTGTGAACACATTGGCTATGAAGAGGGCGGCGGTGGCGGCCCAACTTTCACAAACTGAAATTTAATCAATAAAACTGTTTCTTTGGGGGTGAGCACTAATTTATTTCAATCACGTTTCCAATACATATACAAACAGTAAGAAAAAAGCAATTGGTAATGACAGCAAAACAATTTCGAGTCGAGTGTGTGTCCTTTCCAAGTCGGGGGCGTCTACATACGGACTGTAGTTCGGTCAGTGTGAGTGACATTAACATCGATTACCATCATGTTAGGGGTCAATAGACCAGAAAGCCTGTCAGCTCCGGTTGGGGGGAGACGGTCGAATGGGAAACCCATAGGACGACGATCTGGGTACAGACGGTCACGAACACCGCAGAAGCTCGAGGCATCACTGCAAGCACCAACTAAATCTTGATCGATCTATTGGGAGTAGAAATTAGAAGCTGTATTTTACACAATAGAACTTCTTCATTTTACCCTATCGTCATCGAAATTGGAAATCATGACGAACAATTCACATCGAAGACCCTCAGGACGACCTTTGGGAATGAGCATATGCTGTGGCCATCCACATCCGCAGAAGTTGAATTCCAATTCTTCAGGTGTTCCTGCGGCGGGACGATTGGCATCCAAGTTCCGGAAAGTCCTTTCGAATGGAATGGTAACGCTAGACTCAGTTGATCGACGACGAACAGTATTCTGACCAGGGTTTACTAAAAAAAACTCAGTATACAATGGTGGTTCACAAACATTTTGTTATACTCACGTGATACAACAAATTTGTCCAGTTCGACCATCAACAGGCGTTGATCCCTCAAGAGCATTGGCTGTCCACGCTCATCCATCTTCGGTCCCAAGAATATACGAACTGTTCCAAAACGTTGGGCTCCACCTGCGTTGTTAACATTGATTGTGTAAGTGAATGGAGTGTGCTGTAGATGTGTCACCCTAGCGAAGACACTGCCTCTTGGCACGAAGTCTAGTCCACGAGAAAAGTCAATATCCGATTGTTGCCAGAAGGTCTGAAGTGAGTTAACACCAGAGCCCTCGTTGTTGACTTTAACGCCAGTGATCGATATGTCTCTGTAGTTTAATTGGTTTTGGTTATAGGGAGGCAGAGATTCCTTATGCTCCTGAAAGATGTCATCCACAAATGCATGCCACTGATAAAAAGCAGGATCTCGCATGGCTGTTGCAGAGTCTCCAATTACTCCAAACGATTCCAAGTGTCGGTGATCTGGATCATGGGCAAACGAAATGAAAACGTGACCCATATTGTGAAGGTCGCCATAGAGTTGACGATTTGGCGACAAGATCGAAGACTCCATCATATTACCGAGGATGTCAATTCCTCGGTTTTCATCAAGCATCTGGCGATTGCCAGATTCCTGCAAAGAAAGATGATAAAGTCTTTGCATTCATTGTTGCTCAATTGTATACTTACGTCAACAACAAATCCTTGATGGATGGCTTCATAGAAGCGATCTCTCCAGCGCTCCAAATCACTTACATCTTGCTTGATCTGGTCCAACTCACGATCGAGGTCTTGAATTACGGTGTTTGCAAAGCGTGGTGGCCAGGCGCGACTAGATACTAATGAATCCATCTTAGGGAAGTACCCATTGGCAATTGGCTGTCGCAAATTGTTCAAACGCTTAACGCGTGACATGTTGTTGCTGAAACGCTCCAGGTTGTATCTAGCTATGATCTGCTGATGCATGTAATAGAACAGCTCACCACGGCGATCCTTGTCTACGATTGAGCGATCAGAAGCTTCAAAAGGATAAACCAAATGCCAGTGCCAGTGATGAAGATTGATGCCCATATCCTCCCTGAAGTACCACAATCGGTGCTCTTCATCCAGATCTGAGGCAGTGTAGTCTTTGGGAATGATAATTGGCATCCGGGATCCGTCTGGCACTACAGTGGCTTCCTCCCTGAGTTGTGTGAACACCGTGGAGTCCACGTACTTGTCTGGAAAAGTTTCGACAAACGATGGAAGATTCAGGCCCTTGGTATCAGGACGATGAAGTAGAGCCACAGAGAGAGCGTAATTGAAGAGATAAGCATTGACACGATCCCTAGCATAGGCTGCAATGCTCTGAAGATCGTCAATTGAACGAACACCCATGAAGATGTCAATCAATCTGCCAGCGATCCGACGATGACGAGGAATGAACAAGGAAAATTGGTCACGACGACCCAAAGACATGGGTACCTTCAAATTCGGAATGCTAATATCCTTAACAGGAATCCTTTGCTCTGCCTTTTCACCAAATCGCGATTGAACTTCATTTCCGATCGGACGATAGCGGTCGGTCAAAAACTTGTCTGGAACATCGAAAACTGTTGACTTTGAGGTACCTTTTTCCATGAAAACAGGCTCAGTCGGGCGATCGAAAAGCAGAAGGAGATTCTTTTTGTCGGCCATTTCCTTTGGTTGATGATTGTTTCGGTGAAGAAAGTGAACTCAATTGGTTTCTAAAATGTCTGTTGAAGGAACTTCTTTTGACAAGAGTGATTTGATTTGCGAAAATACTTCGCTTATATACCCTCCAACAACTAACCGCAGGTATTTGAGTGCATGCGAGTGCAATGCACTTTGGTTGGATATGCGCTGTGTTGATGGGAAACAAGCTTATCAATTTTGCAAGTTTGTTTCGAAAACAAAGATATTGTGCAATGTGGTGGCAGTTTGCAGCACGTGCAGTCATAGTAAGCTGCAATGATAACTTTTGTATTCTGTGCACCACAATTTTTGACAAAATTGCAAGACGTAATTCTTTACTACATGAGTTAAATTTCGTATTTTCTACTTTGATTGACCACAGTAGATAAACATTCACTAAACTGCAACATGAGATGCTTAAAAGTTTGAATATTTTGTTAGAACAACGTCCGCTTATCTTCTTTTTGTCCAGCTACGATAACACAAATGCGAGATCAAGGGTGTAATTCAAGCATGTTGTATCAAACGTTAAAATCAAACCAACTAGAACATAATACATATATTATTTGCAATTAAATGTGAGGCATCCCATCCTATCCTAATCAGAAATTGATTGAAATGTTGTATTGGTTGGTACTACCTGCTGTCTTATAATTTTTATAAAATTTTTTCTTTACGGTCAACATATTTTCGCCAAAAAGGAGTCAACAGACAGGAGCTTTTTGTGTCTGGTTTTAGTGTTTTTTTTTCAAAAAAAAAAAAAAAAACATTGAAAAGTTTCTATCTGAAATTTCGTCTTATTTGGAATAAAGTTATCTTTCTAGGGACTATAATATTGATACACATCATATTTTTATCAATTTAAGGCCTCGTAGACTGTATTTACAGGGAAAAGCTGTACAGAGCCATGCTAAGTTTTGACATCCATGCAAAACTCGTATACGACTATGCAGGATGACTTTGGAAAACTTACGTGCTCCGTTAAACAACTCCTCATAATTTAAAATAATACTTCATTCGATAGAAGAAAAACCAAGCAAACCCTTTTTTAGACCTTCGTCACCTTGCTATACGGCGCTGAAACAAGGACCTTATCTAAAGTGATAGAGCAAACCCTTGGTCGTTTCCAAAGGAAAATACTCCAAGTGATCTTGAGACCTATATTTTTGTATAGACATTTGTGGAGAAGAAGATCACAGAACTGTATGAGCTGTACCGCTACATGGGCGTAGCTAGTAGAAGTAGCATGTAGAACAGTTATTCGCAAGGGCAGCAGTTTTGGTTACCTATCATTTGATACATCGATGTATCACGTTTTTCAATAGAAACTTGACAACTTTTTTTAAAACGAAAACCATTTGAGATATTTCAAAATCCTTGCCATTGGCTTGAAGTCTAATCAAAATATTCGTGAATGCAAATCGATTTCGTTCATATCGCCAACACGGGCATTGAACCCATTTGGAAGTCGTGGAATTAAACAATTTGGATCGTTTGCTACGGACGCCTGCCTGAACGGCATTGAGGTTTTCGATACTTCGACCTACCCGTTGTCTCACTTGCACTGCAACAAAACACAACGAATGTGTAGACTCAAGTTTGCACTTCACTTGTCATTTGCTTTTCTTCTAGAGCGAGAAATACGAGCGAAAATAGCAGTTAACGGTATTTAAGTTGCGGTTACAGACTCCGATTTTCGGTAGAATTTTTTTTTATGTTAGCAGATGATGAAAATGTTGAGTTAATTGAATAAATTAACAATGACAGTTCGATGATTAGTGAAAAATTTTTTTTTCTGTTGATGGGTTTTACAATGCAACTTTAGCAATCAGACGTATAATACCTACCGTTCCATTGTATTACCAGATAGCAACCTTCTTTTATGTTCGGATGTTCGGAGAAAAGTCAAATGATGCTGCCCTGATAAGAAGCCTAGGTTACCAGCTCCACAGGATTCACAAAGTGTGTTATTACTTAAGCCTAACACGTTCAAATGCTTTGCAAAAGCGAAGAAGTGGTACCCGTGGCATGTCTGCCTGATAATCGAAAGGTTCGTGGTTCCAATCCCAGCAAGAACAAAAATGTTTTTTGATGGGTATCTCCTTTCGTGAGGAACTATAGTAGATCCTCATGCTATGAAAAGCTTTCTCGATTACCCGTTCGGAATTGGCAAAAAATTGTAGGTCCCCTCCATTTCCTTGCATAGGCAATGGTTGTACGCAATGTGCTAGACCGAAGGGCTTGCCCTGCAATTTCATCGGCGATATCATTTCTTGTTATGCCGTACTAAAGTGAAAGGCTACACGTTTAGAAACTTTATTCAAAGTTGTCAGGTTCAGATTGAAATAAAACAAAGAATATGACTTGACTTATACAGATTTCATTGCATTTAAAATATTTAATAACTTCAATGCATAACTCTATACATATCTTCAGATTGGAAGGTTAAGGTATGTTGAAATAAACAGTGTATTTAAATAACTTAAATAATGGAAAAATGATTATAAAAAAAAAAAAAAAACAAACTTAAGGTTATGCTCAATCTAATTTAACTTTGAACCGAAATGGTATGGTAATGTACTTTATATCAAAAATTTGGTATAGCTACGAAATTGAAGAAAAACTGTTGTGAACCCGAAAACCAATGCAACTAAATAAGTATCTGCTTTTTGTCTCGTAGTTGCACTGTCAATGATCCATTAGATTCACCAGGTGATTTTCCGTTGAGTTTCACTTGTGTGTCCGAATCATAAGTTTCAAATGATGAAGACACAACAAAACAGCAAAAAGAGTAGATGGAGTGTCAATTGAATTTATAAGACTTATTTTAATTTAATTACCAATTTCGGTGGCTAGTTCTTAATCTAATTTAAAAACTAAGAAACTAATGACTAAAGTTAATGAGGAAGGTGATTTTAAAGGGGGAGTTTAAGGCCAGGGGATGGATGCTGAAGTTGAAGTCAAAACAGTTAAAACTCGAAATAACATTAATCAGCATTCGTGAGATGTGTTCGGTAGAGCTATATGACGCTCGATGAGAGGTTAGGTAAAAGAGGCGCAGGTTTCCGTATTTTGCGAGGATTAGTGTTGAGGAAGATAGAGTTGTAAGGGGTTGAGCAGTCAACGGTTCCAGAAAAGACACGGTGAGTGTAGAAAACGTCGACTATTTCTCTTCGATCTTTCAACGTATTCATGCTGAGAAGCTTGATGCGATCTTGGTAAGAGGGAAAATCAAGGGATTATTCCACGAAAGACCTCTCACAGCAAATTGAAGAAAACGGCGCTGAATATTTTCAATTCTAGAAATTTTAAGTTTTGGAAAGGGGACCAGACTTGGCAGGCGTATTCAAGGGGGCGAACAAAAGTAATGTATAGAGATCAGCTTACGTAAGGGTCGGAGAATTCCTTTGACCATCGCTTAATGAAACCAAGTTCTGAATAGATTGACACTTTCGCTCGAATTTTTATTTTTACACCACACATCCATACTCCCTTGAGAAAATTTGATCCGCTTCGCTTTAAGCTTCATTATTTCATTCGTGAGTAAAAAGCAAAGCGAACAAAATTAGCATCCGGGTAATACGGGCTTGTGGTTGAACTTAAGAAATTCGCGCGAACTGACCGCCCTGCACTTATAGTATGATACATATAGTTCCATTATTGTACTTTCCACTTAATGTAATAAATTGAAATTGAAATTGAAATTGAAATTGAAATTGAAATTGAAATTGAAATTGAAATTGAAATTGAAATTGAAATTGATATTTCTTATGAAAGTGTGTTCTTCTTTGGTATGTCACAATCTCACAATCCACAATCAGAGCATGGACTTATGTCTAATGGAGTTTCTTCCCTCTTCTAGTTTATTCACATTGATAAATTAATTAATTAAAAAAAAAAAAAATTAATTTACTTCCAAAACAAAGAGGAATAAAGACCCACGGGTCTTATTGCCGCGGGCCTTATTGCACTGCAGCATTTTTTTGGTTTCGATGATACATGAGCTCAAAAGGACTATTGAACTGATAGACATTTCAACTTCTACCGATGACTTAGAGCGAGCCATGATTGATAAACCTGATAAATTTGATGAACTTAAGGCTCACTCAACCTCTGCAGCATTGAATTCGAACAAAAGCTTGAAAAGAAATCTTGATAGTTCAGTTACAATTCAAAGCTGTTCCTCCTAAAAGGCGAAAAACATTGATGCAAATCTAATTCAAATAAAATTCAGTGCGATAATGTACACATTATTTCAATGTCTACTGAATCATCAATAGACGTTACAGCGACCCAACTTGATACCATCGAAAATGTTCCTCTCGGAATAAGCATAGAAGCGGTTTCTAAGCCTAAATCGATTTTTGTTTCAGGGCATAGACCTGAAATAACTTCGGAAAATATTTTACTCGAAAAACCATACATTATTGTTGGGCGATTTTAATTTATAAATGAGTAGAAATATGCAAAAGGTTTTTAATGAGAATGGCTGTTCAGAATTCTTGACTCTTAAATCTGGAGTTCCATGGGGCGCCATACTGGGTCCCCATCTATTCTCATTTTGTAATAATTTTTCTGTCTCTGTGTGATAATTTTTCATGATACTTATTTGCTAAATATGTGCAAATACATAGCCTGACCGACAAGCCTAATTAAAGACTGAGTTTTCAGGTTAAGCGAAGATTTACGATAGACTGCATTAAAAGTAAAAGAAGTTGGTTGAGGTTCTGGTTCACCCCAAATTGTAATGTCCACGTAAGTAAGCAAGAATCTAAGCATTAAACATGCTCAAACTAAGCCTAGAAAAGAGCTGCCCTCAATTCCAAGCTATCAGCTTGAGACCATGTAAATCTGACCACAAGATCAATCTCAAATAGAGTTAGAGAAGTTGAAATCTACTTTGATTGATTTGAAATGGCTATTGAATTTCGCTAATAGCTTTGGACGAAGTCAACAGCTTTCCAATATTTTACTTCTATAAGTTAAAAATTATATTTTTTATGAAAAGAGTGACAGTGGTGCTAGTGGTCAAATCGATAGACTATTACTTTGGGGTTTGGGGATTGGCCCTCGACTAATCGTTTCTCGTAAGTACTTGATAAGTCTTTAGGCAATTAAACTGTCATGAAAATTGTTTCTAACACAGCCATTGGGAACAGACAGAAAAAATTCTAGGTCCTCTTTATTTGTAACAAGAATGGATATGAAAAATACACAAGACTTTAACTTTTCCAAGGCTTTTTTATGGGAAAATTTTAGAAATTACATATGTACCTCTTTTTTGTTTTGAAATCTTCAAGTCTTACATGGGAGTGGGATGTAAAAGTTTGGGGTTACTAAATTCGTTCTTTTTCTTTTGGGCTTTTTATTTGTTGAAAACAGAAGAAAACACTTTTGGGCAAACTTTTGTTGGAAACAAATATTAAAAGACAAGATTACACGACAATGTTGTTCCTTCTTCTAAAATTGTTTATTTTTTCTTTTCGGTTATTACGCATAGACAAGCAAGCTATTCAATCACTTGTGAAAATCAGCTTTAATCTCTAAGAAAGCCTGCGGACAAATTTTCAATTTAATTCCTGTATCATTTTCCACATCTTCATTGGCTTTCTGTTTTTGAAAGCCCCGATGATGTAGGACCATAAAGTCTAATGTACTTCGTTATTACTTTTTTTTATAGTGAACTTTGTGTGGTGAGAGTTTTCTTTTTCATGAATTTGATAGCTGTCAGAAATGACGGACACTTTAAAGAAGTTTTTAAATGAATTCATGCCCTTCAATAAAAATGTACAAAACAGAAGTGTGTAATTAAAAGCTTTTTTCATTCGTTGGCTTATGACTTAAGTAAGCTTCGTTTGGAAGCTTATCTTACTAAAAAACTCTGATTATTATTTATATATTTTAAAGAAATGCTGTTATCAACCCAAATGCATGTGCAAGCAACTCGACCACTTGATGAATCAACCAACAGAATAATCTGGGAAAATATGTTTTCAAAACTAATTTTTTGCATTAAATTCTACAACTGACTTGGTCATAGTGATAAAGAGTACACATATACATATACAAATATGCAACTAGACTTAATAAATTGCCACGAGTCGGATGATAAAAAATTCCATATCCGGGCTGTCTGCGAGTGTGCATGTGAAATGAATTAACTGGCAACATGGACCAGTCCACAGGCAATCTTTGATTGTTGCTGAGTAGTACTCGTATGTGGCAATTTGTTCACTTCGTCCTTTCTTCCTGACTTATTTCTTCATTTCCTGACCCACTGCTGTATGACTGTATCCAACATTTTTGCGTATACATGTGCTTGATGAATATGGAACCAGCGCCAGCGTACAAAATATTCATATGAGTGTCTGTGAATTTAAGCGAAAACTTTGACTGTTTTTACCACTTGAATTGCAACGTTTTTGTTAAGCCCCAAACCACACATACAATACACGCCTATAATGGTCGTCGCGGAATCCCAGGGAACAGGGACTAGGGACAGGGAGTGACATTTATTCATTTCTTTTATTTGCTCTTTGGTGCAAACTGAATTTAAAAAGCAGCAAAAATTCTCCGATGGGAGAAATTGAAAACAAACATCGCTCGAAGGATATGCTGAAAGCGAGCAGTTTGACCTCTATCAGTCTGAATTTGAAAACCAACAGGATGTATGTATGACTGTATGTGGATATAGTGTAATGGATAAGGGTGGGGGTGTATCTTTGGTGGGATTAAGGATTTATATTGAAGCACTTGGGATAATGGAAATGGGTTCTTTAGATTCTTTTGCAAATTCGATTTTGATTTGCGCTTGAATTGAAA
This sequence comes from Melanostoma mellinum, assembly GCA_914767635.1. Lineage (NCBI taxonomy): Eukaryota > Metazoa > Arthropoda > Insecta > Diptera > Syrphidae > Melanostoma > Melanostoma mellinum. The sequence goes on along the minus strand of OU612059.1, from coordinate 158,271,433 downwards.
AGGGATAGGCACCAATAAACATTTGGTTCAGGATTGAGTGTCCTTTGTGAAATATTTTCCAAATTCATATTCGGTTCGAGCTAAAGGATTCGGTATTTGTCAAAGGGGATCAGTTTGAAGCCGGAAAAAATGTGACGATGAGTTAAGAGGACGTGTAGATATAATAACAGTTAAGAGCATCGAATTTATAAAGCTGGCGTTTGCGGTATTTGGACTGCAATCGTAAGAAGTTCCCTGGAAGTATGCGGACGAAACTTAGAATGATATATTGAATTCAAAGCGAATACCTTTTGATATGAAGCGCAATTACTATTTTTAGAATTTACTTCAAGTGAAATCAAATCACTTCAACCCTTCTTCAAACGGATTATTATACTTTGTGGGAAGGGCTCAATCTGGAGATGGAATTAGAAAGGGGTAGAGAAACTCTTTTTACTGTTTCTTGTTTTATGGTTGTTGGATTCAATGGATGTTGATTAAATGTTTGGATAAACAAACCACAATGGTCCACTTTGAATGAAAGTTCTTAAGGCTGAGTGTTGTAAATGTTCGCACGTCATTACAGCAATGTGTGATGATAGAAACAAGGAACAGTTACACTCATTTACTACTTTTTCAATAAAGGCAATTCTCGGTAACACGACTTGAACGTTATCCCTTGAGATTTAAAATTCAAAGTAAATCTACCTACACAAAAAATCGTACTGAAAACTAAAAAAAGCTGAAAGGTATTTGTATTGATCTTGACTTGGATATCGATATTATAAGCAATGGAATAGGACAAAGCAAGAGGAACTAGTTGATAGGAGTATGAGTGTAAAACTTACGTCGTTAGAATATTATGCTGAATACCTCCTTTGGCATAAGAACATCGTTTGCAGAAGAAAATCAATACGTCTTTTTGAAACGATACGATTTTCATTGAATGTTTTCCCCGGATATTGTTCCTTCAAATATGGTCAAGCTTTATTCATGCCCAAAAGAAGCAAAAGTGTTTTTCCACCTGTGTCACCTTTCGCGAGGAATTGGCAAGCCCTCCGTTCTCGATAAGCCGTTCGGAAGCGGCAGAAAATTGTAGCTCCGTAGGGCTGATACTGATGATATCAGCTTTGCAAATGTATAATGTGTAATCGGGCCGACGCGAAGCCGCCGCGCCGCCGCGCCGCCGCGCCACAGTCACCGTTGATGGAGCCTTAGTGAGATGATGAAAGATGAACAAATGTATTCTTTCAAAACATTGACACATATAGAACATGTTATCACTACATGAACCAAATTTCTGGAAGCCAAAAGTATGTATCTCTTTGCTGAGAGATGCGTTTGGCGTCAGTTTGATTTCGAGAAAGGAGTTTTACGACGTGATCTTACGAATTCGTTTATAGACCAATTTTTTTTTCAATATTGGTACGAAGGTAAACCTGAGCTTGCATTTTTTAATGCTATTTTGTTCATCAAGCTTGTTTTTAATTTTAATGTGAGTCAAAATTGAGCTGTGGTATCCGTGGCGTGATGGTTAGCATGGCCACCTGTGTAACGGAACCGGTGTTCTCCCCTCCCACTCTTAGTAGACCACCCTTACAACCCCATATGTACAGGCATATGAGGCTGATCCGGGCAGCAGGAGAGAGAGGGGTGTTCAGGCTGTGGCCGCTGGCATGCTTGTATTTGGCCATAGGCAATAGCTCGTCGGCGGGGGGGTTCTTGCAACCACAGCTCTGAACGGTGTTACGAAAAAAAATTTTCATGCCAATTTATTTTATTCGAGGAAGGGCCGAATTGAATCCCTGAAGGGAAAGAGGGTGCATATCCGAAGGGGAGGGTCTAAGATGGTAGTGACCCTTGGAGGCTTAGCCCACCCATGTATCCGCTTAGGATACCCAATGGCTACTGCGACCTCCGATTTTGCGCAGCAGCCCCTATCCGTATATCAACACATTCTCCTATTGCTTACCCTGTCATCACCAACTCACTCTCAAATGATCCATCTCCACCGTTGACCTAAAATTTATCTTAGGCCATCATGGCTACAAAGAACGCTTCCCAAAACTTTTTAACCGAATTCCAAGAAACAAATTCCAACCCACGAAGTCAATACGGGTCACCGGGATGACAATAAAAAAATTTGATTACCTCATTACAATCAATTTCAACTTTTATTTGACGACTTCGTGATATAAAAAAAAATTTTTTTTTTAATATACAACTATAAGTTTTTCCAGGTATTTTGTTTCATTAACATTTCCAAACAGAGAAAAAAAATTAAAACAAAAAAAAAAGAAAGCGGTGCTACTTATAATCTGACTCCGATTATTGGTTTTTTTTTTATTTTCAAAAAAAGTTTCATTTGGGTATTTGGCAACCCTGGTTTTTGCAACTCCTACCCAAACACCCCAAATAAACAAATATTTTTTTTTTTATTAAAAAGAAAAAAAAAGATCATAAAATAAAAAAACAAGGATCACTTACTCAGATTTTTTTCTCTTGGTTGTTCCCAGTGTAGTGCACCACCTTGGTAAGTAAGAAAAAAAAACTCGATCCACTGCAAAAAAATTACACAAAAAAAAATATTTCTTTTCTTTGGCAGGGAATGGGTACCTACATATTACGTTATAGATTCTTATTACACACTTTCTCTTTTCTCTCTCTTTTTTTTTACTCTTCTTTTCTTCTTTAGAAACTTTACTTTTTACTATACTTTTTTTTTCTATCACTTTATAAAAATTCAATTCTTGATTACAAATTTTTCTTATCTTTACACTAAACACAACGCGGGACTTCTGGATACAATGGTCGGGGCGGGGTTATACAAAATTTACACTCGGTCATGGGAAGGGGGGGGGGGGAATTTCGACACGCGGGACACTTTTCATTAAAAGGGATCGATGATCACCAAAGAAGAAATAATACTCCAATAGAAAAAAAACCGCAACCAGCAACTCTCGCAGGATTCTTGCAAACTCGTTATCGTTATCCTCTCTTGTAAATCTTCCTTTTCCTGATCGTACTGTTCTGGGTTAATGGGGATTTCCACTAATTCACTTTTCGAATAGGGGCGAAATATCATGCACTACTCAATTAAGAATTCTTTTATATTTTTTTTTGTTCTTTTATTTGTATCTATTCTTTTCGCGACAGAATATTTGGGGATATTTGCAAGGCAAAAGGTGGCAATTATTGCCAGAATCAGGGGGAAGTACACAGTACACTTTTGATTGGTTTTTTTTATTTGTTATCCTTTTGTTTTCTTGTCACACTTTTTTTTCTCTTTTACTATGTGAGTACCGGGACTCCTTTGCCCGCACCACAACACAGCACTTTAGATTTATTTAGTAATCAGAATTCAGAAGTTTAATTTCTATTACCGCCACGCACAATTTCAGATGTTGTTCTTTTTTTCTTTCTTTTATTCTATCACGATACTATTTGCTTAATTTTCCGCGAAAGCCTATGCTTCGATTACTTTTTTCATTTTAGTCTATGTCTTTTACATTAGAAATACTGTTCAATACTTTGTACTTTCTACCACTTTGATTTACTTTGTAATTTCGATGTCGCCCGCACTTGATAGAGATCCCACATTGAATGACCTCACACACAACTCGCTACCGATAAAGATACCTACGATGGTCGACTTATCATCAACCAACTACACCGTTGCTGTACCTAAGACTTGCACTAGATTTGGTACATAGCACGTCACACCATCTGGCTAACGGCCACCTGTAGCAAAATCAGTGCGAATTGTGTGTCAGGCCATCCTCAGCAGATCATCGAACGATGATAGTGGGACTTATTTATTATGTGCGTGGGCAGCGGTATTATTTTATGCATGTTGTTATCGTTTATTATGAAGTTATATTATGTGGGTATTATTATGAGTTTAATGCATTATTTTAAGTTTTGATCTATTATGGACATACAGTCTGTGTTACAAGGTTATATTAGGTTATTTTTATTATTATTTTTGGTGAGTGTTATGGGTGTGGATTTTGTTATGGGGTAAGTATTATTATTAGGTTTAGTGAAATTATGCAGGTAAGTATTATTTTTTTTTTTTGTATTATGATAGATAGTAAGCATTGTTATTGTTTGAGTTTATTTATTGGTACAAGGTAAGTTATAGCTGTATGTTTACAGGTAAGTATTATGTTAATCTTCGTATTTTAGAGGGTAAGTATTATGTTTGTTATTGTTTATATGGTTTCAGATACATTATAGGTGACGGTATTATGATAATATTATTATAACGGGTAAGTATTATTGAACTATTAATGATTATATCTTGGGTGAGTATTATAAATAAATATTATATGGTAAGTACATATTATAGAAGCAGATAATTAGAATTATAGGGTATTTTTTTTTTTATGGGACTAAGCATTATAAAAGGTAAGTAGGTATTATAAAAGGTAAGTATTATAGAGGTCAGGTATTATATGTTGTGTTATGTTATATTTGGTTATAAGTTAGATATGTTATGTTATTATTTATGTGTGCTGTGCTGGGTCTTAGGCTGTTCCCCACACCTGCTAACCCAGAGGTTCGAGGTTCGAATCCCATCAGAGGCAAAAATGTTTTTCTACGGGTATCGCCTTTCGCGAGGAATTGGCAAGTCCTCCGTTAGTAAATTCAATGCCATGAAAAGCGCTTTCTCAATTAGCGGTTCAGAACCGGCAGAAAATTGTAGGTCCCGTCCATTCCCTCACAAGGTATGGTTGTGAGAAATGCTCTGTTGTGCCACCCTATTTATTTATTTATTAACATTGAGCTAGATGCGATATTTGGTCTTTATGACCTAAAATTTGTGATTCGGGGAAGTACTCATTTTGAAAACCAATGGAACACCTGAAATTGTTCCTGCTCAATTCTTTTTGTGAGTTAAACACCTTTGGCACATAAAAAATATTACCTGAGGAAACTTTTCTCTTTGACATTTGGTTAGCAGGTATTAGTGCTTCGTAAGTTGATTTACACTTCAAATCGAGAATTAGCCATCTTTTTGAACGAATAGAACGATTTGAAAAACCCTCCTGGACGCTCCTGGATGGTTCTTTTTGTTTAATGGAAAGTAGCATTAGTTGCTCAATGGTTTATATGTATAACCTAATTAATTATTATCCATGTAAGTTATTCATGTAAATTATGCCGTAAATTCACAAATCTCTCCAAAATAGTAATTTAAGGACAATCCATTTATTTGCGTACGAACATTCCAGTTCTAAGTATGTATGTAGGTATTCTAACATACTATAAGGCTTCAAAAAGACAATAGAATAAAATTGGAACTTCTACGACTATGTTGAACGAGAGTGCATTTTGCTGGTATAAATTTTCACTTTTTTTCACCATTTCCTATGAACATAAACAAAGAGGAGCAAGACGTATTCAATGTTCTATAAAACAATGTTCCCCAAATTACTTACATAAACTCTAGCCACGTTACCTACTCAAGTGAGTTCTTAACAACTCCTCAAACGTTTGAGTATACGAAAAGTCCATGCCTGCTGAGCTGAATCATTATTAAAAGCAGCAGTGTTATTGGAACAATGTTGTTGAACTGGATACCTGCAGATAGATTTATTACAACCGCTTTCATAAGAAGATTTTCTTCTTTCACTGGAAAAAGAGCATGAGTATAGCACGAAAGGTGACCCTTATTATCAGTCATTTATATTTTTCTGTAGAACGATAACAATTTAAGAGGACACCTAACGATGAGACTTTTACTTAATTTGTTGTTTGGGATTTTTATTTTGAGTGCAATTGTTACCTTCCGGTTTGAAAGCTTTAAATGGCATTGATCCATCGAAATATTCAAAAGGAAATGATGCACTTTACAGTGATAGGTTTTATGATTATATCGTCGATAGTATTCGAGCCAAGTTGCACGAAATTCAATAACTGCATGATGTTTCGGATTTTTACCGCAATTTTCAAACAAGTAGAAACTCAACAACGTACAATGCGTTGTTGAATTTCTTATACACTTATAACTCCTTATTTTTAGTAATCATTGTCATTGTCATTTACCAAAATAATTAGTTAGTATAAAAAGCCGTCCTGAAAAATTAAATGCTCAAATGACAAATCAAAAACAATTTCCCAGCATTTATTGAAAGAGTATTATGAGTGTAAGAGAAATAAGTTGTGCTGTTACGTTGGTGGTTCCAAGCTCAAATCCCATCATAAACAAGAAATCGTTTTCCTACGGGTATCGCCGTTGGCAAGGAACTGTCCAAAACGAGCCGAAGTGTTTATGGCCATCCGCCCTACAAGTCCCAGTCTTCGTAGTCCCGCGATGCGTACTCTTCTAGCCATGCTCATGTCGCGGTACGGCTCATACATTTCCTAGTTGAACCTTCTTCACACATTGTCTTCACAAAAAGGACCAACGATCACTCGTAGTATTTTCCTTTGGAAACGACCAACTCTTTCCTAAGCTGCTTTAAATCGGCTCTATGCTTCCATGCTTCCGTAGAGCAGCGCTGAGCAGAAAAGAACTATCAGTTGGTTGAAGTGGGTTTTTGGCGATAACGAGGCATTTTTGTCCTTATAATTAGCACGTGTAGGGATCAGCCTTTGTTTGATATTAAGGTTCTATTCATCGGGGATGCTATTTTCCGACCGTCAGGTGGTGCATTCTTCTTTCAATAGACCTCCATCTGCCTTGAAGAGCTAGGCGTTAAGGCCATCCAAATCTGCACTTTTATTTAATTTAAGTACATGAAGACATGAAGAAATTGAATGGGGCGTTTCGGTTGACAGAGTAATTTGTGTCTTTATTGCCGCTGAGCAGTCTGTGGAAGTGGTCTTTCCGGATCTTCATTAACGAAGGTGATTCTATTGCTGAGCTTTCTTGCTGTTCTTTGAAGGCTTGACTTCGAGGTTTGCCACCCTGCCATAATGTTATTGCCTTTTGGTAAAGTTTTAGAATCCCATTCCTATCATGGCACCTCTCAATTTCGTTTCTGCCACTGGTATCCTTTTTCTTCGTTTTCGAGGGTCTTATCATTCTGGCTATGCTTGCCGATTGAGTTTCCAAAGATGTCATCTCTCCGTAGTTTGCAATAAAATTAATACTGCAGGGGTTTGATAGCTGCTTTTGGCTTGCCATCAGGAGATGATTTTCTTAAAAAAAATCTTTATCGATTTCAAATTGTTCCAAGGCAAAATCAGAAAGTTCACAACGTTAATGGTGGTCCAATGGTGAAATTGTAAATATTTCCGAATACAATAAAAAACAAATAGGACATACTACTAGTGGCCGAAACGCTACTGCAAAATCATATCATACCTATTGGAAAACCCTTTAGAAGGGTTTTCTCCTTTTTGACTGCTGTAGTCCAAAATTGGTTCTTTTAGCTGAACTCCCCATAAGCCCTGGCAGACCGCTAACATTCGGGAAGTCACTCATTACTCGCAGAGTATTGTAGTGTTGTTCTATTGTGTATTTATCCATTTGTCAACACTCGCACTTGCTAGTTTGGCAGGTAATCTCCTCTCAGAGGAGACCAGTACTTACAGCGCAGGTAAGTACCAAATACTGAAACACAGTAGAAACAAATGGATTTGTGTCTCTGCTAAATGTTTAGCGCGTACAAACTTCACCTAATTACCGCGTCAGTGATCGAGTGAGTGAGTGGCATTTTTCTTTCAAATTCCGCGCTTTATCTTAGAATACAGACAGCTTTCACCCTGTCGAGTCAAATTCCATTCGATTACAGATGAGACAATGTCAAATTATGATGCTAGCTTAATCGATAATGTAAGTGGTAACAACATATTCACATAATTCGGTCACGTACGACTCGTTAACGTGTGCGGTTATTCTACCCCTGTTCAAAAAAGCCAGATCATAAGAAAAAAGAAATAGATTTTTTTTTGGAACCGAGTAAGATCTAAAACGTTTTGATGGCTATCACCTCTAATCCTGTTGACAGGTTCTTACTGATCTTTACTTTTATAGAGCGGTACCCCCAACACCCAAACTCGGACGACAAAATAGCTCTGTTATTTTTTTTCGGCAGATTTGATGACATTTAGTAAATGTATCTACATCTCGACCTGGTTCACCTTCAGCCATTCAATAGTAAATTTATGAAATAATATAGCCGCAACACCCGCCTCGCTAGGAATGCTCATCAGTTTTACCTTGAGCCCAACTTCGGGCGTACAGTCAAGTATAGAGATTCATATTTCAGTCGCACCATCCGAATGTGGAATGCTTTACCTGGCTCTGTATTTCCCCTGCATTACGATTCACAAAGGTTCAAAAGCAATGTGCATCGGTGTCTCCTATTAAATCCTTCCCTATTTTCCTAAGTGCTCGCACTGTGTTCTACAACATTATAAGGGTGGTCATAACTCAGAACCCCTTAATATGCACGTTAATTATAAAAAAACAGTCAATCCTTAACTCGACAGCTTTTAAATATTTTATGAGCTCAACAGAACAAAGTGTAATTATTTTTGATTAACAAGAATAACATAAAAGTGCACAGGAATTTCCCGAAAGACAGCAAACAATAAAAAGTATCGAGAACAAATTTCAAAAGTGTTGGTATCGCCTGCTCCGTCATCATGCCTCTTTGGTGCTTTCGTAAAAAGCGATTATCGGATAAATTATTAAAAACAAACCTTGTATATCAGCAAAACTGCACTGCCACTTGCCGCAAACAACCAAAATTAATGACACCTCCTCAGGGACTCCTTTGCGAATTCCAATCAAAGTGAGAAACAAGTGCAAATAAAAGAATTTTATTTCCGGCAATTACGGCATGCCACTATCGTTAGTAGGAATAATGCCCGTGTAATGAAAGTGAATCAAAGTGGTTTCTCAGTGGTGTGGTTGTTTTTGAAACTAAAATAAAAAGCTTACCACTCCCTGGTGGTAATTAATGCTTTCCAAATGAACGGAAAAATTGTTATGTCTGTCGTGGCAAACCGTAGCGCCATGGGTTTCTTTTAGTTCTCAATTCTATAACAGTCCTTCATCTTAACGACTTTGGTTGAAAAACTCTCTTCGATTCACAATCTCATAAAAAATAAAATTTAGAAACGACTCTACTAAGTTAAACCTTTAGTTTCACTGTGCAGTTTTTCACGAGCTAACTGTAGCCCGTGCAAACAAAGCCAACAGTGGAATAAGTAATAAAATTGAAGCGAATAAATGTCTTAAAAATATTTCTATCATCTCCAAGGAACTTCATCATTGGCGACCCACGCGATTACTTTGCATTGCTGTACTCTTCCTGTGGCTGGGTAGGTTTCCAAATTCCAATGGAATGAAATACCACCAATATTGCTTTGTGATTTAACCTTACATTATTGATCTATAAATTCAGAGTGTTCTGCCAATATTCTACAAAAGAGACAGTCAAAGCATTAATTTTCATTACAAGATGCTTGTTTGGAAAAAGTTGTTTACTATAGATGGATACAAAAGTGAATAATATAATTATTGACCCGAATCAGATGGAACCGCCGACATAGCGACGCCAACGGGATACGAGAACTGCGTGGATGTGCTTCAACTTCCATTACAATGGCATGGCAAATATTTCCTTTGTAGATTTATGTAACTATGATGTCATAACGAACTATACCATGGCCAAAGAAGATACTTTTACATAGTAACTTTGAGACACCACAGCAGTGTTCGGGGAATTGATTTTTTATTTCACCGTCGTCGTCGCGTCCGTCGTTTTCATCAGAGATATCCTCTTTTTGCATAACCAAAGGACTTGTAAGTGAAAATGGTGACGCATTAGCACATAATGGTAGAGAATGATTCAGTTCACCAGGGATAATGCGGTAAAACAATCTGCAGATGGGTGGGATGCTAAGACATCATAAGAGCCCATTAGAGAACTCATTTAGGATATTTATTGAAGCATCACAATTTCTCTATGTGGGAATGTTTATGGTTTTGTTTTCATTAGAGGTCGTCTTCGGAAGGACTAAGATCAACTTATATGTTCACCTATATATAGGGTCAAGGACTGCTACTTTTCTTTTAGATCAGACCAAATAAAATAAACTTTTGGTCGTAAAGCTTCCAACTGCTATTAATTTTGTAACTTTAATGGAGAAATTTATTCGAAGTCCTTGATAAAAGATATTTTCCAGGATTTTTTTGGATTAAGAGTGTAGCTAGTAATATTAACAACGATAAAAGAAAAGGACACCGAATATTCAGAAAGATAACGAAGTAGATAGCACTCGTTTGATGAAATTGCGAGATGCCGTGATAGGAATGAGATTCCGGAACCTTAAGTGAAGGTAAAAGAAAGGGTGGCAACTGGCAAGCTTCGAGCCTGTTAAGATCAACAGTTAAAAAGTGATAGAAATAGAATCGCAGTCGCTACTGGGGATCTGGAAAAAACACTTCTGTAGACTGCGATGAAGACACAAACCCTGTGTCAGGTAGAATGTCTCAGTCAACTTGGGTCTTGAGCAATTCGTGGTTTGATTCAAGCTGTAAGGAGGCGATTAGGGATAGAGAAAGTAGTTTTCGAAAATTTAAAGATAACCTGACTGTAGAAAACCGAAATTTGTTCAAACGGAAGCAACATTTTTTGGTCCTTTGTTAAGAACGTTAAGAACTCGACCGTGTCATCGGTCCCAACGCTAATTTTCAATGACTCTCCGTGTTTCAGTTCCATCGATAAAGCCAATTTGTTAGCAGCTCAATTTGTTGCAAACTCAACACTACCTGATAGCATATTGGCTCCATCCGAGCTTGAGTCTGTAGATTCTGTGATGAAACAGATTTTTTTTCGAACTCGCTCGGTTGCGAGAGTCCTCAAAGATCTCAATATACATAAATCGGCTGGTCCAGATGGTATCCCCGCCGTTATTCTGAAGAGGTGTTCTTCTACGCTGGCAAAACCTCTGCGTGAACGATGGAACATTTCCTAACTGCTGGGATTTTTCCGAGTAGATGGAAAACTGCATTTGTCCAGCCGGTCCCTAAAAAAGGCAAATCTTCCTCCCCTTCCAATTACCGTCTAATTGCACTAACGTCCTTTCTTTCCAAGGTCATGGAAACGTTGATAAACCGTCAACTTATGAAATATATTGAAGAACGAAAGCTTCTTAATGACCGTCAACCAATCTTTACATTGTTTTGGAGAAAGTAAGACTATTACGCTTGATATTTCTAAAGCATTTGATAGAGTTTGGCTCAGGCTCTTTTATCGAAAATGCGTGCTTTTGGTATCGATGAGTCTCTTCTTCGTTGGATTAGAAATTCCTTTCTGACCGTTCAACACAAGTTGTATTGGGTGGCTTCAAGTCTAATCCCTACTTCATAAATGCTGGTGTGCCACAGGGCTCCGTTTTGTCTCCGACTCTCTTCCTTATTTTAATAAATGATCTCTTGTATGAAGCTTCTAATCCTCTCAACTGTTTTGACGATGACTCGACCCTCAGCTTTTCATATTCGTTTCCAAATTCAGGTCCCTGCTCTTCGGACGTGGAAATGGAACGGTTGCGTATGATTAGCTCATTGAATTCTGACCTCGACAGCATTGTTTCATGGGGTCTTATGAACCGAGTAGAATTCAATGCTTCGAAAACCCAATGCAGTCTCTTGTCGCTGAAGCTTAACATTCCCCCATTGCCATTATCCATGAATGGTACATGCATCGAAGAAACCGAAAGCTGTCAGTATTTGGCATGTGGGTAAACGATGATCGTCGTTGGAATGACGACATATTTGAAGTCGCCAAAAACGCTGCTAAATGCCTAGGTTTCTTAAGACGATGCAGGAAGTTCTTCAGTCCTTCTGATCTGGCTACAATTTATAAGGCCTTCATCCTCCCAAAACTGCAGTATAACTCCCATATCTGGTCAGGTGCTTCTCTAACATCTTTGCACGTCCTTGATAGGGTACAAAATAGAGCCTTAAAATTGATAGGTGATAGTTCAATCGTAGAATCAATTGATTCTCTTGAACATCGTCGGAACGTTGCCTGTCTCACTCTTTTTTATCGCTTTTTTCACAAACAGTACTCTAGTGAAGCAGCCAGTTGCATTCCTCCCCTGAAACAATTTAGCCGCAACACCCGCCTCGCTAGGAATGCGCATCAGTTTTACCTTTAGCTCAACTTCGGACGTACAGTCAAGTATAGAGATTCGTATTTTAGTCGCACAACCCGAATGTGGAATGCTTTACCTGGCTCTGTATTTCCCCCCTGCATTACGATTCACAAAGGTTCAAAAGCAACGTGCATCGGTGTCTCCTTTCAAATTCTCTCCTGTTTTCTTCAAATGCTCGCGCTGTTTTTTTTTATAACATTATATTATATTATATATTATAGTCATAACCCCTTGATGTGCGCGTTAATTATAAAAAAAAAAAAACATTATGTCCTCCCGACCTACAAGGAATCTAACTTGTCACATGAAAACTTAAATCAATTAAAACTACTGGTGCAGTTGACCTTTACACCCAGCTGCATCCTATTAACATCAGTGGCATAATCTTTCAAAATTCTGTACATTTCGCTTACGCGGACGATATTTTTGTGATGGGAAGAAGGAAGCATCACGTCATAGGTGCTTCTTCGAGCATTGAAATAGAAGTGGAAAAAATGGATTTAATTATTAATGAAGGCAAAACGTGAGTTGGCGTAATGCATGTCTTTTCCTACGTGGGAGCATCAAGGTTCGGATTCCACGACTATTACTTTTCTGGAGGAATTGGCAAGTTGTCTGACATCAATTTTGTTGCCATGAAAAGAGCTTTTAAACTTAGTCGTTCGAACTGGAAAAAAATTGTGGGTCCCTTCATTTCCCAAAGGGTTCCGTTGTGGGAAATGCGTTAGGTACTGGATCGCTCTGTTGCGCCACTCTATGTATTTATGCATGAGGGTGAAATGAAGTATGTGGACGAAACGTCACAATTGACAGATATAATTGCGATATACTACAGAACTTTGTCTACCTAGGATCCGCTACACACACGAAAAACTACATCAATGCTGATATCTACCAAACGTAGAATTTCTCTTTCCAGTTACTTTTTTGGGTTAAGAAGGCAATTGAGAAAAATACTTAGAAATGTATTTGGTCTCGTATGTGAAGAAGAAGATTCAACAGCAAACTGTATGAGAAGTGTACGCTCTACGAGACTACGATGACTTGGACATGTTCATGTTCATGGGATATCGGAGCCATATTGCAGGAAGACTTTGACGTAGAGTGTAAGGCTGGAGATTGCTCGCCCGAAATCGAAATTGTTGGTTGAGATCCGGGTTGGCCACCAACTACAATGTCCACCTTAAAAAAAAGTAAATTGGTATTCCAAACGAACTAATGATCTTTGAAAGTTACACGTGTAGGTGCTTTTGTTCAGAAGAGTATTTAAAAACAAAACTAGTTCGCTCTGAGGACTGGAACACAAAACTATAATTATGTACATATAATACAAGTGGGTCACAGAGGAAGTTCTCTGCGGTGTCGTCATCTTCTCCACAAGATTCACAGATTGTGGTATCAATTATGCCTAACACGTTTAAATGCTTGGCAAAAGGGAAGTGCGCCCGCTGGCAACGCTAATAAGTTTTCTACAGTCTTTTCTGCTACGAGATAGCAAAAACGTTGCAGTCTTCTTATTTACGTTGGGGAGCATACGTTTGGTACTTCTGCATCCAATGGAGGCATGCCACTTACGGTTGTGCTCCTCACAGATCCAATCGTTGATTGAACCCCTTACTAAGGACGCTGGCAGACCTAGAGACGGTTCAGGTCCTGAGAAAGCTGCCTAATAAGTTTATCGGCGATCTCATTTCCAATTACGCCGTGATCGCCTGGAACCCAAATGAGACTCAAGGAATTTAATTTTCCGATCGTATTCAGAGAGCTCTTGCATTCTTGGATAACTTTAGAAGTTGTTAGAGAGTTGAGAAGGGCCTTAAGCACCGCTTGGCTGTCGCTGCAAACACAGATCCTTCTCTCCGTCCATCCATTGTTCGTGACGTGGCTTAAGGCCAATAGGATAACATACGCCTCCGCTTGGAAAACGGATCCGTATGATCCTAAAGAAGCGTGCAGCGCCAGACCCCTCGTCGGTTTTGAAGCCATCTGCGAAGATCCCATAGCAGTTCTTTTCAGGCTCAGATTCTATAGCGAACCAGTCCTGAACCAAAGGAGAGTTGACTGAGTATTTTTGACGAAGTTTGAGCCTTGGGATCATCGTGTGAGATGGCATATCCATTACACGTGAGTCAAAATATATGCTGCTTGCAAGTTCCTCACAGCTCCAGTGCGAATTGTGCCAGAGACCACATCTCTTTAAACGGGAAATGGTCTTGCGAGTTCACCCCCTGATGGAGGTAAGGGAGGAAGATTCAGTAGTGCGTCGAGAGCAACTCCCGGTGTGCTGGGGAAGGCCCAAGTATATCACGAAAACAAATTGTTCTTTGGGGTTTGGCAAACGGGGCAACAACGTATTTATGCGAGAGCTTATTCCACCAAACAACTGACGCATAGGAGATGATTGGTTTTATCATAGCCGGTAGTTTGCAGGTACATAACTGTCGAACTAAAGATTGGAAGTCAAAGTTTGATCAGTTTTATTTCAAATTCACAAGGTTTCAAATGTTGCTTTCAGCACATGAAGATCGATTTATGAATCAACTCAATGCGTTCATCCAAGCCCCAAGGTGACTTCTGTGACATGTACTTCAAAGGAATTTTTCGTTTCAATTACTCATAGGCAGGTACATGTGCTTCCTCATTCGTATAATAAGACAACTGTTTTCTAAATTACAAAGCTTAAATTTTATGGAAATTGCGACATACATATGACATAATGAATGTTCTTAGCGGAAAGACAATTCTAATCATAACACACTCATTTGTATTCTGTTAAACGAGAAGTATGTTGATGCTGATGGCAAATGTCTTGTGAATTCAAATAGGTCTTCATTATGTGAATCAAAATAATTTACTTCCTTCATTTCTCAAGCAATTTACGCCAAGATTCACAAAAATAAAAAATGAAATCTATTCACACCTCCCTATAGTCTAAGAGCTGGAAGCAAATTTTTGGAGTGGAGTGATAACCAAAAATTTTGCACATGTATGTGTAGATACACGCACCATTATATCAGATTCAACCGTCTGGCAGGTTTCTTTTTCAGCCGTGGGCGGGGGTGGGCGTTCGAAAATGGTAATTTTTCAGATTTTGAGGTCGAAATGATAACCACATAAATGATACATCAAAAAATCAGAAAAATTCCCCTGATTACAAAAAACTCGGTCCCAGACGATTTGGTTTCAGCCTACTGCTTGCCAGACGCATTTTAACACTTTTCAAGTGCATTTTTCAGCTTAAAGCACTAATAACTTTTTTCCTATTACATATAACCAAGAAAGTGGTACGCCAAAAAATAGGAAAATTTACCCTGATTTCAAAAAAGTGTATTTCAGATGATTTAGTTTCAGCCTACTGCTTGCCAGACGCACTTTAACATTTTTTTAAACGCATTTTTCAACTTAAAGTACTGATAACTTTTTTCTTATCACATGTAACCAAGAAAGTGGTACGCCAAAACATCACAAGAGTTCCCTCGACTACAAAAAAGTATGTCCAAAAGGATTTGGTTTCAGCCTTCTGCTTGCCAGACGCATTTCAACATTTGTCAAATGCATTTTTCAATTTAGTTGATAGCTGTTTTCTTATCACGTGTAACCAAGAAAATGGTACGCCAAAACATCAGAAAAATTTCCCTAATTACAAAAAAGTCGGTCTCAGACGATGTGGTTTCAGCCTTCTGCTCGCCAGACGCATTTTAGCATTTTTAAGTGCATTTTCTGCTTAAAGCACTAATAACTTTTTCCCCATTACAAATAACCAAGAAAGTTGTACACCAAAAAATAAAAAAAGTTACCCTGATTTCAAAAAAGTGTGTCTTGGACGATTTGGTTTCAGTCTACTGCTTGCCAGACGCTCTTTAACAGTTTAGTAAAATGCATTTTTCAACTTAAAGTATTGATAACTTTTTTCCTATCACATATAACCAAGAAAGTGGTATGCCAAAACATCAGAAAATTTATTCTGATTACAAAAAAGTCGGTCCAAGATGATTTGGTTTCAGCCTTTTGTTTGCCAGACGCATTTTAGCTAAGCATGTTTATCAAATTGAATGAATAATTGCTTGTAGTATTTCATTTAAATGAAATTTTTGATTTTCATTCAATTTGATAAACATGCTTAGCTAAAATGCGTCTGGCAAACAAAAGGCTGAAACCAAATCATCTTGGACCGACTTTTTTGTAATCAGAATAAATTTTCTGATGTTTTGGCATACCACTTTCTTGGTTATATGTGATAGGAAAAAAGTTATCAATACTTTAAGTTGAAAAATGCATTTTACTAAACTGTTAAAGAGCGTCTGGCAAGCAGTAGACTGAAACCAAATCGTCCAAGACACACTTTTTTGAAATCAGGGTAACTTTTTTTATTTTTTGGTGTACAACTTTCTTGGTTATTTGTAATGGGGAAAAAGTTATTAGTGCTTTAAGCAGAAAATGCACTTAAAAATGCTAAAATGCGTCTGGCGAGCAGAAGGCTGAAACCACATCGTCTGAGACCGACTTTTTTGTAATTAGGGAAATTTTTCTGATGTTTTGGCGTACCATTTTCTTGGTTACACGTGATAAGAAAACAGCTATCAACTAAATTGAAAAATGCATTTGACAAATGTTGAAATGCGTCTGGCAAGCAGAAGGCTGAAACCAAATCCTTTTGGACATACTTTTTTGTAGTCGAGGGAACTCTTGTGATGTTTTGGCGTACCACTTTCTTGGTTACATGTGATAAGAAAAAAGTTATCAGTATTTTAAGTTGAAAAATGCGTTTAAAAAAATGTTAAAGTGCGTCTGGCAAGCAGTAGGCTGAAACTAAATCATCTGAAATACACTTTTTTGAAATCAGGGTAAATTTTCCTATTTTTTGGCGTACCACTTTCTTGGTTATATGTAATAGGAAAAAAGTTATTAGTGCTTTAAGCTGAAAAATGCACTTGAAAAGTGTTAAAATGCGTCTGGCAAGCAGTAGGCTGAAACCAAATCGTCTGGGACCGAGTTTTTTGTAATCAGGAGAATTTTTCTGATTTTTTGATGTATCATTTATGTGGTTATCATTTCGACCTCAAAATCTGAAAAATTACCATTTTCGAACGCCCACCCCCACCCACGGCTGAAAAAGAAACCTGCCAGACGGTTGAATCTGATAAAATGGTGCGTGTATCTACACATACATGTGCAAAATTTTTGGTTATCACTCCACTCCAAAAATTTGCTTCCAGCTCTTGGTCTACTAGGTATTTAGCATACAATACAAACTCAAAAGGTCCCATAAAACACAATTCTCCAATAAAACCACACACAGGCTTTCTATACTCGTCGCCCGCCACAAGGACGCCAGCAACAATAAGTTATAGAGGTTATATCCTCCCGTTTTGTTGTTCTATGTATACCTACTACGTATGCGTGGTTGGGTTCTTCTGCTCACAATAATTTATTCAAAAGGACAACAGAAACAGAGTCAGAGAGAATGGGAAGTAAAAAAAATAAATAAAATACAAAAAGTGAGAGATTTTTATCAGATCGTCGTCCATGTGAATTGTTTGGAGCAGACAAATGTCCTATGTTCCAAATGCTCATATCCTACGACATTCGAATGAAATATTATAGCCATGCCATCCTATCCACGTTTTCTCGTACGGATATTCATTTTCTATGCTTTCCGGATACCTTACCATTGGGCGTGTTCCGTATATTCCGTCTTGTGTGCCTTGTGCATAAACAGAGTAACAAAACAGAGTAACCAGCATCAACAGGACGATAAAATTCTGCAAAAGAAGGAGGATGGAAAAATCAATGCCCGTGAAGAACTGGATCTAAGCTGCTTTTTTAAGTGACTCGTATAGATGCTCAGTTGAAGTTGGACACTTCAATTCAAGTCTGGTATAAATATTAAAAGGATATGCTTATGGAGGAGGGGGTAAAGGATGCTCTGAATGTGCTTCTCTTTGTGTGTCTAAAACTTTGCAGTTTTGTTTATTATTTTTTTAAGTCAGACAGACCAGAAGAGTGAATTTTGGAAAGTGAACTTCAGAAGATGGAAATTACAAAAAAGTGTTTGACAGCGCGGTTGTCATGGATTCCTTTTACGCTTGGTCGCCCAACGAAAGTTTGTCTTCGTTGGAAATTGCTTGTTGTTGACATTTGGGTGGTCTAATTGGCTTTCAAGGGAAAGGATTTGGTTTTTTCCTCTTCTCGTTTTTTTTGATAATAAAAACTGCAACACGCGGTGAAGAGTTGGTGGAGTACAAGTCGAGGGTGTCATCCAGACATAGTGCTCATTATTTTGTTTCATAACTTTGAAACTATTGTTTCAAGGCAAAGAGTTCGAAATGTTGTAACATTTCTGTGAACGTATATTTTTTTCACTGCAGAGACAGAAGAGATCACTAAGTGGCATAAACATTGTTACAGAGTAATTTTTACCCCAACGTAGGTACTCATCGCCGGCATACACTTAAGGTTTCAACGTTGCCAAAGTTGTATGCTGAGCTGTGAGTTGATACAAAAACCGTCCCTCTAGAGACCTCGAATGAGAAAGATAAACAGAAAACTTTCAATTTTGAAGAGCACTGTAATAAGTTAAGTAAACTACTCAAATTGACTCAATGTAAATTAAATATTTCAATTTGAATGAAAACAACACACATTTTTCAAACGAATTGCGTTGTTCCTCTTAGAGCAACAATCGACTTCTGGTGTAGTTTGTTCATTTAAGAGTACCTAAAAAAGCCCTTGGGAGTTGGGACATGGAAGCAATATAAACACAACACCATTCCTATAGAATATAGGGAAAATTGCATTCGGAATGAATACAAAAAATAGATGCAGATTGAAGATAAAATTTTACCTTAGACGTAAAACAAAACAGAAGCTTGAATTCAGCAAAAAAATTTAGCTATTTTTTTCCTCTCCTGATTACACAGGCTTACACTCGTCGGAAAGAGATGTTTTTGAAATGAAACTTCTTTTCGAGCCATAGGAGTAAAATTTCAAGATTGTGTTGTGACAAAAAGAATTCAACCGAAGGAAAGGAATGGAACAGATAGAGCTAAGTACTTATTTTATCTATTGAGTTCATTTATACGATCGGGCTGTCTGAAACATGTGTCAGACCTAATCCAGAAGTGGAATATAATAATTCAACAGTGAGTTAATTCACAGGCGGATCACTATAGTGTGAAGCAGATAAGTGTAAAGGTTGTGATTCCTTCGAGATCGCGCTGCTTTTAATGCCGAAAAGGAAGACGGATAAAAATGGGCTGAGACATCGATTAAAAGCTGGCAGGATATTCTATTTGAATAACTTATTTTTTAAATTAAATGAATGACAGAAAATTCGTGCTTCATTCATCTAATGTCGCTATAGCTATTTCAAGAATTATAATTAGAAGAAGAATGAGTATGCCCAGCGAGTAGTTCCGACTTATGTGAGGTATGTAAACACAATGCAGAAATGTGCCAATATTCATTTATGATAAGTGAGTTTTTTTCTTTTCGTGAAGATGGCTGCTGTTGTGTTCCGGACATGATTCCGTCTATTGTGTCTAGAACAGCTATGTTCAGCATTTCCACTTGAACTCCTTATTTATGTTTCCAACAAGTAAATAAAAATGATAAGGTTAGGACAGCAAAGCTATGGAGACCACGAGGCCTTACGTCTTATGCCAATTCAGAATGAGTAAGAATGCGCTTTTCATGGCATTGTGTAAATACTCTCGGAAAACTTACCAATTTCTAGCAGAAAGCATTTTTTTAATGATGTGTCAGTGATTCGAACGAAGAACTTCGCTCGTATCAGGCAGAAATGTTCACCATTATGCCACGGGCATCAATAGTTACATACATATATGTTAAAGTAAAAGTTTTTTACAAGATGTGCGGTATTCCCTTGTATTTAAAAAAATGTCTTTGACTGCACCTGTTTTCAACTAAGCTACTGCCTTTCTCATACTTTAGTGTTTTTGAAAGCTAATGCTTTGTTCTTTAATAAAAATTTTAGTTTGAGTTCAGTTAATGAAAAGTTTTTGAGAGATCAAGCCTCAAAGTCAAAACTTTGAAAATACTTTTTTCATAACTAATTTTTTTTTACATAATTTTGCCAGATTAAGGGCCAATTTTTCTTTCCATATTCAATGCTTTTAGTAATTTTTACTCAAAAACAAAAACCGAACGAAAAAATTTTTCTTGGTTTCAGAGAAATTAAAAAAAAAACTAAAGGTACCTTTTTCCAGGAAACAAAATGTCGTTAATTTCCCGCTGATTGAACTTTATTCCCGGAAGTGAAATATCAAATGTGTTTTAAATAGCATATAAAAAAAAGTTAAAAAAAAAAATTCGAGTGATCTTGATTTTAATAATAATTATAAATAATTATTAAAATTACCTTTTAATTATATTAGTTTTAAGTTAAATTTTTAAAAGAAGACTTATTACAAACCTGAACTTTGGTCTCAAAGGACAGCACATATACTGATTTGTGCTCCAAATGCTGATTCCGGTCAAACCCTAAAACCTGAAAAATTACCATTTTAGAACGCCCATCTCGGCCCCCATCTGAAAAAGAAATCTGCCAGACGACGGGTTGAATTTGATTTAATGGTGCGTATATCTATCTACACGTACATGTGCATGATTTTTGGTTATCACTCCACTCCGAAAATTTGCTTCCAGCTCTTAGACTATAAGAATGCGTCGGTAAACATCTCGATTTTTTACTATTCCATGTCTGAGGCTAATCGAATGCTTATGTCGTTGCTTTATTTTTCTGTACCGCTGTACCAGGAGTGTTTTAGTCTACATTTCTGTTTCTCCTACGCGATCGTGTCTGAAAGTTTGTTATTAAATAGCTTTTTTAACGGCGGGAGGCGGCGTCCTCTGGTTCTCTTCTTTAAACATGAGATGAGATAATATACGGTATTATATATGTATGTGCTTTATTTTTAACAAAAATAAATTGTTAACCTCTCCTTCATATCTAATCCTCAATAGCCCGCACATAGGCCTCTGGAACTCCTTATTTTCTGATTGTCACCTATATTGGTGGATGTTCATCGAATGTTTCTTCAAAGTCAACCAGCACAGCATCCAAATACTCTAAGGAATTACAATGTTTTTTTCATTTCGTGTATCTCCTTTCTATTTGTAGAAGGAAAATTTCCCTCCATAGCTTAGACAGACTCTCACCTCCTATATGCTTGGAGATGAGGAATCATGAGCCATCTAAGTCCGATACTTGCCATCTTTTTTCCAAAACTGATGTCTTATATGGTATCTCGCCTGGCCCAGCACTTTTGACCTTTTGGAGATCTTCCTTCCCTCTGTAAGTTAGGTTCAGATTCTGGAAAGGATTCGAGGAAACTTTTCATTCAAAAGACCATTGCAGTACTGTCGCTATACTTGTGCAGAATTTCGTCGTCAATTAATTGAATAATTAATTGAACATCGTCATTGAATGATTGTTGATCCCTTACTGTCGTATTTCTTGAAAAGCTTCGTCTTAATCAATAGCCGGAATTAAAATTTCTTACAGCTCCCGATACATGCCCTCTACTTCTTCGCTTCTTTCTTGCAGCTTTCTTATACTAATCCGAGAAGATCCCTTCCATCTTTATTATTTGAGGGCCTTTTTGACCATGCAATGAAATCCGCTTTCTTCTTACTCTTCACTGCTTTATCGTCATCATTTCACCACCTTGTATCTTTTGCTTGTTGGTAGTAATTTGGGTCACTCTTAGCAACTTTAGTCTAGACAGTCACACACACTTTGGGCTGTGCTTCCCTCATTATGACCTGCGTTGATATGGTATTACACCACAGACATGTCTGCACATTAAAAATCAATTACTCGCCTTTAACTTTGCTCTCTATTTGCTCACTCTGTAAAAAATTCTGTCAGTAGAAGTTAGAAGACCGAATAGCTTCATCCAGTATTACTTTGTATAGTCTTTCACTCGATACTTCATAAATTTGGCTACCAAATGGTAGTCAAATCGACATCACTTCAAACACTGCTGTTTTGAGATATGAGACCATGGTGACTTGCGAATACTTTGGACATATACAACAGGTGTGTTCCTGGCACCGTTTCTCTTTCTTTCATGTCAGTCATAATAATCATAATGCTCGTCTATCTTCCCAACATGGCCGTTCATATCTCCGCCAACAACCAAAAACATCTCTTTTTTGGGATATTCATTAGTAGATTGTGAAAAACTAGCCGATGTGCATCTTTTTCCACCTGCTCACATCCAATTAGGGGAGCACATGCAATGACATGAATCAGCGTTATCACAGATTCCATCGTAGAAAACTTCCACACGGAAAGCTAAGTTACGAACTACGAAAATTTGTGTTCACAAAATCCAAATGGAATCGAAGATAGCATTGCCAGTCGCTACACTAAATACCGCCATGATGGTTTTCGAAATCAGCTGTTTTACACTAAATGTGCAAGATCATTCACATTTTTCTGCAAACACAACTTCTTTGGTATATTAAGACGACGAATTTACATTCCACTCGGATTTGGTGATACCAAATCTAGGAATTTCGAGATTCGTTCCACTCCGAATGGATGATGTGATAGTTACATCGGGAAACTTAGAATTTTTTCGAATACGAAGGAATTTGTTATAGGGCTGAATATTTGACAAGGTATGACATGAGGGGCTAGAATACAAGCTGCAAAGGGACCTACCCAGGCAGTACTACGAAATACTTAAATCTTATATCTTAAACCGGCTCTTCAGAGTACGGTATGATCAAGAGTATTTAAAGCTAAGTAAAATACAAGCCGGTGTTCCACAAGGAAGCGTCCTAGGACCTACTCTGTATTTACTATATACAAGGGATATTCTAGTGGATAACAACACCATTATGGCTACTTTTGCAGATGATATTGCAATTTTGGCATCCAGTAAGTGTGTCGTCAAGGCTGCTGAGAAATTGCAAAATGCCGTCGACACCGTTAGTGATGGGACCAAAAAATTACGTGTCAAGCTCAACGAAGCTAAACCTGCACATATATAAACTTTACAAATAAAAAGTTAAGCTACGTTCAAATATTCATCAACAATCAAGCTGTACCTTACGCTCAAATGGAAAGAGCATATCAAAAAGAAAAGGGAAGAGCTCAACTTGAAGTATAGAAAAATATACTGGTTACTCGGTAGAAATCCTGACTTATCTGTCGAAAATAAAATAATGCTTTATAAACAAGTACTTAGACCTGTTTGGACCTATGGGC
Organism: Melanostoma mellinum; assembly: GCA_914767635.1. Taxonomy (NCBI): domain Eukaryota; kingdom Metazoa; phylum Arthropoda; class Insecta; order Diptera; family Syrphidae; genus Melanostoma; species Melanostoma mellinum. Next base: position 158,248,089 of record OU612059.1, on the reverse strand, counting down.
TGTACAAAGAAAACAAATACTGAAATCATCCAAAAGTTCCAAAACAAAGTTCTTTGTGGAATAGTAAATGCACCATAGTATATAAGAAATAGCGATTTACATCGTGACCTACAAATAGAAACGGTTACAGAAGGTGTAAGAAAACATGCTGTCCCTGTATCACACAATCAGCGACTGCATAGTCATATCAACTCTGAAATGGAGTCCGTATTAAATACGAGAGGCAATGTTCGGTAATTAAGAAGAACCAAGCCACACGAGCTAATGGTCTAAAAGTCATGGGAAGCATTAAATGCTTAAGTTTTCCTTAAAGTGATTATATTATTGAGAAAGAAAAATCTGTTGCCGATCGTTCATAGATTGGTTCTGATTACGAGGAGTTTTTAGTGAGGTAAGAATCCCACACTACTGCCAAGTGTCTTTTGAAGATTTCCTCCTGACAAAAAAAAAGGGCTGAACATTCCACACCTTCCACCACCGTTTTAAAAAACATTAAAAGGTCACTAAACTTCGAAATGGGCAACAGGATTCCGTTTTTACCTCGATCCATAGTAGGCTTTTGTCTTTACGTGCAGAGAACGGTCCCTGTTTCCAGTACTTCGCAATTTCGTTTCTTGGATCCATAGTAGGCTTTTTTCTTTACGTGCAGAGAACGGTCCCTGTATCCAGTACTTCGCAATTTTTACTCGCCTCCTTCTCATTATCTCTTCCATGTCGAAACTACCCGGCAGTATTTCTACAGTTCTGGTAATTTAAATGAAATTCCTCGAGACTTAGTTTCTTATTTGTCTACACGTACAATTACATGCTCCATTCTTGATTTGGATCTCTTTTTTTTTACAGAATCGGCGATCCCCAGTTATGGAAGCCCTACGTTCTACATGCACATTTGTCCGGAACTCGACTCGACTCCTTTAGTCGCCTCTTACGACAAGCGAGAAGGCATTTTGTTGATATTCGAAGCCGTCAAGGACGTTATTCCGCCTATTGTTTCAGAAAGTGTTATTTTAAGCTTTGCCACTTTAATTCCTTTTCCTAAAAAAATTAATGAACAGGGTTTGCGTTACCCGAGGGGAGAGCTCCGTGGCCTATCGCGTTTCACCAAACCACAAGGAAAGTATTCAAAATTTTTTGCCGACTCCGAAAAGCTAATCGAGAAAGCTTTTTTCCTGGCATGAAATTGCTATCATCAGGATACCCGTGAAATACATCTTTTGTTTTATGTTTGTGGGACTCGAACCTCGCACGTAGATAAAAGGCAGCCATGCTGACCATGACCATTTATCCACAAGCAGCACACTTTCTAGCTTGAATTCACCTTCTGCATTCTGTGGCTCTTCATTCTTCTGTGCCCTTAACTAGACACATTAATTCACTCACTACTCCTTCGTACATGTTGATGAGATACTTGCTTCACATTTCAAGAATTTCGTCTTATTTTCATAACCTTTGCATCCATTCAATAGGAATGAGCCTTGAAGCGTTACCATAGAACATTTATGCTCTTGTTTCGTGAATAAATCAGTTCAGTTCCATAATATCACAATAAACAATGCGGTTGTTATTTCAGTTGGAATTTTCCCCTGTATTCGCACGTTCTGGATGTACCCAGATACGACAGCAAAAACACAGTCACCACTGAGTTGTAAGCAAAGAATATACACCACCATCCACCAATGTTATTCAATTCAACCTAACCCAACTTGACATAAAGTAATAAAAAATGTAAACCTTGAAAAAGAACTTTGTGTTTTCATAGCCTAAACTCACCTCGGAGGCAATTATATTTTTCAACAAAAACAAAAGAAGATCTAAAACTCATTTAAATTTCCTCCGTTCATTTTAAGGCCTAAAATTATTAATTTTGCAATTTAAATCCCAGACACGAAGTTATTTTATTCAATACCATCACCACTTCTTTACAAGATTGAGCTGAGTGGAACAGAAAACTTAACCGGAAAAGGGGTACTCTTTCGGTACTATTTTCACTTTCAATATTTGCCTTTCTTTCTGTTCGTCTTAAGAGAATTAAATTTAATTGAAAAAGAGGAAACAATAATAATGGTAAGAATAAAATTGTTATTACTAGTTTTGACTCGGTGGGGAGCCATTTCATTTATTGCCTTATGCCACCCTCTCTTGATAAACTTCACCTGACTGTAATTAAGAAAGTTTATGATCCATCGTACTCCTTCATCCTTCTTCGAGTTAAGTAGTTTTCAAGTGATGGGTACTCACTTAAAACTTTTGATGACGGAATGCATTTAATTACTTGTTTCATGACCTTGGGTTAATGTTTATGGACCATGGCACTTGCGTCTGTAGATGAATGGTCCCTAATTCTATTCTTGCTCAAGGCTATACGCAGGTAGACGTAGATTTATATGTATACAAATAAATTTATCGTCCTTACTTGATGTTTTCTTTTTCTTTTTATTATTGCAGGAGGAACAAAACAAAGAATCGGATAGCCTGTCATCTTTACCACAAGCATCATTCAATTACATCAACTCCATCGTTGGCAGCGGTGTTATTGGTATCCCATATGCCTTCCATAGGGCTGGATTCGGCCTGGGGCTTTTGCTGCTCATACTTGTGGCCTGCATAACTGACTACTCGTTGATCCTTATGGTGAGTATCATTTGTGAAGTAGATGATGAGGATGTGGCGTGGTATTGCTGTTGATGATGATGAATTGCCTGAGCATCATAAATTCACAATCCACATTCTGCGTGAAGATAATTGTTGCTTGCTTACCCTCTGAAACTAACGAAGCGCTATGGAGATTATGTTATGGTGCAGTTGGTTTGCTTGTGATGATTGCCAACGATGACAAAAACGGGGGTGGTTTTCAGCAATTGTAGGAACTATGTTCATTTTGACAATAAGTACCTACACCTTCATAATTTTGACTTTTCAGTCATGAGTCTTACAATCTACTGATAGTGTTGCGTGTATATTATAAATTCAGTCTCGGTTATATGAAAATATCTAACCCCAGTGGAAAAATCGGCTGCAGTATAAATATTTCAGTGCTCAATCTCTGTTTATTCTAAAAGAATGGTTCTGTTTTTAATAAAAACATGGGAATATCATGCGAATATCTTCAGTATAGAAAGCATGTTTGGCTGGTATAGGCGAGGCTTGGCACCTACACAAGGCGTGTATCACACACCTAAGTTGTGGTATGAAATATGAATCAGCTCTAAATGGTGGAAAGTTGGTTGCTGCATCCAACTGCCTATCCATAAGACGCAACCCTTTAAGTGATATATTGCTTGCGAAATCGTCAAGGCTTCTGTAGGAATTCTTGCAGAGACCACTTATTTTTCAAAGGAAAATTGTCTTAGTAGGTACTTCTTATACACCGAAGTATACAAACGGTGAGCTGGGAGGCCCGCCAAAACATACTGTTTATTGAAATTTGGCGAAATAATAATAATAAAAATAATAACAATGAGTTTAAATTTAACTGATCTATACATATAGAACTGCCCCAGTGTGCGATGGCGACGAAGGTGCCAAGATGAAAGTATTATAAAATACAGGTTTGGTCCGAAGGATCTTGCTACCTACAGTCTCCTTAAGATGCGAAAAATACAGGGTTGCAGAATCATCTCCTTTAGGCAAATCAGACCATTGTGTCATATCGGTAGATTTTTCGTTTTCCGTCACGGTAAAAAAAGATAAAGTACCTAAAAGATCTGTGTGGCAATATGAGAAAGCCAATTGGGACGGCCTGAATAATTTCTTTCGAAATTTTAATTAGTCATTGTGCTCTCTCGACGGGAACGTTGATGCATCAGCTGATATGATATCTAACGTAATTCTCAACGGCATGAGAAATTTTGTTCCTCATAGAACAAAAAGTATCATCCCCAAAGAAAATTTCGATTTAAGCTGTAAAGAGGCGATTAGGGATCGAGAAAGTAGTTTTCGTAAAATAAAGACAATTCTACTGCAGAAATTCGTTCAAACGGGCCAGAAATATCTGTAATGCTCATATAAAAAAGGCCAAGCCTTAGCATGACCAAAAAGTAAGGCAAAATACTGTTGTGTCCAAATGGAAGCAAAAACTTTTGGTCTTTTGTGAAGAACTTCAAGAACTCGACCACTTCATCGGTCCCAACGCTCGTTTTCAATGATTCTCCGTATGTCAGCTCCATCGACAAAGCCAATTTTCTGGCAGCTCACTTTGCTGCCAACTCGACACTTTCTCATAGCATATTGGCTCCACCTTTTCGAACTCGCTCAGTTGCGAGAGTCCTAAAAGATCTCAATATACCTAAATCCGTTGGTCCAGATGGTTCCCCGCCGTTATTCTGAAGAGGTATTTTTCTACGCTGGCAAAACTACTGCGTAAACTTTTCCATCTTTTCTATTCTGCTGGCATTTTTCCGAGCAGATGGAAAACTGCATTTGTCCAGCCGGTCCCTAAAAAAGGCGAATCTTCCTCCCCATCCAATTACCGTCCAATTGCACCAACGTCCCTTCTTTCCAAGGTCGTGGAAACGTTGATAAACCGTCAACTTATGAAATATCTTGAAGAAGGAAAGCTTCTTAATGACCGTCAGTACGGCTTTCGTAGCAAACGGTCCACTGGTGATTTGATGGCATATCTCACCGAAAAGTGGAACCAATCTTTACATTGTTTTGGAGAAAGTAAAATTATTGCCCTTGATATTTCTAAAGCATTTGATAGAGTTTGGCATCAGGCTCTTTTATCGAAATTGTGTGCTTTTGGTATCGATGAGTCTCTTCTTCGTTGGATTAGAAACTACCTTTCCGACCGTTCAATACAAGTTGTGTTGGATGGCTTCAAGTCTGATACCCACTTCATAAATGCTGGTGTGCCCCAGGGCTCCGTTTTGTCTCCGACTCTCTTCCTCATTTTCATTAATGATCTCTTGTCTGAAACTTCTAATCCGCTTAACTGTTTTGCTGACGACTCGACTCTCAGCTTTTCATATTCGTTTCCAAATTCACGTCCCTGCTCTTCGGATGTAAAACTGGAACGGTTGCGTATGATAAGCTCATTGAATTCTGACCTCGACAGCATTGTTTCATGGGGTCTTATGAACAGAGTAGAATTCATGCTTCGAAAACTCAATGCTGTCTCTTGTCGTTGAAGCTTAACATTCCCCCATTGCCATTATCCATGAATGGTACCTGCATCGAAGAAACCGAAAAGCTGTCAGTACTTGGTGTGTGTAAACGATAATCTTCGTTGGAATGACCACATATTTGAAGTCGCCAAAAACGCTGCTAAATGCTTAGGTTTCTTGAGACGATGCAGGAAGTTCTTCACCCCGTCTGATCTGGCTACCATTTATAAGGCCTTCATCCGCCCAAAACTGGAGTATAACTCCCATATCTGGTCTGGTGCTTCTCAAACATCTTTGCACCTTCTTGATAGGGTACAAAATAGGGCATTCAAATTGATAGGTGATAGTGCAATCGTAGAACCGATTGATTCTCTTGAACATCGTCGAAACGTTGCATGTCTCACTCTCTTTTATCGCTTTTTTCACAAGCAGTGCTCTAGTGAAGTAGCCAGTTGCATTCCTCCCCTGAAACAATTTAGCCGCAACATCCGCCTCGCTAGGAATGCTCATCAGTTTTACCTTTAGCCCAACTTCGGACGTACAGTCAAGTATAGAGATTCATATTTTAGTCGCACCACCCGTATGTGGAATGCTTTACCTAGCTCTGTATTTCCCTTGCATTACGATTCACAAAGGTTCAAAAGCAATGTGCATCGGTGTCTCCTATTAAATCCTCTCCTACTTTCCTAAATGCTCGCACTGTGTTCTATAACATGATAAGGGTATTCATAACCCCTTGATGTGCGCGTTAGTTATAAAAAAAGATATTTGACTTAGCTTAAGGCAGCGCTTGTGAAGCCTTTAGTTATTAGTTGAGACAGTCAAGGGGATGCCCTTGGCGTAATGGGTAGCATGTTTGCGTGTTTCGTCGGAATATCGAGGTTCAAATCCCAGAAACATCAAAGAATCAAAAAAAATTTTCACGCATATCGCTTTTCGCCATGAGGAATTGTCAAGTGCTCTAAGATAAAGTACACACTGCTATGAAGAGTTTTAACCTAGAACCGGTTTGAAATTTTATGCCCTGGAAATGTGTTACAAATCAAGGTTCCAAAACTTTGTTGCGCCATCCTATTTATCAGATCAATCAAAATACCATTCAAAAATAAAGCTAGTGCTATATTTATTGTTTCCTGGTGTTTTATGGTATTTGGGCTACGCAAGCCATGCTCATGATCAGGACATGAGCGCAACAACCAACACTCCTGATTCCAACGAAACATATACATTAGTACCTAAGCTTTTATTGCGTTCGAACTATGTGCTGCATTTGTATCGCTATTCACCAAGATGTATGTAAGATACACTTTTCTACTTACATTCCTGGATTCAATTCGCCATCGACATGAAAAGTTATTGTTGCCCATAAGGCAATGATGAGCAGTAGAAGGATTTGGCATTCGATCGTCGCAGACTTCGCGATAGTATAAGTTCCCTGGTCTTTTAAATGTTCGCCACAGTAGGATCGAGCCTCATTCATTTGGTAATTCCCCAATCCCCAATGATATTCTACGAAGTTCCTTAATAGTAAATTGTTTAAAATTACTTAAATTCGGAATATTTACTTCGATGCGGCTGAACATGGCTCTGGTTCTGTTAAGATTATTTGCTCTTACAAACCACCTAAATAATTATGGGTATTCAAACGATTTAAAGCAAGTTCTAACAGAACGTTCGCATCAGCACTGTCTTCAATGGTTGGATGAAACTTATTAAGATGCAACTTTAAAATCATCCATCAAATGACCAACAGCTAGATTGAAAAAATCTGGTCGAAATAGTTTAAAATCTCACCGTCCATTCGCGACTTCAACGACCCATCTGACCATAGTCTGGATCTAAAAGCTTGCTCTGTGGTAAATTGAAAGTAACCTTCAGCAACAGATTCTGAAAAGGCTTGACCAGATTTTGATACGCTATATGATTGTTTCTGGAAGCCGTAGTTTGAACTTTTTTGAAGGTACACATATGTTCCATCGGAAATGACTATAAACGGACGATAATAATTTAAATTGATGTTTCCAAACAGTCCGTTAGGAATAAGTCAGTTCCTTCTGGATACAAGCCAATAATCAGTTATCAATGAATTATATTTATGGGAGTATGTTTAAGCTTGATGGCATTTTTGTTGATCTAAAAACGAAGATTGGTTTTTTTTTCATTTGTAAGATTAATATGTATATACTTCTCCTTCCGCCTTCTTTTCTAGAAATCTTAACCTTGGATTTTTGTTGATTAACTTGTAATCTGCACAGCTTACACACTCAAAAAAATATCCTGGTTCTATTTATTAGATTTCCTGTAAGAATCTATCGGAAAAACTGATAACGAGATTCTCCCAGGTCGTCTGATAGAATATATCGGTCTCTCCTGGTAGCCCGTACCAGGAAAAATATTTCCCCTTCCGACAGAATATTATCAGAGTTCCTGATAACATGTACCAGTTGCCTGATACAATCTAACAGGAAAAGATAATCATTTTCCTGATACTTGCTAACAGGATACTGGTAGTATTTACCAGGAATATTATTTTTTTCCTGATAGAATGTACCTGTATTCTGGTACAATTTACCAGGACTCCGGGTAATTTTCCTGGTACCTGCTACCAGTATACTGGTAGTATTTACTAGAGATATTATTTTTTCCTGATAAAATGTAGCTGTATTCTGGTAAAATCTACCAATATATCTGGTAGTTTTCCTGGTACCTGCTACCAGTATACTGGTAGTATTTACTAGGAATATTCGTTTTTTCCTGGTAAAATTTACCTGTGTTCTGGTAAAATTTACCAATATATCGGGTAGTTTTCCTGGTACCTGCTACCAGTATACTGGTAGTATTTAGTAGGAATATTATTTTTTTCCTGGTAAAATTTACCTGTGTTCTGGTAAAATTTACCAATATATCGGGTAGTTTTCCTGGTACCTGCTACCAGTATACTGGTAGTATTTAGTAGGAATATTATTTTTTTCCTGGTAAAATTTACCTGTGTTCTGGTAAAATTTACCAATATATCGGGTAGTTTTCCTGGTACCTGCTACCAGTATACTGGTAGTATTTAGTAGGAATATTATTTTTTTCCTGGTAAAATTTACCTGTGTTCTGGTAAAATTTACCAATATATCGGGTAGTTTTCCTGGTACCTGCTACCAGTATACTGGTAGTATTTAGTAGGAATATTATTTTTTTCCTGGTAAAATTTACCTGTGTTCTGGTAAAATTTACCAATATATCGGGTAGTTTTCCTGGTACCTGCTACCAGTATACTGGTAGTATTTAGTAGGAATATTATTTTTTTCCTGGTAAAATTTACCTGTGTTCTGGTAAAATTTACCAATATATCGGGTAGTTTTCCTGGTACCTGCTACCAGTATACTGGTAGTATTTAGTAGGAATATTTTTTTTTTCCTGGTAAAATTTAGCTGTGTTCTGGTAAAATTTACCAATATATCGGGTAGTTTTCCTGGTACCTGCTACCAGTATACTGGTAGTATTTAGTAGGAATATTATTTTTTTCCTGGTAAAATTTACCTGTGTTCTGGTAAAATTTACCAATATATCGGGTAGTTTTCCTGGTACCTGCTACCAGTATACTGGTAGTATTTAGTAGGAATATTATTTCTTTCCTGGTAAAATTTACCTGTGTTCTGGTAAAATTTACCAATATATCGGGTAGTTTTCCTGGTACCTGCTACCAGTATACTGGTAGTATTTACTGGGAATACTATTTTTTTCATGGTAAAATGTAGCTGTATTCTGGTAAAATTTACCAATATATCAGGTAGTTTTCCTGGTACCTGCTACCAGTCTACTGGTAGTATTTACTAGGAATATTCGTTTTTCCTGGTAAAATTTACCTGTGTTCTGGTAAAATTTACCAATATATCGGGTAGTTCTCCTGGTACCTGTTATTGAATGAATGTTATTTATTTTTACTTACCATTTGCTGGAAACTCAGGAAATATCTGAAACAAAAAACCACAAAAGACCATACAAACTTGATAACAAGACACCCCAGAAATTGATCTTATAATAAATAAAATATTATCAATTTCTTTAAAAATATGGGTTTTTTTTATTGGAAATTCTTGAAGGTACAAATTTACAATCAGTATTGCTTCTTTCGCTTTCAGCTAATTTTAATGATTTTTATACATTATTTTTTTTTGTAAAAATAACTCTCAACGAATTCTTATCAAAAATTAACAATTTACAATTGGTTATTGCTTTCGCTTTCAGCTAATTTTAATAATTTTAAAAGAGTTCGTGCCTTGGAATTTGTTGCTGATTTGTCGATTTTGTAAAAATAATTATCAACAAATTCCCAAAATTGTTGACATGATTTTGGATACGCTATATTTAGCGTAAAAAATATTTTGATGCAAATGTCGAGTGCCCGGTTGAATGTAAATACCCTATAGTGCGCGTTGTCGAAATCTACATGTATTTCTTCTATTTCTTCCAATGAACCGATTAACGTAATTACGGGTGGTTGCGAATGTGAATGTTTTGCAGCCAGTGCATTTTGATGTTCTTTATAGTCTTGCTGCTGTGCGAACAACCTAATTGATGCATCTTGGCTGTCAAAAACGGTGAACCGTTTGTTACCTTCACGTCCACTTGGCTGCAGAAGATAGTGCAAGTGTGTGAATACCATTGCAGCTCTGGCGTCTAATAATAAAAAGAAATTTCTTTTTAATATAAGGCAAACGAAAAAGTATGAAAACTGTTAATAAAAAGCAATTTTATATACGAGTATGTTAATATTAAATGTTTATATTATGTAATATGCATTAAAATTATTATTACAAACTTTTTGAAACAATGTTCGAGTTGGGATCGGACAAACACTTCAAGTTGAATTCATGTAGTTTTAATCGGACTTCTGAATTTAATATTTTTTTCGGAAAAATGAATTGCAGCATTAAATTAATGAAGTCGGTAATTTTTGGGCCCGCCAAGACAATGTCCTTATTCCCGAACATTTTACTGAAATCTGATTCGATCTAAACAGAAAGAAATAAATATTTGAAAGCTAGGTATCTCTTTTTTTTTATAATTTTTTCGTTAATTATAGTGTTTAAATACAAAAATGTGGTACATGCATGTTTCAATTGTAAATAATCACCCCTGTTCTGATTTTTGTTTACGAAAACAATACTTTCGTTTTTAAAACTGAGGTGTTATAAATGTCTCGTTTTGAAATCGTAAATTTAAGAATTTAAGTAATTTCAAAGAAATATTTGTCAAAAATTGAAGGCAAATTCGTACGAATTTAGGAACACAGTTTTTTTTAGCTTTGCGACAATCAATTTCGAAAACGAATTGAATTCGTAACGAAAATCAGAACAGGGGTGAATATCGTTGAAGTAAAAAAAAGAACAACGTTGAATTCAAAAAGTATTTTTTTCGTACGAATTCATATCCGTTGGGAAAGTTGATAAAATGCCATTTCTCGTAAAATTCATTCCATGATATTTTTTTTGAATTCGCCTTTTTTAGATCTGATTGTCGAACATTGAATGTACTCTGCCATGCTTTTATTCTTTCTTGTGCATTCATTGCAAGGAAATCGTGTTTCATTTGCATGCATACTTTTTCTTCATCACCAGAATTTTCCTCGGTCAACACCTCATCGAGTTTTAGTTTTTTTGTATACTCCGGCATGCATAATCGATTAATGCTTCGAAATTTTCCTCGCATATTATGAAATTTGTTTGCTAGAAAACCTTTGGGATTCTTAACACCTTTTTTATGGTCATAAGTTAGTTTAGTTAGTTTAGTTTTATTGACTCATGAAAATAATACATAAATTATACAAACATTTTGGTAAATTATTTCTAAAAGTCTTATGGTTTGGCCGAAGCCGTCTACCAGACTGACATATTTTGTAATTAAATTTTGATTATATTTTAACATATTGTGTACATTTTTTGCCTATGTTTAAAAAAGTTCATTTTCAATGCAGTTTCTATATTTTAACGCTGTTTCAGTGAAATTAAAAAGTACTTTCCAGCCACGTGATCCATTTAAAATTTTAAGTGTTTCCTCTAAATCCAATGACTGAACTCCAAAATATTGAACTCGAAATTCTTTTAAGACGGGACAGACAGCTATGAAATGAAATACATCTTCTCTTTCATTACGGTTACATAAAGTACATAAAATTGGTAACTCAGGACGGTGTGGTATATAATTGAGGTTTAATAGCTCTCCTCTTATTCGGAAGATTGTGCTTATTAATTCCGTTGAGTGCTCTTCTAAAAAATAAGTTCCTTCATTTAAGAAGTGATTCAACTTGCTGTAGTATAATCTGTACTGTGAATTCTGCGCCTCTTCCATGAATTTTTGGTACATTCTATTTCCCGTTTTCTTCAGCAATTCATCAACTTTTGGCTTAAGGGATTCCACTTGCTCTTCAGCTGCAATTGTCAGGTTTACTCCACATTCCGACGCCAGCTTCTTCCACTCCTGAACACATCCTCCTTCAGTCGACAATAAGTGCTTAAGTACTATTTTTGGTATTCTCTGCTCACGCATTGCTAAAACTCGCATTATGTATTTGAAGTGAAGGTTTAGAGTATCCAAAAACATAGGAGAAACACCAGTCTCTAAATGCAACATGTAGTTTGGAGAACTAGTAGGTATTCTAAAAAACCTCCTAATAAAATAGCGAAGAAACTTCTCTACTGCTTCGTATGGTCGACATCCCCAAGCTTGGGCTCCATAAAGAAGAATGGCAGTTGCAGTTGAACGAAATAGAGTTTGCTTTGATGTATGCGAAATACTCTTTTTATGGATACAACTCGCCCAAACAGTACTCATAGCTCGTTTTGCTTCTGCCAGTTTTAATTGAAGGTGTTTATTCATGTTAGAGTTCGATGAAATCAATACTCCCAAATATTTGTACTCCTTTACAATTTCAATTTCCTCACCTTGAAACACCCACTTTTCGATCCTCGAATATCTGCCTCCACCACCTCTGAAGACCATCATTTTAGATTTTTCCAGGTTGACAGTTAGGTTCCAACTCTTACAGTACCTTTCTAATCTGTTGACCATAAGCTGCATGCCATCAACTGTCTCGGCGAGAAAGACTATGTCATCTGCATAAAGTAAGCCTGGAATACTTGTCTGACGGAGCTCAATTCCACCTCTAACAGCATCTGTGATATCGTTAATGTACAGGGTAAATAGTAGTGTACTGAGAACGCATCCTTGCCTTACTCCCACAGTTGTCTCGAAATCTTCGGAGAAGCATTTTCCATCCCAGATACGAGCTGTATTGTTCTTGTACAAAGCCTTCAATACATAAATCATTTTTGAAGATATTCCAAGCTGATATAATTTATAGAAGAGAGCTTCACGCGGTATAGAGTCAAATGCAGCTTGAAAGTCGACGAAGAAACCGTACAGCTTTTTATTCCTACTTCTATAGAGATCTGTTAAGCTTATCAACGAAAATATTTGGTCTACAGTCGAGTAGTCTTTCCTGAATCCAGCTTGGAACTCATGCAAAATTTCGTTCTTTTCCACCCACTGGGTAAGCCTTTTATATAGTATAGATGAAAAAAGTTTGGCCGACGTGTTCAAAAATGATATGCCTCTGTAATTAGCAGGGTTTTCATAATCTCCTTTTTTGTGGAGCGGGTATATTAAAGATTTGAGGAAAGAATCAGGAACTTCCGCTTTTTCAAAGATTCTGTTAAACGTTTTTGTGAGCAGGATTTTAAATCCATGTGTGCAATTCTTAAAGAATTCAAACGAGACTCCATCTTCACCTGGCGCTTTATTATTTTTGGCGTTGTATATGGCCTCTTCTACCTCCAACAGAGCTATTGGGGAGTCTAATTGTTCATCCAATGTAAGGGGTGCTGCGTACAGAATAGGTGGAGAGAGTTGCTCTGTGTTAAGAAGCTGCATGAAGTGATTTTTGAGCTGTTCTGCAGGAAGACCCACTGCAATAGCATTTCTTTTCCCTACGACCACTTTAACTGCTTTCCAAAAATCTGCTGGTGTTTTGGCTGCGTTGATATTTTCTAAGTTTTTAAGATCGTATGCTTTTTTCTTTGCGTAGCATAAGTTTTTAAACTTTTTATTTGCTGCTGCATAGCTTGCTTGAAATAAGCTGTTATTATGTTTCCGAAACAGACGTAAAAATGCAAAGGACAAATCTCTCGCTTTTCTGCACTCATCATCAAACCACTTTTGCTTTGTTTGTTTTCTACTATTAGTTTTATTGTTGAACTTTGGGTTAGCGCTTTTAATCAACTCGGTTAGTTTTTCGACGTTTATATTTTCCAACGACCCATTTAAAACACTTAAAAGTTCGATTTCTTTGTTTAAATTTCGTTGAAAAACCTCACGATATCTGTCCCTCCATAATATTTTTGGTATTAAGTCTAGTTGTGTAGTTAAAGCTTCTCTTTCACAGCCAGAAATCTTAAACATTACTTCTAAGGGCATATGATCAGAAAAGGGTTTAATCGCTACTCGAAAATCACTAAAGTGTGTTAACCAGTTTCCAGCCAAAAAACAATAGTCTATAATCGATTTTGCTGATCCTCGAATAAACGTATATTCACCTAGCGAGTCTCCTTCGCAACTTCCATTCACAACTTTACAGTCAAAAGCGTCGGATAACTCTAAAATCTTCTCCCCCTTAGCATCACTTGATTCATCTTTGGATTTCCGATTAAAATGTATCTTCGGTGTACTCATTCCTAACGCAGAGTTATTTTGGGACAAACCTATCCTTCCGTTGAAATCGCCCACTAGCATCATGTTTGATGATCCCAAAATGTTTAACGAATCCCGCAGTTTATCGTAATCAGGTTGCCAATGACTGCAATTCAAGTATACTGGTATAATGTGATGAGTTATACAATTAATTTTAAGCTCCAGTATACGTGTGTTTTCGATTTTAATTAAATTAACTTGGACTCCATCTAGTTGCTTACGGTATCCAAAGAGCTCCCCTCCGCTTCCTCTTCCAAATAGATTACTTTTTACAGCCGATATATTTTCCGTTCTATAGTTACTAAACATTTTCTTGAATCTATTTTCTTCGCCATCTAATACATGAGTTTCGAACAAAACAAAAATATCGAATTCATTTACATAATTAAAAAAATCTACATATAACAATTTATTTTTAAGCCCTGCAACATTATAGCTTAAAATTTTTAACGTTGTAAGCTTGGATGATATCTGATAGACGGGAACAGGTCAATGTTTTGCAGCGTCGTGTAAACTACCCGACGATCGTACATTTGAATTCGGTACAGCGGCTGTCTCCATTGTGTTTGCACCTTGCTGTTGTTGACACATCGAAATGACACTTCTTCCAGACGTTGACGTTTGATTGTCGTCTATTTTTGTTGTGTATTTAATACAACTCAATAAACGTGCTGGGATTTCACCAAAAAGTTGATTTAAACAATTTAATCCGTCTTCTATGCCACATTTCAGCCCCTCAGCCATGTCCCAAGTAAACACCCTGTCTGCTACCAACAATTTATCATCCCTTAAGTTGATTTTCATCCTTGGGTTCATCTCTCGAAGCACCTTCATGACAGCCACCAATCTGCCCCTCCTTTGGCGAACATTACGGGGTAAATCCCTGTGGATGCTGATGTTCGTTCCTTTGAGGGTTTTTGCGTTACGGTGGACGTTTAAAGCTGTGTTGCGTGATTTAGTCTTGACGGCAATCATAGCGTTTCGGGCATCTGGCTTATTCACTCTATACGCTGACTCAATGGCATCATCAGTTCCATTATTTCCCAACAGGCCAGCGCAGATAGACTTCGCCTTCGCAATTGGATCAGAGTTAGCTTCTGTTGGTATATGAACGATCAAATTTTCTTCAGTGCTTTTTTGGATCAGTTTGTCTATTTGGGCTTCAAGAAATCTATTTCGATCTTCCAGGTAATTAATTTTTGTAGTGACTTGTTCGTGTTTGTCTTTTAATTCATTCAATTCTGAATATAACAAGTTAAAATCAGTTTTAGTGACTAGTTCTTTAACAAGCTTCTTATTGTTTTCTTCCAAAATTTCTTTCATTAATTCAACAGTGATTGAACCCATACTTAAATTATTATTTTCTGCGGAAGGACGTTTCTTAATCGGGGAATGATCGGGCGAACTTATTTCCCGCAGCCTTTTGTTCATAAGTGAGGTTATTTTTATGCCGAACCTTGTTTTATATATTATGAGTCTTATAAGATAGGACTTACTCAGACTTCAGTTATTTCGCAGAAAATATCACTTAAGGATTCGGTTTAAACATAAAAATATTTTATTTTCTTATATCTTTTGCACTTAAAAAGGAATTAAATACAGAGCTAATCAAAGACAAACCACTTTGACAGATATCAAAATGTCAACCATGGTCATAATAATCAAGCTGTATAAAAAGACATGAAATTTAAGCAAAGATTTAATACTATAAAAAAAAATCCTTACAGGATCTTCATTAAAAGCGACACGGATTTCTTCGGCTAGTTGCATTAAGTCCTTTGACGAAAAATTGATATTATTTGCACTCGAATAGTTTACAATTGTATTCAAAAGCAGACTTCGTACGGATTTATTGTCAATATTGTTGTTAATTTGAAAATAGCTTTTAATCGTTTCCCCTTCGCTGCAGTTCAAAATATCCATTAAATTTTTGCTGGCTGATGTTTTGTAACTAGTCGTCGGTGTTGAAGAATTTGGTGTTACTGAACACGAGAAGTCATCTAGAGAACGGTTGAAGGAATTTGAACCATTCTCAATTTTCCATTGCTGCCATTTATCGAAGAACACAATTCTACTGGCAGTGGTAATATTTAATCCTTGTAAAAATCTTTTCATGAAAAATGGCTCAGCTACTTTCAATACGGGTACAAAAAGGCTCTCATCTGTTACAGAGTTTTCAGATTAATGTATACCTAAATGAAAAAATTGAATTTAAGTTATATTTACCCACAAAATATTGGTGACAATGAACCGGAATTTTCCATGATATCAATAGGTTTTTAAGATCTTCTGTTTCGTTTTGTTTTCCGCTTTCACAGTAGGAATTGATAAGTTCTGTAAATGAAACGTTTTCTGCAACTTTGTTGGACTTTGAAGAATCTACTTCAAACGAATTTTTCAAAAATTGATTCTCATTCGTTGTATGATATAAATCAGTTTCTTCCACCAATGTATAATTTATAAGTGATGATAAACTTTCATCACATGGAACAGTGATGATAGTTTCTTTTGTTGATAATATAGATTTCTCCCCCGTTACCGATTGCATAATGGTCTTCGCTTGAGCAATATTTTCATGCTTTTCAATAAACTCTTCTGAAGCCTTCATTTTTGTTGATTATATTTTTATCCTAATACAAATGACAAAGATATTAATAAATTATTTTCGGTCTAACCATCAGCATGCCACGTGATATTTTATGAGAATTCATTGGAGGACTTCTGCAATGGTCAATCCGTTGTAAATGATAAGATGAATATTGTATCTTTGAATTTTCATTGCCTATTTCCATTGCAGCATAATGTTTTCGGAATGAAATAATTTGTACTCGTTGGCACAACAAGTACGGAAACTTCTCCTCTGAAAACTTGACTACCTCTTTGATTTGAAATAACAACGCAGTGTCTGGTGTACTATCTAATGATTGCGTAATGAAATAACCTACTTTAAAACGTTTTCCATAATAAATGCATTGAGAAAAAATTTTGAAATCGGAAGATATTCCTTGTCGAACCTTGTAATCATTTATAAAATTAAAATAGCAAGTATTTTGCATGTGGCAATCGGCAAATGACACTATTTCCGGACTTGTTTCATTTAATAAAAAGTGAGCAAATTTTAACTGAAATTTGTAAGACAATGTTATTGGGATGTTTCGTCTACTGTTTATGACTCTTGCATATTTTTTAAACTCCTTATGTTTAGCTTCAAACTGAAAGCACCAAAAATTACGAGGCACTCCACTTTTCCGAATAACCATTGGATAATGAACCATAAAATGATGCTTTGGCTTTAAAGTATCATTAAACAGTCTCACGTAATCAAGATGATGCTGTCGAATAAGTTCTGCAAGGTGCTCTATCACATCATTTGATATGTTGAAATAAAGAAGAATTTCAACGATTTCTAGGAAATTCAAAAAGAAAATCCAAACCTCGTCTTTTTCAGGTATTCTATCGGCCACCATTAAAGGAAAATAAAAAGTAAAAGCCATCATTTCACGAGCTGTCTTCTTTAAATGCATATTTTTTAAGTTATCATTTGTAATTGGTGACAATGAAACATTTCCGATCTCAATTTCGCCATAGTTAAACGAATTTATTCGATCATTTAAAGCTTGAAGATCGGAGAAAAACTTCATATCAAGAATATATCGTATGATGTGACAGATATTATAATGGCAAATACCTTCAAATATATCGTGCATCACATCAACTGAATAGTTGTAAGTGACATGGAATGAAGGAATAGAATTGAAAACGGAATCTTCATGTATACCTGTTTTTTTGTAATCATTAGTGGCAACATCTTCCGAATAATTTTGCCTATTACGTAACATATGTTCAACCTCGCATGGCATTACACAAGTTTCTTTCTTTGACAGTTTACAAAATCGACAAAAATAATTACTTGAGCATGAAGAAAAGCCTAACATGGCATTCAAGCCTAAATTATCTCCAATCAAAAGACCCAAAACAAAGTACACCTTTTTAATTCCCTGAGATGTACTTATTTCAATACCATTTTTTTCTAAAAAAATCATTTTATTTACGAGTGAGTGAAGACATTTTTTATTTCCAAAGATTTTATAGTCACGAGATTTGAATAGTGCAGCTAAAAAAATATCAGACTGATCCGGAGTAACAGGAAATGAATAATAAATAAAAGAAATTGGATCAGCGTGGGATCCTAATGGATTATTTATTTCTGCATCGTCCATGTAAACGAAATAAGGGATAATGATTTCATCTGCAGGAAACAGATTACGTTTGTGTTGCCAAGCGTTTCTCTTAATGTAATGAGAAATGTTTGACTCATCGCTTAAAATTTGGTTTATATTGTCTATGGTCCTAATCAATAAGTCATTTTTTTCAAAAAATTTTTGGAACTGAAATTCAAGAGGAAGGACCACCCCTGTTGTTGTTTGCTCTTCATGGCAATTAATTCCATTACGATAAACATTTTTTAGCTCTTCATGAATAGTGAACTCAGTGGCACCGCAGAAATATTCATTTGATGTAAGCCATTGTATAAGCTGATGGTCAGTACTGCAGTATTCAAACTGCTTTTCTATCGCTAAAATCAAAGCTGAAAAGTGCAATCGATCTTCGACTGGTCGATTTGGTTTAGTACAAAATATTTTTAATGAATTTAAAATGGGCTCATGAATGCTTTCTTTAAACATTCCTATAATTCTTACAGCATCTTTACGTGACAAGTTGTCCATGCTGAACAATTTCATAGCGAAATCAATTCCAAACTTATTAAAATCAATATCAATATCATTTTTAGTAGGAGAACAATAATTTTCAACACAAGAATGTGGACTATCAGAAATACCAGAGGGCAAGTTCGGAACATAAGTTACAGTTGGAGGAGAAAAACGTTGTGAACAAGAGGCCGAAAAAGAACTATTTATGATGTTCGTGTTTGTCGAAAATAACGATAATCCTTCTTTTAAATGTGTTTTACAGTGACGCGAAAAATTTGTGAACGTAGATGTGAATGAAGTACAGTCTTTAAAAGTACACCGGTAAACCCCTGTTCCATCCAATTTATGTACCACTTTAAAATGGGTGGATATACCATTTATATTACATAATCTTTTTCGACATATGAAACACTCCATTCCAATTAGTTTTAAAAGCCAAATAAAAGGGTTTCCTAAAAAAACAAAAATGTGAAAATCAAACATCACGTCAAAATAATTGACAATTTATTTTACATGATGTAGGGTAAAAGTGTCGACAGTGGATCAGTAAACACAGTGAATCATTTGCTCTGAGACACTCATTTTTTTTTTAAATAAATCTGAAAATGAGAAAAGAACATCCCTTTGCACTTCTTTACGTCAAAATATCAGTTTGTGTGATTCCATGACCGAAGTCTTGTGTTTTTAGTATTGGTAACTTCATGAGTTAAATATTTGTAATTCTGGTTGAATTTACTTTATAATTAGTGTGAATTTGTTTAATTTGTGAAACATGTTATATAGTTTTAATGTGTTTTTGTTAAAATGACAACATGGTACACTGAACACTGCGAATCACTGATTCACTGAGCATGGAAGCTCTTCAAAAATGAGAAATTCAAATTTTTTATTTTGAAATAAATAAAATAAAATCACCCTTATTTCGATAGGCGTTTCACTAAAACGCCTAAAAAATTACAGAGCTCCAGCCGCCCTAATTTTAGTTTTCATAAAAATATAAGTTCAGCCCTCTATCTGTTCCTCACTGCTCTTACCATTCCCACAAAAGTTATTTTGTTTAGACGGCAATTGTGGCACCTAGAGATAAGTCATCTTATTGGCGTTTTATTAAAACGCCATTCGTAATAAGGGTGAATAAAATAAATTTGTTGCATTTGGATGTCCGCTAAAAAATTATCCATTTCTTAAACTGAATTCAGTTTTGTCTTTCTTTAATATTCTTTTTATTATTTTTCTTTATTTTAAACTATTTTGTGATATTAGAGGTGTTCAATGGCTTATTTTTAGATCAGAACAGCACAGCACAGCACAGAAGCAGTGAAAAACGTCAGGCAAGTTAGAACAAGCAAACTTGTCAAAAAAAGCAACAACAAAAACGAAAAAAAACAACCACCAATTTTCCTCGTTCTGATATCAATTTAATTTAGCGTATTTTCGTCACGAATAAGTAATTTTATTTTCAGTAGAAGGTTAGGTGTTATTCTCCTGATTTTTTAATTTTTTTTGAACTTTTCACAACAAATTAAAATTACAATGCGCTTAAAAAACTACGAGCAAAAAGTCAACAGCTGCTTTTGACAGTTTTCACCAAACTTGCACTTGCTCAAAAGGAGGTGCAGAAAATGCTGTGCTAAACTGTTCTAGAACAGCTCATTGAACACAAAAAAGATCAGAAAAGAACAGAAAATTTCTCATTGAACACCAAAAGTCTGATCTTTTCTGTCTGAAACTGTTCTAGAACAGGGGCCTATTTCACAGATCATACATTATGTGATGTATGATTTTAAAATTTATTGTACAAAATACTGTTTCACAGAAATGTTGTATGACTGCTGTCATTGATTGATTGATTTGACTGGAATAATTCCAATAAAAATTCTATTTCACAGAATTTTGTCATACATTATTTGTCTACAATGTATGATAAATTTTTTTACATTCGATACAACAAAAAATATTGATGTATCAATCGCTTTTTTCTTAAAAGTAACCAAACTATTGGTCTTTGGAATTGAAATGCGAAATTTTATGAAACTAGAATAGTATGAGAAGAAGATTGAAAGACCAAGATGAAAAGAAAATTAATAATTCTATTTCCATTTATAGTTACGTTTGTGAAAAGCTATTTTTCCTTTTATACTATTGCATTGAAACGCTTTTGAAAGCGTGTTGAAAAAACTCTAATCCTGTCCAAGGAACAACATTTGGTTGAAACTCTCGTTTTATGGAAAAGCTATTTTTCCTTTTATGTCTACTACATGGCTTTTGGTAAAAATAAAAATCGTTGGACGTTTGTGAACGTCCATAAGATTACATAGGGATTTGACTTATCGCAACCGCATCGCACGCACTCACCGCATTGGTTTGGGCAAGGCTTAAAAATATATATTATAAAACGAAAAAACAATCTTACTTTTCTTAAAATCGGTTTTTTAATCTTTGACTCCTTTAGTACCAGCTACTGATTCACTGTCTGCACCCAAAGTACACCACTTGGTAAGCAAAATTTAAAATAGTTCTTACTCACTGCTTAAAGAAATAAATTTAGTTGCCGACTTAGAAGTGGTCTGGCTACACACTTAAATTATTGTCACTTGTTGATTTCTTAAACGCGTCCACTCAATCATCCAAACCATTGGTCTTTGGAATTGAAAGGCGAGATTTTATGAAACTAGTATGAGAAGAAGATTGAAAGACCAAGATGAAAAGAAAATTAATAATTCTATTTCCATTTATAGTTATGTTTGTGAAAAGCTATTTTTCCTTTTATACTATTGCATTGAAACGCTTTTGAAAGCGTGTTGAAAAAACTCTAATCCTGTCCAAGGAACAACATTTGGTTGAAACTCTCGTTTTATGGAAAAGCTATTTTTCCTTTTATGTCTACTACATGGCTTTTGGTAAAAATAAAAATCGTTGGACGTTTGTGAACGTCCATAAGATTACATAGGGATTTGACTTATCGCAACCGCATCGCACGCACTCACCGCATTGGTTTGGGCAAGGCTTAAAAATATATATTATAAAACGAAAAAACAATCTTACTTTTCTTAAAATCGGTTTTTTAATCTTTGACTCCTTTAGTACCAGCTACTGATTCACTGTCTGCACCCAAAGTACACCACTTGGTAAGCAAAATTTAAAATAGTTCTTACTCACTGCTTAAAGAAATAAATTTAGTTGCCGACTTAGAAGTGGTCTGGCTACACACTTAAATTATTGTCACTTGTTGATTTCTTAAACGCGTCCACTCAATCATCCAAACCATTGGTCTTTGGAATTGAAAGGCGAGATTTTATGAAACTAGTATGAGAAGAAGATTGAAAGACCAAGATGAAAAGAAAATTAATAATTCTATTTCCATTTATAGTTATGTTTGTGAAAAGCTATTTTTCCTTTTATACTATTGCATTGAAACGCTTTTGAAAGCGTGTTGAAAAAACTCTAATCCTGTCCAAGGAACAACATTTGGTTGAAACTCTCGTTTTATGGAAAAGCTATTTTTCCTTTTATGTCTACAGTCTACTACATGGCTTTTGGTAAAAATAAAAATCGTTGGACGTTTGTGAACGTCCATAAGATTACATAGGGATTTGACTTATCGCACGCACTCACCGCATTGGTTTGGGCAAGGCTTAAAAATATATATTATAAAACGAAAAAACAATCTTACTTTTCTTAAAATCGGTTTTTTAATCTTTGACTCCTTTAGTACCAGCTACTGATTGTCTGCACCCAAAGTACACCACTTGGTAAGCAAAATTTAAAATTGTTCTTACTCACTGCTTAAAGAAATAAATTTAGTTGCCGACTTAGAAGTGGTCTGGCTACACACTTAAATTATTGTTTTTACTTTTCTTTTTAAATTTTTTATTGTCACTTGTTGATTTCAAACGCGTCCACTCAACACGACCATCGTTCAACTTCTAAAATATGTGAACTATGTATATTACCAGAAATTAAAAAAAGCGCCAAGAGAGGCAGAGAGAGATACATAAGATACGTACGCGAATATCGGAAAGACGAGTTCAGGGCTGTTATAAGGAATAGAGTAATTTTAATTTTTTAGTTGAGCTGGGATACTTATTGCAATAAATGATTTGATGAAAATTTTTATACCTGTTTTTATGAAGTGTTAAACAATTTAAGCACATTCAGATTCAATTCATATTTATAAATAAATAAAGCTACTGACTTGTTTGAAATCTCATTAAAATTTACCTTTAGTCTTGAGAATTGATAATTATACTTTTTTCAATATTTTCATTTTTCATTCAATACTAAACTCTTAAAGACAAAATGTAAATTGGGTTTATATTTGATTTGAATTTGATTCTTACTTTGTAATTGTGATAACCGATAACATACATATTTGCATTTTTGGTTCAATACCAATTTTAATTTTTGATGTTTATATGTATTATAAAGCAGAATTCAAATTCAAAACAACTATAAACCCAATTAACATTTTGTCTTTGAGAGTTTAGTATTGAATGCAAAATGAAAATGACCACAAATCCAAAATACTTGCAAACATTAATAAAATGTTTCTGAATTGAAATACCAATTCCATTAGGTACGATTTTTCATTCATGTAGTCTTCCAAATTGAAAATCATACATAACACCCCTGTTCTATGCATAATATAACACGCGGTGGCTTGCTGTTGCCGAGTAAATCATTAAAGCAGAAGAGACGACGCGACGTTTTTTTTTTGTGTTTTGGCTTTCCTGGTAATATGTACCAGGAGAATGGTGTATACTACCAGAAATTAAAAAAAGCGCCAAGAGATGCAACTTTTTTTTTGTGAAGTTGATGGTGTCTTTTGGCTTTCCTGGTAATATGTACCAGGAGAATGGTGTATATTACCAGAAATTAAAAAAAGCGCCAAGAGAGGCAGAGAGAGATACATAAGATACGTACGCGAATATCGGAAAGACGAGTTCAGGGCTGTTATAAGGAATAGAGTAATTTTAATTTTTTAGTTGAGCTGGGATACTTATTGCAATAAATGATTTGATGAAAATTTTTATACCTGTTTTTATGAAGTGTTAAACAATTTAAGCACATTCAGATTCAATTCATATTTATAAATAAATAAAGCTACTGACTTGTTTGAAATCTCATTAAAATTTACCTTTAGTCTTGAGAATTGATAATTATACTTTTTTCAATATTTTCATTTTTCATTCAATACTAAACTCTTAAAGACAAAATGTAAATTGGGTTTATATTTGATTTGAATTTGATTCTTACTTTGTAATTGTGATAACCGATAACATACATATTTGCATTTTTGGTTCAATACCAATTTTAATTTTTGATGTTTATATGTATTATAAAGCAGAATTCAAATTCAAAACAACTATAAACCCAATTAACATTTTGTCTTTGAGAGTTTAGTATTGAATGCAAAATGAAAATGACCACAAATCCAAAATACTTGCAAACATTAATAAAATGTTTCTGAATTGAAATACCAATTCCATTAGGTACGATTTTTCATTCATGTAGTCTTCCAAATTGAAAATCATACATAACACCCCTGTTCTATGCATAATATAACACGCGGTGGCTTGCTGTTGCCGAGTAAATAATTAAAGCAGAAGAGACGACGTTTTTTTTTTTGTGTTTTGGCTTTCCTGGTAATATGTACCAGGAGAATGGTGTATACTACCAGAAATTAAAAAAAGCGCCAAGAGATGCAACTTTTTTTTTGTGAAGTTGATGGTGTCTTTTGGCTTTCCTGGTAATATGTACCAGGAGAATGGTGTATATTACCAGAAATTAAAAAAAGCGCCAAGAGAGGCAGAGAGAGATACATAAGATACGTACGCGAATATCGGAAAGACGAGTTCAGGGCTGTTATAAGGAATAGAGTAATTTTAATTTTTTAGTTGAGCTGGGATACTTATTGCAATAAATGATTTGATGAAAATTTTTATACCTGTTTTTATGAAGTGTTAAACAATTTAAGCACATTCAGATTCAATTCATATTTATAAATAAATAAAGCTACTGACTTGTTTGAAATCTCATTAAAATTTACCTTTAGTCTTGAGAATTGATAATTATACTTTTTTCAATATTTTCATTTTTCATTCAATACTAAACTCTTAAAGACAAAATGTAAATTGGGTTTATATTTGATTTGAATTTGATTCTTACTTTGTAATTGTGATAACCGATAACATACATATTTGCATTTTTGGTTCAATACCAATTTTAATTTTTGATGTTTATATGTATTATAAAGCAGAATTCAAATTCAAAACAACTATAAACCCAATTAACATTTTGTCTTTGAGAGTTTAGTATTGAATGCAAAATGAAAATGACCACAAATCCAAAATACTTGCAAACATTAATAAAATGTTTCTGAATTGAAATACCAATTCCATTAGGTACGATTTTTCATTCATGTAGTCTTCCAAATTGAAAATCATACATAACACCCCTGTTCTATGCATAATATAACACGCGGTGGCTTGCTGTTGCCGAGTAAATAATTAAAGCAGAAGAGACGACGTTTTTTTTTTGTGTTTTGGCTTTCCTGGTAATATGTACCAGGAGAATGGTGTATACTACCAGAAATTAAAAAAAGCGCCAAGAGATGCAACTTTTTTTTTGTGAAGTTGATGGTGTCTTTTGGCTTTCCTGGTAATATGTACCAGGAGAATGGTAGTATTTAGTAGGAATATTATTTTTTTCCTGGTAAAATTTACCTGTGTTCTGGTAAAATTTACCAATATATCGGGTAGTTTTCCTGGTACCTGCTACCAGTATACTGGTAGTATTTAGTAGGAATATTATTTTTTTCCTGGTAAAATTTACCTGTGTTCTGGTAAAATTTACCAATATATCGGGTAGTTTTCCTGGTACCTGCTACCAGTATACTGGTAGTATTTAGTAGGAATACTATTTTTTTCCTGGTAAAATTTACCTGTGTTCTGGTAAAATTTACCAATATATCGGGTAGTTTTCCTGGTACCTGCTACCAGTATACTGGTAGTATTTAGTAGGAATATTATTTTTTTCCTGGTAAAATTTACCTGTGTTCTGGTAAAATTTACCAATATATCGGGTAGTTTTCCTGGTACCTGCTACCAGTATACTGGTAGTATTTAGTAGGAATATTATTTTTTTCCTGGTAAAATTTACCTGTGTTCTGGTAAAATTTACCAATATATCGGGTAGTTTTCCTGGTACCTGCTACCAGTATACTGGTAGTATTTACTGGGAATACTATTTTTTTCATGGTAAAATGTAGCTGTATTCTGGTAAAATTTACCAATATATCGGGTAGTTTTCCTGGTACCTGCTACCAGTATACTGGTAGTATTTACTGGGAATACTATTTTTTTCATGGTTAAATGTAGCTGTATTCTGGTAAAATTTACCAATATATCAGGTAGTTTTCCTGGTACCTGCTACCAGTCTACTGGTAGTATTTACTAGGAATATTCGTTTTTCCTATACTACCTATAAACTGAAAAATAAACTAAATATTTTGATATCTGTGTAGTAAACATTACCGATCATATTTATCAGCCTTCGATACATTTTTTTTTGTCAGAAAAACGAAAACATTTACCAGAAAACTGGTATTATATACCATGATTCCTGTTAGAATATTTTGTATCAGAAATGTCATATTTGTGTTCTTAAAAAAAGAACTCAAGAATTGAATGCTTATCTATTAATTAGATTATCAGAAAAACAAAATGTTGTTTTTATTGATATAAGCAACCAGATTACAGGTTAACTTTACTTTACAAGAAAAACTTATAACATTGATCAGGAAAATGGTTCTATTTTCCAGGATTTGTGTTGTTGCATTTTATATCAGAAGCTTCTGGTAATATGTATCATAAAATCAGATAGACGAGTTTTTAGCCGGGCTCGATACCGGTTATCAGGATACAGATAAAATATACTTTACCAGTAAAACCGATAAAATATATCAGACATGTGGTATTACCTACCATTATTTCTCCTTATTTTTCCTGGTAAAAGTTTTATTAGGAAATCTGGTAAAAAATTTACTTTCCTGGTTCTAGTACCGGTTACCAGGATCCAGATAAATAAAGGTTTACCATGAAAAAAGATAACATTTATCAGGAAAACGATAGCATTTATCAGTTTTTCTTCTGGTATATGTTATCAGTAAATCTGGTAGAAAAATGTGTCTTCCTGGTTCTGGTACCGGCTACCAAGATCCAGATTTATAAAGGTTTACCATGAAAAACGATAACATTTACCACGAAAACGATAGTATCTACCAGTTTTTTTCCTGGTGTATTTTATCAGAATACCAGAACCAGGAATATTTTTTGAGTGCAGTCAGCACCAAGTCGATTTGTCATAAGTTGAAGACTATCAATTAACCATATCAGTACGACCGACGTCATCTGCAAACATGAGGCCTTTAATGCAATTTCTTTTATTAGTTTCTTATTTTTTTGTTTCTGTACTGAATTGACTTATTCTACACCAAATTTCAAAAGACTCATATTTTTCCATTAGTTCATTCATGATACCCAATAGTGTCCACTGTTTTGAAACGTGGACTCTCGGAGATCACCTCGCAAAATACGAACTATATTGAAATTCTGCGATTTTAAATCGAGAGTAAAAAGCCAACTCTTTAATATCCAAGGGTGTGTCCTTTCGATAGGGGCTTGAGACCTTAAGAGCTACTCTCAGTGTTTTTGCTCTCAATTGAACACACCGCTCAACAAAGTCCAACCAAACAAGAAAATTGTCTTTAACCTACTCTACGAACAAATCCCCTGTGACTTTTGTACTTTATTTTATTAAATAAACAAATAAATAAGGTGACGCAACAAAGCGGGGTTGCCCCGGGGCGTAGCGCATTTCTCATAACCATGCTTTGTGAGGGAATGGAGGGAACCTACATTTTTCTTCCGATTCCGAACGGCTAATCGAGAAAGAGCTTTTCATGACAATGAATTTATTAATCAGAGAAGTTGCCAAAATCTAGCCATAGGCGATACCAGTGGAAAAACAGTTTTGGCTTCTGTTGGGATTTTATTTTATTAAAAACACAAAAAAGTGAAACGAATGAGTATCAGCCATGTTATTACAATTTTTCGTAATTGTTATTTCGGACTGCGCAAAGATTTTCATTTGTCGTTTTATTATTTAACAGCTAAAACGCAAAATACCAACTTGAAAAGATAAAAAACCAGCCAATTTCTTATTGTAGTGAAAAAATAAGTTTTTTTTAAAATAACTCAGTTGGCAACATCAAATGTAAAGCACACTGGTTGATTGTGTAATGATGCAGTCAAGCCAAAATATGGGAGAGGGGGGGGGGGGGGGGGGGGAATATATTCTGTTTTTGAGTAAATTGTGCAATGTTTAATTTCACTTTTAACTCTTGTTGACTTGATTAAATTTTCATAACTCAAAAACACACCAAAATTATAATGAAAAGACAATCTTTCTCCAATGAGATTGTCGCCTAAATCGTTTAACTCGTTTAAATTATCTCTCAACATAGTTTCATAAAAATCTGTGTAATTTTGTTAAAACTCTTTTCTTTTCACAGGTTAGATGTGGACACATTTGCGGTCGATTTAGCTATCCTGGAATAATGGAGGCAGCCTATGGGAAATACGGATACTACCTTCTGTCCTTACTGCAGTTTATGTACCCGTTTCTGGGTAAGTGATTTATTGGTTCTTTCTTAGCATTCTTGTTTGTGAATAAGGTTATATAGGAAGTAATACGTGTGAGAACTGGGAGACATAAATTCGTAATAGAAACCTCAAAGGATGCACAAATCAGCAAACATTATCCATTTTGTTGTTCTCCTTTCATGAAGTAAACAGTTTAAACAGTTTCATTTTGTTATCAAGTGAATTAGGGCTTGTGGTTGAAAGACAATAACACACCTTCTTTAATTCGAGTTTATTTCCGGAGGGCAATTGCAAATGAGGTTGTTTGTTTTTATCGCTTCAATCGTTTTAGGAATTGTTGATTCAAAAATATGTACCCCAGGTACAATCCTAATAGACGACCCTAATGGGGTTAAGGTATCATTGGGAGAGTGCTTTGATTTTTTCTTTTTCAAAAAAAAAAAAAGTTAGGAAGTGTCACACTTTTCCATTATTGTTGGAAAAAATACCTACTCCCTGTGAACAATGCGACAGCAATTTAAAGTAGGGTTTATGAGAAGGTTTCGTTTTAATTTTGTCCTCCCTGAGTGCGATGTTCGGTCAAATTTTTGACGTATTGCTGAAATTTTTTTCAAATCCGGCTTAGTTCTACCTTATACCTATGGCTTTATGCAATTCGCGTCGCAAGCATATTATGTTTTCTGTACAATATATTCGGACACCTCCTGTTAAGTGTATGCCCGTTGCCATCACAGATCTGTGCTTTTGAATTGAACCATCTGTTAAGTTGTTTTCAAAAATATTAACGAAGAAATCATTGGTTTGATTGTGGTTAACCCCAGTGGACGGTAGGTTATGTGGTGGTTGGATGGGTTTAAGCGAGAGGTGTTATGGTGCGTCACCGGTTTTACCAGCAATTGGTCAGTATGCTGCGTTACTGGTCATTCAGCATAAAAATTGGTTAGGATGGGAGTTGCGAAGGTTGAGGGAAAATAAGGGTTGTAGTTACTGTGGTGAGCTGTAGAATTGCTATTAGGGTAGCAGTGGAAGGAGAAGGAATTCCCTCCTATCTGCTGTTTTTTTCAAGGCTGTGTGCAGAAACCAGGCAAAACTGATGAGCATTCCTAGCGAACTATTAAACGATCTAGAAGAAGCAGGTTTCAAGGTTGTTGCCTATGCGGATGACGTGGCAATTGCTGTCTTAGGAAAACACCCACAAGCCTTAGCAGAGCTATTACAAAAGGCTCTAAATAAACTCAATCATTGCGCTGAAGCTCGAGGTTTGAATATCACTTCACCTAAAGATTCAAAGGCCCGGATTTAAGACCTCCTGTCATTAAAGGTCTCTCACCCTAGTGAATCAGGCTAAATATCTAGGCGTAATGTTTGACAAAAATCTAACCTGAAAAGATAATATAGAGGAAAGAGTAACATTGGACTTTTCTCAGGTAAGTAGGCTATTGACGACAAATGGAGTTTCTCTCCCAATATTGATCGTTGGTTATACGTATCGGTCATAAGACCTATACTAACCTATAGGGTAGTAACATGGTAGACCGCACTTGTCACACAGGTAAACTATAACAAGCTTGTCAAATTCCAGCGAACGGGAAGTACTATGTGCATCAGCGGCGCGCTAAGGTAAACTCCTTCGGATGGCCTAGACATGCTAATTAACCTGATACTCCTAGACATTTTCGGAAAACATTCAACAGCGAACTCAGCTATTCGACTAAAAGCTAACTCACAATGCCAACAATCAAACTGGTCACACTAATATTTTAAACAACTTAAGATTCATCCCGGATCGATAAGACTACACTACCTAATAGCGGGTGTTTGATAATAATGTCCAAATAACCATATCCTCAAGAGAAGCTTTGGAAAATGGCACTCTCTTAGGTAATGAAGCCTTACACTTCTACACTGACGGATCCAAAACCTGTGATGGTGTAGGAAGTGGAATTTTCTCGAAATGGCTGTATTTAAGCCTTTTCTTCCGCCTTTTTGACTACTGTAGTGTGTTCCAAGCGGAAATTCTGGCGAAAAAAGAAGTCTTCTCCTGGCTCAGAGAAAACGTTGTATCCTCCACGGATATTCGCATCTTCTTGGACAGTCAGGCTGCTCTCAGAGCTTTGGCTCTGTATCTACAAAATCTAATACGGTCCAAAACTTTCGCACGTCTCTAAAGGAGGTATCAGGACATTTCAACATTCACCTGTCATGGGTGCCGAGCCACAGGGATCGGATATACCAACTGCATGGAGCATGGCAGACGAACTCGCCAAAAAAGATTTCTCATCTGACCGATCTTCGAAAGGAACAATATATAGGTAAACTTATCACTACAGGTAAACTATTGCTAAAGCGGGATGCTTCTGAGAAGATGAACACTAGATGGTCGCAAAGTAATACATATCTTATTGAATCTAAGTCGTCTGCACATTAGTTCCACTATAGGTGTCCTTACAGGACACTGTCTGATAGGAAGACACGCCAAGAAGACTTGGTATCTACTCAAATGACTTTTGTAGAATCTGCATGGACGAGGAATAACAGGAGGCAATCCAACATCTCCTTTGCTCATGCCCTGCACTTGCTAACAGACGGAAAGCTCACCTAGGAGATTAATTCTTCGACGAAAGTCTCTTCCTTTTTGTACGAAGTTCTGGATGGTTTGACTAACTGGTTATCAAGTAAATCCCGGTTCGATTAGAGGGTGTTTCAACTCCTTAATCCCCTAAATAGGAAACAGAGGGTGATCAGATCAACCTTCTGGTCTCAGTGGTATCAGAATGGACCCTCTGTGGTCTAAGTGTGTCGGTGTCAATAAACCGGCAACCATATCTAACCTGATCTAACCCAACTAACATTTCGACGATGTTCAAGAGAATGAATTGATTCTGCGATTGGACTATCATATATCAATCTTTACCCTCGGTTTTGTACCTTATGAAGTAGGTGAAAAGAGGTTTGAGGAGCACCTGACCAGATATGAGAATAATTATTATTATTATTCTCTAATTATGGGTGGATGTAGGCTATATAAAAAGTAGCCAGATCAGAAAGGGTGAAGAATTACCTGCATCGTCTTAAGAAACTTAACAAACACAATCTACTACTTCCGGAGCACAACTTCATTTTTTATTCGTCGTGGCTTACAAAATAAATATGGCGATTTGCTTTCTCTAAATGCTCAAATCAGAAAATTGAAAAAAAGATATAGAAATTATTCTTTAAATAACTAACGACATAATTGTTATTTACGAAAATACTGTACAGTAGTTTGGAAATGATGAGTCGCATTTCTTTTATCACTTATCTCTTTTTTTCTTTAATTATCCAACAATAATGAAGTTAAAAAAAAAAAAATTGTTTTGCACTTTGATGGTATAAATTTAAGGGTCACCCCACCCATTTGATATTATTTACATTCATATACATACATATAATATCTTTTTTAATTTGATGTGACATTACTTTTATTTCTCTTAAAGAAATACTTATGTCACTATAATTTATGAATTATTATACTTATTGGAAAGTTATAATAAATTTTAATTGTTACCTAGAAATAATAATAAAAAAAAAACTACTACTACACTCTACCTCCTATTTAACTGTCTGTTTACTTACTTAGTTACTTAAGTGTCTAATTATGTTTCCATTATAAGCGATCCTGATTTAGGTACCTTCGCAACTCATCGCTATCATCGCCGACGCTCCATTAAGACGTTTGGCTTAAATCCACACAACCACACAGCATTGTTTCCTTTCTCATACGCATCTCGAAACTGAATCACAATAAAACAATTCAGCCCTCCAATGTAGCGTTATAACTTCCTACCACTGGCCTACTTTTGAAACCACTTTTTTTCGGTTTCATTAACTTGTTTGACCTTCCGGTACTGAATTTGAACTAATATAATCAAAAAATAACTCTAACATCTTAGTAATTATTTATAATTTATGTTAAAATTAAGATCACATGATTTTTTTTTAAACATTTTTTTATATGCTATTCAAAACACATTTCATATTTCACTTCCGGGAATAATGTTCAATCAGCGGTAAATTAACAACATTTTGTTTTCTGGAAAAAAAGTACCTTTTGTTTTTTTTTTTGATTTCTTAAAACCAAGAAAAACTTTTTCGTTCGGTTTTTGCTTTTGAGTAAAAATTAACAAAAGCATTGAATATGAAAAAAATGGCCCTTAATAGGGCAAAATTATGTAAAAAATATTAATTAAAAAAAAAATATTTTCTTTTTTCAAAATTTTGACTTTGAGGCTTGATTTTTCAAAAGCTTTTCAACAACTGAATTCAAACAAAAATTTTTATTAAAGAACAAAGCATTAACTTTCTAAAACACTAAAGTATGAGAAGGGAAGTAGCTTAGTTGATTTTTATAATTTTTTTTATCAAATTGTCCCTCGTGCCTATACGGACGGATATAGACCCCCCTCGCACACAACTTTTTTCTTGTCTTAACTCAACTTATCTATCCTGAGTTTTTGGCAAACGGTATCTGAAACACTCTACACAAATAAAAGAAATTTCTAAAAGTTACAAATTAATTATAAAAATAATTAAAAAATTGAGAACGGTGAAAATTTTTTTAAAACTTTTTCTATACGTTATTTAAAATAAATTTCCCAAAATGTAATGAAAATCTATGGATTGGCGCTGGATTCCTAGACTTTGCCATTTTTTATGTCTAACGGCCCTCGACTAATCAACGTAAAGTCATGTTTAAGTGTTATCTCAAAACTTTTTTCCTGCACGACTGCAAAACTTGCCTTAAAGTCCTATAATCGCAAGTAAAAATGATGTTGATACAAAATGGTATTGAATTGCGATACGCAAGTCTCAAAAACGCTGAAATACGATTTTTAAATAAAATAAGTAAACATCATCATTTCGAGGTTTTTTTTTAAATGCGAAACAAAAACTGGATTCATTTTTCGGGATTTAGAGCTTACGACCTATTGATGTGTCCTTCAAAGGCTTTTCACAATGTCTTGTTTACTTACTTACCTCGTAGACAATCAACCATCATATCTCGTAAAAAACCCCGATTTTTCACGAGGAGTCTCAAAAGTCTTACCTTTCAAGTCGGGTAAGGTCTCTTCTATGATTGCGCCACCAAAACGAGGTCAGTGTTATCCTTCTATTATCTTTTACTCATCAAGCCAAAGTTTTTGTTGTCTATAAACACTAAATGTCTCACTAAAAACTAAATGTCTCACGTCCTAATGTTGTGATTGGTTCTTTTTCTAGATAATGCTCATGTCATTTAAGTGGGTTTCAACGTCACATCGTTTAATAGAAGTTGAACTTCATTAAAGTTGAACATGAAAATAGCTTTTTTCAAATAAAGTTTAACTTGATTCAAAGTTCTGGCATTTGTTTTTGTGTAAATAAAACTTTTTAAATGCTAATAACACCAATTTTCCTCTTCTTTACTTTTGATGTAGCAACTTAATTATTAAATATATAAAAGGCATTATAGTCTCATATCCTTGCATAATCAGCTATTCCACCTGCGTGTACTACTGGTCTCTCTGCCAAATTAGCATACTCGCCCACATTCCCCAACGAATTTATAACATCCAAGTTTTAAAAATAGAATTGCTATCTCTTTCCACCACGTGTGTATGTGTACTTCGTTGGAAATCGTTGTTTGATAACTCGTATTTGAATTGCAATTCCAGTTCGTAAATTCGATTTTCCGAAATAGTTCATTAGTGAGTTTAACTGCCTTTTAGCGCATTTAAATGCGCATTCGATAAAATGCCTTACGTGTACGACGCCGACGAGCGACGACCCGTGCACCGAGACCTTTGAGCCCATGAAAAACCAATTTGAACTAGCAGCAAGCAATATCCTTCGTGGATTGTTTTCATATAATCAAAAATCTATCATGAATCTGCCCTTAAAATGATTACGCAATTTGCACTTTTAGCAGATTCTCGCTAACGTTCCAAAGCTGCCATCAACAAAAATGCCATAACAGGCACACTACCACACCACCCACTCTCCTTGAGGTCGTCACCTAGTTTACGTCACTCCAGTGTAAGCGAATTCCACTTTAAAAGTTTTTGTTTTTTCTTGTTCAAAAATAAACCGGCAAAAGTTACTGATTTACATTCACAGCTCGCAATGGCCCTCGATGCAGCACAGACACACTGCCGTGTTGCATGGATCATGGAATATAAAAGGAGAGGATTAAGGGTGGCCAAAAGTTATTTTTAGCTGTTGCGAAGCTTTGCTTTGCTTTGTGGGAGATGGAGACGGAGGTCGTCATACCACGTTACTGCAAAATGTAAATCCCACTTTCGAGTCGAAGGATATGATGAACGGGTTGAAAGACAATGCCTCTCGCATGCAAGTCTTGTTTCCGCTTATGTGCGAGAAATTGTCACGAACAGTTAAACTTTCATAATGTCTGTCCTGCACAAAATTACTACCCACCAACCAACCGTGTTGTAGATGTAGAATTCAATGGGCTGCATTACAGACAAAGCTCCTGGCTTGGCTACGGGTATATTGGTTGTACCATGAACCCTCGCTCCTCCCACCCCTCCCCATCCACGGAAACGGTGCTGGTTCATAAAGTGATGAATGAATGCAAATTGCTTTCAGAAAATGTTGCAATTCATTCCATTTGACGATTGTGTTTTGTTTATTTTTATCCAGTCACGGTTAATTTGGTTCTACATACAAGTTATCTTTTAACTGCACGGCCGGCGCCACCAGAGGGTTAGTATCGTAATCGTACCATGGCGTAACCTGTTCCTCGTCCCAGCATGCGGGGAATATTTGCGGCGCGGCGCGTTGGGTGACTGAAGTTGGAAGTGTGCGGTGTGCCCCGCTGGCAATGGTGTTGGAGCCATTTGTTTGATTTATTCAAATTCGAGGTGAAAAATGTAGGCCATCATTCTGGGGGTGTATTGATTTTTCGGTACGGTTATTCATGAGTAACGGGAGTATTGAATCTGCGTATCTGCGGTGGATTAGTGTGATTTATTGTTTTATTTGTTTTGTGTGTGCATTTGATAAATCTACGGGAAACAAGATATAAGTCATAGGGCTACATATAGTTAGTTTAACGCGATGCTTGCCATAAATTGTTCGGATTAAAATTACACATATCAGTTAAGGGTGATTCTCTTATGCGTGCATAAAATTGAATGAGCTGATGTCAATGAATCAATAATTATAATTTTGCTTGCATTTGATTCTATCTGCGGTTGACAAATTGTCAATTACGTTTACCACCCGTAGATATTGATGCTTCTTGAGATACTAAATCAGTAGTGGAATTTAATTTAAAGCGAAATTGAGGCAGCAACTACGAATTAAAGCCTTAAATACATTCAGTGTGATTTCTAGTAGAGAGTTTTCTTTTTTCACGTGAAGGGTTTTAAATACTAACTGGAACACTCAGACCTTTTTTTTATAAGTTGGAAGTTTTTCAAATACCATCTGGAGTCCTCAGACCTAAATAGCTAAATACCCATTGTACCAGATGCCAAGCATCTATTTGCTATAGCTTTTTAGATGTTCGGAGAAAAGCCAAAAGACGCTGCCATGATAAGGAGCCTAAGTTACCATGTCTCACCATGTCTGCGCCGAGATTACACGGGGATAGCAACAATGTTGCAGGCTTCTTATCAACGTTGGGGAGCATACTTTTGGTTTGTCTGTATCCAATGGAGGCATGCCATCTACCGTTGTGCTCTTCACAGATCCAATCATTGATTGAAGCCCACACTGAGGATGCTGGCAGACTTACTTAGGTCCTGAGAAAGCTGTCTGAGATCCTTGTCTAGTATGTTCATCGGCGATTTCATTTCCAGTTATGCCGAAATGACCTGGAACTCAGACGAGACTCAAATAATTCAGTCTTCCGACCGCATTCAGAGAGCTCTTGCATTCCTGGATCTCTTTCGAAGTGATTAGAGGCTTGAGAAGGGCCTTAAGCACAGCTTGGCTGTCGCTGCAAACACAGATACTTCTCCCACTCCATACATTGTTCATGACGTGACTTAAGGCCAATCGGATAACATACGCCTCCGCTTGGAAAACGGATGTGTGCAGTCGTATGTCGTCGTTCTCCACAAAGGCACTAGCGACAGGCTCCTCGTCGGTTTTGAAGCCATCTGCGAAGATCCGATAACAGTTTTTTCCACTCTCAGATTCTGAAGCGAACCAGTGCTGAACCAAAGGAGAGTTGTATGAGTATTTTTGACGCAGTTTGAGCCGTGGGATCATCGTGTCAGACGGCATTTCCATTAGACGTGAGTCAAAAGATATGCTGCTTGCAAGTTCCTCGAAGCTCCAGTGAGAATTGTGCTAGAGACCACATCTCCTTTAACGAGAAATGGTCTTGAGAGTACACCCCATGATGAAGGTATCAAGGGGAGGAAGATTCAGTAGTGCGTCGAGAGCAGCTCCCGGTGTGTGCCGAGGAAGTAACACGAAGACAAATTGTTCCTTGAAGTTTGGTAAACGAGGCAATAACGTATTTCCGCGAGAGCTTATTCCACCCACCATCTGGCGCATTGGACATGATTGGTCTTATCGTAGCCGTATATAGATAGCCGTATACAGACTCCATGTCTTACCAAAGGCTCCCTTACATTGCCAGAAGACTGACAGTGCTTAAGCAGTCTTTGATTTTCTATATGATCAGGTTACAGCCACTCTTCGCAGACATGGTGAGAGCTGGTAACTAAGCATCCATATCATGGCATCGTCTTTAAGCTTTTCTCCGACTACCTAGAAAGCTATAACAAAAGAAGGGTGCTATCTGGTATAATAATTGACTAGTGTTTTGGTCTGAGTGCTCCAGTTAATATTTTAAAAACTTTCGACAGAAAAAAAATTTCTTATAAGTTTATGTGATTTAAATTCGGCTCATTTATTTTTGTTTTATTAGCAGGGGGTCACTGCTTAGATAGCAATTCTAATTCTTACGACTATTATGTGCTATCTGATTCCATATTATGAACTGTTTCCCATTATCTTAACACTGAAACCGCATCTGCAGTTGATTTTACTGTAAGCAATTCTGATTGGCCTCAACGTTCTGGCCAGAAAACACCCGCATTTTTCGATTTTCGCTGAGTTGAGTAATTTGTTGCAGCTTATTGATTTACTTAAACTGGGTATAGGTTCTGAAAGCTATGCGGCCTGCACTCTTGACCTATTTCTCACTTTTTATCCCGAAAAGAAAGAGCTTGAAATACCTATCATCTGCTTTCGGCAAATCACATCAGTGTTTCATATCTGCAGATTTTATGTATTGCTTCACGGTAATAAAAGATGAAATCACCCCTAGAAGAATTGTGTGTCAAATATGAGAAAGACAATCGGTACGGCCTCAACAACTTATTTCGAAATTTTCATTGGTCACTGTATTTGCTCATAGTTTTGTCCAAAAAGAAGCAAAACCTATTGGTCCTTTGCTAAGAATATTAAGAACTTTACTGTCGGCTAACATTCCTTCTTTCCATGGTTGTGGAAACGTTCATGTTCATGACCCTCAACTCTGATCTCTGAGAATTTCTTAGTGAGGCTTTCCTAGTAAAGAGAAAATGTGTGCTTTTCGTATCGATGGTACTTCGTTATTGGATTATAAATTATCTACCTTCCAGACCGTTCAAAACATGTTTTAACTCTGAAACTCGCTTCAAAGATAATTGCCGGTGTACCCCAGTGTTCTATTTTCTCTTACTCTTCTGTTTTGCTGACGAATTAACCCCTGGCTTTTCATAAATATCATTCACCTTCCCATTATTTGGATGTGAAACTTCGAAACGTTGCTTGTCTCAATTTCTTTTACCGCTTTTATCACAGTGAGACAATTTTGCCCCCATCTGCTACACCTGTGCTCATCATTTTTACCTCGAGCTCAACTTCAAACGTTAAGTCAAGAAGAGATTGTTATTTTTAGATGTGTGGTTTTCAATCTGCAATACTTTTTCAGAATTGATCTTGTTGACGCTGTCACTTGATTTATCCTCAACTTGGTTTGCCATTTCATAGTGGAAGAATTCAAGCCACATGACTACTGGGCACAAAATCGCTGTTGTTGCAGATTTTTGCATAATTTCGAGTTTTAAACCTGTGAGTTACCACCAAGATCGTGCGATTCAACACCGGTGGGACTTTTTTTTTTTTTTTCTTGTAATTTTCGAACATTAATTGCTACTCACGCGAATAATGTTCGAGAAATGGGCCTCGTGGCTGGAATTTTTTTCGCGCCATTTGCGGCGGCTACTTGCTCCAAATCATTTTTAGAACTTTAAGGCGAACACTTATTTATATAAAGCTAAATTTTTGGCCGTAACATCAAACTATGTACTTTTTATTTATTCTTGAAAACTTCACGTTACAAAGCACCCTTTATATAGCACTCCTCGTTTATCGAATGATCTGCCTGACCTTGTTTGTAAATTGAATCACAATCCCCAACATTTCAAAAGCAGTGGGAGTTAGTGTTTCGTAATGAATCCACTCCTGTGTTCCCAAACTCTAGCACTGTGTTTCAAAACAGCTATTTTCTCGCGGAAGACGATAGTATAGTGAAAAAACAATTGGAACGCGGCCCTACGCTAGGTGTTGAACAGATAGGCTGGGTTTGTTTCCAAATCACTATGCTTATAGAGCTCAAAAAAAAAAAAGGAATATGAAGAAGAAGAGAAGAAGCAGATATGCCAACTTTCATACGACAGTCATCCTTGGTCAAATTTTAGGGACTTTAGAGGAAATCTTTATGAAATAGAGGAGCATCCACCAAAGTGAAGCTTTGTCGGAATTTTTCCGAGGTAAAAATCAAATTTTTCTGAGCTACAATCGATACAACAAAACGAAGTGTAGGACGTTGTTTGATCTTTGATTTTGAAACATACGGAAGTGGCTTTGGCTTTTTTCATTTCGCTGATTGATCTGGTGTTTTGATGCAATCAATGCGAGTTGTTTTGTATGAGAACATCATTACATAGTATAAAACAAAGCAGCTTTCGCTGTCTGTTGGCTTATATCTTTAAAACTACGTAGCGGATTTTGAAACAGTTTTCTTTAATTCATAGAGCGATCCAAAGGGAAGGTTTATACGTATATTTTATCGCCATATATCCACGGGAACATGGAAATACACGAGAACTAATAAACTGTTTGAAATTATTTCACCGTTAAAATGCTATTCATTTCCATATTCCCACAGGAACGGGAGCAGGAACGTAAACGAGTACTTAGTGTTTATTGTAAAGGCTACAAAACTACTGAGCCAATTTGAATGAAATTAGAAACGAAAATGGTTTAGAACCTGAGAAATGACATAGGCTATACTTCCTTGTCATATTTCTTCGGGAACGGAGATTGGAACGGGAGCATAGCCTCGAACTCGGAAAGTACTGAACCAATTCCAAAAGTTCTTTCATCGTTAGAGTGCTTCATTGCGGTTGAGTAAGATAAGCTATATTTCATTACCATATTCCCAAGGGCACGGGAACATAACCGTAAACTTTAAAAAATGGTGCGGTGACTCCAAAAATTCTTTCAGCGTTAGAGTGCTTCATTGCCCCTGAGCAGCATAAGAACACATTTCATCCCCATTTTCCCACAGAAACGGGGAACTAGATAGACTCTATTTCATCTCCATCACTCCTACGAGAACATAACCAGGAGCTTGAAAATACTGGACCGATTCCAAATCATCTTTCACCGTAAGAGTGCTTCATTGCACTTGAGTAACTATGAATATACTTTATCCCCATTTTCCCATTTTTCGGAGAGTCAGCTAGTAAGAAATAAGAAAATCATGCATTATTAAAAGATAATAGACTTATTACCAAATTTTTATCACCACACGTGGTATGTTTTAACTTGTTTTGGGTGAAAACACTTTGAATTTCCAAACAGTAGACAGGGACCATCGTTTTTGTATATAATACACAGTACACACGAATACCCGCTTCTTAACTTTCTTTAGCCTAAAGTTAAAAATCCGTTCTTGTTCTACATGATTAATTTTTCTCAATCAAAGAGGTTCTTGAATCGAAAACGCTCTTGTTACTCTTCGTCTTCTCATTGATTATTTATACGACAAAAAAGCAAAAGTTTTCGTGTAGACAAATCCATCGAACAAGTCATGTTTAATTAATTTCCAAAATGTTTTCTCCTAATCTTTGATCTTGCTCAAGGAATGCATAAGTAACAGGTGATTCCATGAATAATTAAGATGAATATTTGATTTGAATTAGCTAAGCTACCATCCCGACCGAGTATTGTTGAAACATAAATTCCAATTTCCTGTTACATGCAAAGATAAAGGCAAGTTATCCGCAGTTCCTGCATCCTTTTAATATTTCTAGTGCTTCCGGTTAAACGATAGTCCCTCCTCTAAGGTACCGTTGTCTTATTGAGTTCGCTATTTTCTTTTCTTTTTTTCTGATAAACATAAAAAGAAATGGAAGTTCAAGTGGTTTTTATGTGGTTGCTGCTGAGAAGCAAAACGCAAATTCCTTTTCTTTTTTTTTTCAACGCATTTCCATAAATGTCTTGAATTGTATGCTAACCCATTAAATTGTTTTACAATTGCAGCTATGATATCATACAACGTGGTTGTTGGCGATACGCTTTCAAAAGTTCTGGTACGCGTGTTCCCATCTTGGGGTTCATCAATGGGAGCTGTACGACTTGGTGTTGTGTTTTTCGTGACCGTTGGCGTTGTTGTACCATTGTGTCTGTACAAAAATGTTTCGCGCCTTGCACGAGCGAGTTTCATCAGCCTGGCGTGTGTTGTCTTTATACTGTTGGCTGTGATCATAAAACTGATGTCAGGTGAATACAATGTGTAAGTAGAACATTTTCATAAATCTTTAATCCTAGAACTTAATGAATTCAACACTCCTAAATGGACGTAAAAAAATGAGAGGGAAGTAATGAAGTCTTAGTTTCATTAGGAGGAAACCAAATTTTATGGTTCGCAGGGCCAAAATAACTTATTCAACACACTTCACTTATGTAGCTTTGCCATTTGATATTTTTGTTGACTTTCGACTTGACGCTTTTCGTAGTAGTATTATAGTAGTATACGGGTATATTCTAACTTAGGTGGCCATTACAGTTCGAGATGAGCCTGAACCTCAATCAACATCTCTCGCCAGAAACGTCGACTTCACCCGAACTCTCTCTGGTCTTGCCCTCTAAGTCGGTTTACTTTAGTTTATTATTTGAGATGGTAATATTTCTCCATTACCTTCTTAAGCCAAGGAAGCAGCGATTGGCAACAGTACCTGGTTCTCCGTTGGATCTCAGTACTGATATTGTTTTCCTTGTCTTTAACGAGTATATGTGGTAAGCGTGGTTAGTGGTTCTAATCCGAAAAAGAAGCTGAAATATTTTTTCACGCGTATCAATTTTCGCGAAGAATTGGCAAGTACTCCGATAGTAAATTCACGGGGTTGCACGCTCTGTTGCGCCATCCTATTTATTTGTTTTGTTTTAAAGCGGATCCTAGGTAGACGAAATCATGTACTACCTTAAAGTTTTGTCCGACTATTGTGACGTTTTGTCAAATTTTTTTATGTTCCTTGTCCTTGTGTGATGGCAACATATACTCCGTTGTCCCTTCATTTACCTTCAAACCAATTTGCGTCTTCTTTCTCTACCGACCTTAACGGGGCAGCATGAATACTCCAAATTCAACTTGCATTTGCATAGTCATAAGAGTTTTGCGGGGATGCCGAAGTAAATATGACTCTGTAGATATAAA
This sequence comes from Melanostoma mellinum, assembly GCA_914767635.1. NCBI lineage: Eukaryota > Metazoa > Arthropoda > Insecta > Diptera > Syrphidae > Melanostoma > Melanostoma mellinum. The sequence continues at coordinate 158,206,103 of OU612059.1, read as the reverse complement.
AAGATAAGATAAGATTTTATATGCGAAATTGAAAATTCTTATTTTTCTACATATTTGGCTCAATTGTGGAGTTCTTCCTTTTTTTAGGATCGGACATATAGCACTGAGGTTCCACTTATCGGGCATTATTTTTTCCGACCAAATAATGCAGATAATCTGAAACGTGCTCCTTTCCAACCGATCAATAGCTGCCTTGATAAGCTCGGCGTCAAAGCCATCTGCCTATGCTATGGTAAACTTAACTTCTATATGTTTTGAGGATTGCATTCTTGAATGGGTCAATCCGTCTGGCATCAGAATTTGTGTCTTCATCGCCATTTAGCAGTATGTAGAGAAGAGGTATTTGCAGACAAGCCCTCTGTAGATTTTTTAACTTTTGGTAAAATTCTCAATGGCGTCTCTCAATTTCCTCAAACGAACGCTCCTCATGCTACTTCTTTTTTTCCAAAAATTCGGCGTTGTTTTTTTCTTTTCTTCTTGCAAATCTTGTTATACTGGTCAAATGCAGCAGTAGTTAAGGGGGGAAGTCCATGTGAGTGCTTGAAAGTCGGAAATTTTTAAACATACATTTCAAAGTGATAAATAATTTTATTGTTCTTAGACTTTAAAATAATTTTATTTAATATTTTGTTACCACCACTGTAGATCCAACCTGATGCATAGTACCCTTAAGAGGTTCCTTCCATTGCGGTGCCAGCTGCCTGGTTGAAGAATCTCAAAAAGAAACAAAATGTAAACAAAATACTGCACACATATAAGAAACGCCACTGGTTGTTCTCTGGAGCGCCACACAATTTTCAAGCGTCTATTGGAGCCCCGCTTCGCTACAGGCTGATCATCGATATAGATTAAGAGGTTTAGACCTGATTTTTTTCTTGTTTTCTGTGAATTTCCTTTCTCAATATTTTTTTCCTATATATTTTTGCGACTTTTTAGTGAATTTTTAAAATTTTAGCTTTGGAAAGTGGGAACGTGTGCCTATAGTGAGCCAAATCAATTTATTTCGAGTCAACAAAGCACACCCCTCGGAAAAAACAGAAATTTCTCGACCTATTTGCTGGTCTAAGTAATATTTTAATGTCGAAGTATCCGTGAAGGCTCAACTAAGTAAAGAGAGCATTTTTTAGGTAGGTTAGAGTACCAAGAGGTCGGGAGTTCAAATCCGCCAGAGAAAGATCAGTCTTGGCTCGAATAGTTTCCTTTTGATGGGAAGGTCGTAGAAGAATTTGATTTTTTTATGTTTAAGTATTGGCTGGGCCCTAGAAGGTCATATTTTCCTTAATTTCGTTTTCCCTTGTTTGATATTTCAATTGGTTTGGTGTTAAGCTAATTTTGCATTGATTTTATTGATTATTTATTTATTTATTTTCTATTTTTCATTTGAGTGTTGTAATTTACATACTTGTTGTAATTTTTTTTTTAATTTTTGACATTAGTTTTTATTTGTTTTGCTTTTGTAATATTTTCTCTTGAATGATTTTGAAGTGAAATTTTATTAAATCGAATAAAATAAGTAATATGTTGTATTCACGCCGAATTAAATGAAAATTCGGTGTTTTTGGATGAGCTTTAAAGGATTAGTGAAAGCTTAATTTGAAAGTTCTAAGTGGAAGTGAGAGGGTGGTGACGTGAGAAGGTTAGCGGTATTATAAGCGTAATGGCGTCAGGTGAATACTACCGCATCGACTAAAAGGGTTACAGGGAGGGATAAAGGCCATACTGCAAAACCATCTGCAGTGCCTGGAATGTTAAGTTTTGTGGTGGTCGGTATTTTGACATGAAATGTGTTTCGTTCGAGGTGAGGGGAAATAGTGGAGACAAGACCTCCTTTAAATCTAACAAGCTGAACCGTGCCTCGCTATCGTGTCAGGCACCCGCTGTTCCAATTATACATCCCTTTCCAGCCAGTCTCTCTCTTTTTTGTCTTTTTCCCCTTCCTTTCCTTACCTTTCACTTTCCCACTCTTTAAACCTATCTCTTCTGCCTGCCTATTCCTGTTCAGTCCTTCCGTTTCCTTTCCAAAAATCTGACTTTCCAAACCCACTCCTTTTGCCTTGTTACACTTTCCAGAGTACAAAAACATGATTCCGATAGTAATATATCCTCACCAAATTTCAGACAAATAGGTCAGTTTATTCCTTTTTGAGTTATTTAGATTTCCAATTTCCATGCAAATTGTATGAAAAAAAAAACTTTTCATTTTTATATTTCGGTTTGGAAGCAAAGTGCTGGGATGAACGATACATATTTTTATAAAAAACTAGTTGCAAAAAAGGTTACTTATCATTTTTCGACAGATTCATTCCTTCAAAATTTATTTAAGGCTAAAGTTTAATTTAGAGTAAGTTTTTTTTTCTTGATTTCTGACAAAACCTAAACCTTGAATAATTTTTAAAGGACTGTATTTGTCGAAAAATGATAAGAAACCTTTTTTGTAGAAGAACTAAATAAATTAAAGATTTTATGATTTAAGTGATAAATTTTTAACATTTTAACATTCCAGACAGAAATATAAAATTAAACATTTTTACTTGCGATTATAGGTACTATAAGGCAAGTCTTGCAATCGTGCAGAAAAAAATTTTGAGATAACAATTAAATACGACATTACGACGATAGAGAATACGAAAAAAGTGGGTCCTGCAATTCTGTCTGTCTGTCTGTATGTCTGTATGTCTGTATGTCTGTATGTCTGTCTGTATATGGATCTACAGCCTGAACTAATAGACCGATTTTCTTCAAAATTTGCAGTTAGGGTCTGTGGAGCAGTCTACAGAGGGGTTTTTGGAATTGAGTCTCTAGGTCTTGAAATAACGGTACCTGCCATACAACCGATATGATAATACTTATTTTTCTCGAAAACGGCTCCAACGATTTCGATAAAATTTTGTGTGAGGGATTTATTTTAGATTTTCTTTCTTATGATGTAAAAAAAAAATGGGCACGACTGGGTCGCACGAACTTGCGATTGTGTTCTAAATACGATATCAAAATCTTAGGGCTGAGTAAAAGGTTTTGGTGTTCGCTCTTTATAATATATTTGGTGGTACAGGGTTGCCAACTATACATTAATTAGGAAAATTTAATTAAATCACGAAAAATATTGAAAAAAATTTAATTAAATATTCCAAAGGTTTCAAGCGAAAATCTAAAAACGCCATTCTTTTGCAATTTCTAATACATATAAACGCTAAAAATTTTATCAAAATCGTTGGACCAGTTTTAAAAATAACGGTTTTTTATTTTACATTTTTTTTTTTTAAAAGTTTTGTAAAATTCAAGTATGCAAAATTTAAGATCTTAGCAAAAGTTAATTTGACAAAAAATTTGAGAAAAATCTAAGTTATGGTTTTGAAGTTATTTCAAAAAATCTAAATTTTTTAAAATTTTTTTTTAAAATTTCAAAAATTAAAATTTTTCAAATCTTGTTATGCAGTTTTCCTTAAACAACTCAAAACTTCTAAAATACAAAATTTCGTAAACATCGTGCAAGCCGTTAACGAGAAAGTCGGTTTTGAAAAAAACGGTACTATGGGAGGAACCGTTTTTAAACTTTTCCAAAATTTTTTTTTTACATCATATGAAAAACAATCTAAAATTAATTCTACACACAAAATTTTATTGAAATCGTTGGAGCCGTTTTCGAGAAAAATAGGTATTATCATATCGGTTGTATGGCAGGTACCGTTATTTCAAGACCTAGAGACTCAATTCCAAAAACCCCTCTGTAGGCTACCCCACATAACCTAACTGCAAAATTTTAAGAAAATCGGTCCAGCGGTTCAGGCTGTAGAATCATATACATCCAGACAGACAGACACACAGACACACAGACAGACAGACAGACAGACAGAATTGTAGGACCCACTTTTTTCGTATTCTCTATCATCGTAATGTCATATTTAGTTGTTATCTCAAAATTTTTTTTCTGCACGATTGCAAGACTTGCCTTATAGTACCTATAATCGCAAGTAAAAATTGGAAAAAGCCTAAAAACGGTACCTCCCATAGTACCGTTTTTTTCAAAACCGACTTTCTCGGTAAAGGCTTACACGATCTTGACGAAACTTTGGATTTGAAAAGTCGTAAACTGTAACAAAAAGACTGCATATCAATATTAAAAAAAATTTTGTTGTGGAAATTTTTAAAAATATTTTTAAAAAATTTTGATATTTTGAAATAACTTCAAAACAACAACTTTGATTTATTTCAAATTTTTTTTCAAAACAACTATTATTAAGATCTAAGACTTTGCATACTCGACTTTTAAAAAACAGTTTAAAAAAAAAAGTGAAAAATAAAAAACCGTTTTTTGGAAAAACTGCTCCAACGATTTTGATTAAATTTTCATCATTCATATGTATTAGCGATTGCAAAAGAATGGCTTCTTTAGATTTTTGCTTGAAACCTTTGGAATATTTAATTTAATTTTTTCATTATTTTACGTGATTTAATTCAATTTTCATAATTAATGTGTAGTTGGCAACCCTGTACCACAAAATATATTATGAAGAGCTTATACCAAAACCTTTAACTCAGCCTTTAGATTTTGATATCGTATTTAGAATACAATCGCAAGTTCGTGCGACCCAGTCGTGCCCATTTTTTCCCATGCAATTTGTGTTGGAAATGGAAATCTAAGATGAGCGACCTCTAAATATTAATATTAAGAGCTCAGCTTTTAACAGACATCTTTTTATACCACCTCTAAGGTATAAATGGACTTGTTTCGAGAAAAAAAATAGTCACTTTTTTTTGAACCAGTCTAATGTCAATATGTACACTGTACATTGTAAAAATGGGGATTTACAGTTATGGTACAAAACAAATAAATCCAGCTGTTGTAATGTACACTGCTATCTGCAACGTTCCGACCAACTGCTTCATTACTTTTTAATATGCGCTCCGGCTCGCTCTACTCTATCAGCTTAAATTTCTTCAATATTCGAGATTTTTATTCCTTATAGAGAAAAAAATATTTTTTGAAAATTTTACATGAACTTCACCCCTTAATGCTGGCGGCATAGGATTTAATTATAGTTGGAGGAACACTCCCTTGAAAAAGGCATTGGCTGTCTCTTGCGATTGTATAGCTTTCCGAAGTGTTAGTTCTTGTGGTTCAAGCTATATTTTGTCGTCAGAAATGTGTAAATTGTGAAGATATTGTAGTCTTATCTTTCTCAAAAGCTGCCACAGCCTTTAACGGCTGGGGACTGCTGAAATTTAGTTAAGAGTTTTACTTTCAAAATAGTTTATTGGCCAATAGAGTTGAACGAATCTTAGTGAGGTTAAGAGACTCAAACTGTATTCGGTTAGTGGTCGTAATTTACAAATGCATTTACCCTTTTTTTTTGAATTTATTTGTTAACGTTGCTAAAGATGCAGTACACCCCCCCGAAACGAAAGTAGGATTGCTGTGCCACTCACTAAAAATTATATTTTTTAAATGTTGACACAAACTCAAATAAATTTCCAGTTTTTTTATTTAGTGTCACGATCAATTATAATAATTAGCAGTTTTATTCCAAAGTGAGAAACTACCAAATAAAGGGTTTTCCAATAAGAGTGATATGATTTCTTTTTTTAAAAAAAACACACTTTTTGTTAATTAAATTCAAATATTTTTTATTTATTGTGCAGTTCAATCAATACATTTAAGTTTTAAATAAAACGTCATTCAAATGGCCACCACGTTTTCTTAATCAGCAATTAATTTGATGAACCCAATTTTTGAGCACTTTTCCCACTAAATCAAGTCGTATATCATGAATGGCACGTTCAATATTGACTTGTAAGGCTTGAAGAGAATCTTGTTTATATTGACAGACCAATGACTTCAAATAACCCTACAAGAAATAGTCTAATGGTGTTAAATCACGACTTCTAGAAGGCCATTCAATATCACCATTTCTTGAAATAATCGAATTTCTAATTTTTTCTCGCAATAATTCAATTCTTGCATTTGCTGTGTGACACGGAGCCCCGTCTTGTTGAAACCAAATGTTGTCAAAATCAATTTCTTCCAATTTCTTCCAATTTCGCCCACAAAAAGTTGGTTATCATCGATCTATACCGCTCTCCATTGACAGTAATGGTGTTACCAGCTTTATTTTGAAAGAAGTACGGACCGATGGTTCCACCAGCCCAAAAACCACACCAAACTGTTAATTAAGGTGAATGTAATGGTTTACATGAATATTTTGTGGATTTTCATCGCCAGTTTTGTTAATTTGACGCCCTAGTCAAATAAAAGTAAGCCTCTTTGGAAAAGATGATTTTCTTAAAAAATCGTTATCGATTTCAAGTTGTTCCAAGTCAAAATCAGAAAGTTCACGACGCGACGTTTACGGTGGCCCAATGGTAAATTTGTAAACACTTCTGAATGCAATAAAAACCAAATGACAGATCATGACAAACTACAAATGGCCGAAACGCCACTCCAAAATCATATCATACCTATTGGAAAACCCTTTACAAAATTGTTCATAGTTTGGAATAACACTTTTTTGTTAAAAAATTTTAACATTTAATAAGTTAATGTATGTGCTTTAATATTGCGCGGCAGCAAGTGTTTTAAATGGTTTTATGACAAACACTATCAAAATATAAGTACACAAATCAGTTTAAAAACAGAGTAAGTGTTTGCAGTGTAGGTATAGAACATATCGTCTTGTTGAACCTCAGCACGTACTTTTCCAATAACATTAAATTGCATGTATTAAAAAATCCAAAAGCAACACTACCCAGTGTAAGTATACGCATCAAAAGCGATGCAAAGAGCAAAGCCACTGTCGGTGAATGGCTCTTTAATTTTCAACACACAGCGGTGAAGCAGAGCAGAGAGAGGGTGGGAGCTGCAACTAAAATAAAAAAAGAAAACAGAAAGTGCCACTTCTGGCTTTTAGCTATTACCTTTGTTAATTCGTTAACCATTTTGGTTTAAACGAGCATGCAACGCAAATTACCCATTCAGTTGTGAGGCCGCATTATGGACCCACTATATCTGCATAATAGTCCAATTTCTAGCACCTCTCTAAAGCTACACTGTTGCTGTTGGTGGTGGCTGCAATGCAAACAAGTTAATTTTGTTGCGAATACAAAAAGGCAAATATGAACAGAACAGCAAAAAATTCCTTCCATTGGCTGTGTTCTGTGTACCACTTGAAAGCCAGGCACAAGGGAATGGGCTGCAATTCAGCAGGCGGTTAACCTTTTTCAAATGGTTCGCAGGGTTAGGCAAAGTATACGCTGTTTTTTTTTCAAAAAGAACGCAGCCCCTAGGCAGGGGATGCAAAATGCCATCCTTGAGAAATGTTTATTTACATTTGTTGGGTGCTTTGCTCATAATAACTAACTTTTTGTTAACATATACCCAACCCCCAAAGGGTTGTTGTGTTAAGGGACTGTTGTAGGTATCTGTTGCATGGAGGACGGAGAGGTTTGTAGCAAAGTCTTCGCTATAGTGTTAAGTACCTGCCTGACAGGTTGGCTTTGCAGCACGGTTCGGGAATGTTATTTATTCAAAAGTCAGCTGGTAAGGGCCAGCATAGTGCCAGTGCTTAGACACTATGCTGCTAAAGTGTTCCAACTTGTAAGCCCGATTTTAATGATATTCTCACGTATAGTGGGTTATAGAGCAGTTGTATGGATGAGGTGATTATGATTGTGGTTTGGGGGTTCTTCCTAAAGCGGAAGTGTATCTATAGGTCAGGTCCATGAAATTCTAATAAGTATTGTAAATGTGTTCCATTTTTTTTCTTTCTGTTTTGCAGAGCTGAAACACCGGACTCGTGGAGGTTTGCGAACGTTGATGTTATACCCGCCACAGGAATTATGGCTTTTGGTAAGATTTTAATATTTATGAGGGCTGTGGTGGTTGAGGACTGAACTGGTTTTTGGTTGTTTGGGACAAATTTTTTTGTAGCTAAATGAAGGCGTATCTTTTAATTGTAGCATTGTTTTTTTTTTTTTTTTTTTGAATATTAATGAAGGAAAAACACAAATTAACTCAGATTTCTAGGACACTTGAAAACCTTATATAAGTCGTATAGAAGTAATATCCATGTATTCGTATTTCGTATTTACACCCATCCGATGATCTGTGGAGTAGGTCCTTTTTTTCTCCGGTCCTCGAGAATACGTGCTTTTGTTCTTGGATAAAACTTTCAATTCAACAAAGGGGCGTTTCATTTATTTTTTCTCGTCCGAACTCTTCTTAGAAAAAATATCATCACGTCACTTCCAGAGTGAAAAAATAATTTTGATGAATGACCTGTGATTAATTACAACCTCAAACATCTACTCTTTATAAACACTACTCTTCTGATGTGTTCTTGTAATGCATTATGTCTGTTACAGAAATAAAAACTGTTTTCAGGCAACAATAGAAGGGACCAGATTCAATTAAAGCCCATTCTCCTAAAAACTGTTTCAGTTTTGTTGCGAGCTTTCATTTTTTTATATATAAGTAGAAAGTTGAAGACAGTGGGTTCCTTTGAGTTTGAGTAGCTTTGATAAACACTATAATACTGCTTTGTATAAAGTGGTTTTTTGTTCGAAGTTGAGGACTAAACTCTTAGTGAAAACGAGGTGTGGATATCAGAACTTTTGGCATGGATGAGCGAATGAAATCGAAATTTAGAAATATTAGAAATGCATTGCGTTCAACGCAGTACACTGAGTTTTGGCAAGAAGCGAAGGATTTTAAGATTTTGTGCTCGAATTGCTGTGAGACGAAATGGTCTTGTTAAGGGCCGGCCCATAAAAGTCGTTGTGTCCGTTGCATCTGCTTATGCAACGAGTTCAGTGAGTTTAGGCGTACGCACCGGATAGAGGTGCCGTCTAGAGTTTTGATAGATCTTAACTAGCCGAAATGAATTGGAGAAATTAGAGATAAGTCGATAAGTCAACTCGAACTGGAGATGAGGGAGATTCCATAAAATTTTTTTCGAATCAACGAATCGTTAGTTAATTTTTCGACACATTAATTTCAAGAACAACATAAGAAACCATTCGTTTTTAGCAAAAGAAAATTATAGGCTCTAAGGAGGGAAGCTGGTCTAGAGCGTGAAAAAATGGGCATAATGTAGGTTTTGATATGCAAATATGTACAACTTTTTTCGTGACAATTAAAATCAAAGTGGCGGCTGTCCAACATTTATTCGGAGGCGCCTCATTTCGTAGACGGGTCCATTTCCGAAGATGTAACCTCCTTAATTTTGGTCCTGGAGCAAAATCCCGAAAATTTTTAGTTTTTATAAAACAATAGCAAGAAATTTCCGATATTTTGTTTTTTAATTTCGCGAAATGGTGCACGTTTGAGCAAAACATTAAAAATTTCATTATAAAAAAACGACAAAATTGTTGATTAAAAAATAACTATGCAATATAAAAAAAATCTTATGTACCTACGTCTCCGGAGAAAAGTATTTCGAATGTACTGTCAAAATTTCGTACAAAAAAAAATTGTTTATTTAAAATAGAACTGACCCTTGATGAGGCAAAATTTTGCAAAAATTCTATTTGAAAAAAAAAACTTTTTTTTTAAACTGGCTTTGAAACCCGTTTACTCGAAAATGTTCACTACATTGACTTGAGCTTAAGTTTTGCTTATAAATTAAAGTATTGGATTTAAAAAACAGTATAGTATTTATTAGCAAGCAGCCTAGTTGATTTTTAATAATTTAAAAAAAAATCAAATTATTTTTTTCATAAAATTGCCCCTCCTGCTTAAACGGTGGGAGATAAGCCCCCATCCCGTTTAACTATTTATGAAACGTTGTTCGTCATAGTATTTTTTACGTACTTACTAGCAAAAAAATTACGGCTTCTTTTATATACTTCTATATGCAGCACTGAAATAATTGTGTAGCGTTGCTTCATTCATAAATTCAAACGCAAACGTATTCACCCTCGACGCAAGTAAAATTGAAAAAAATTAAATAAACTTATCTTAGTTTAAGTGGAATGGTCTTTTCCTTGGAATAATCTTCAAGTAAGTTTAGGTACTGGCAAACTTAACTTGGTATGTATGTCACATATATTTTATTAATTCAAAACGTTCCCTTTCTAAACATTCCTTCTCTAAGTTCTTCTCTAGGCCCCAGGGAACGAAAAACATGTTTTGTTGGAATTCAAAGAAATTCTTGGAATCTGCTTGAGTTCTATTTAGATTGATGTACACATGGACTCTCAGATGCTACGCAGATTGAAAAGGAATGATGCAGTTGGTGGCAATAAATCTGCCAATTGAGTTTAAAATTTGAAATTTTAAGTAAACGTTGCTTACAGCTTTTCATCAACACATTCAAATTCAATAATAGAAACAACAAAAATATTCTTATTTTCAAACTATGAATTTGCACTTTAGGTCAAATTTCTTGAAAGCTTGCTCTTCCTGATCTAGAGAATTAAACATCTCATCCCATGCTGATTTTTTTTTTGCTTTCGATGAAAATTCTTGCTCAAACGTCATTTTTCTCAAATTTTTGGAAATAAAGAGGAAATATCAAATTAACACCTCCACTAAACCAACAAGTTTTTTGTGATTCCGGGCGTGCAACTGACAAAGCCCCAGCAGTATAGTTACTCTTTGCGAACTTAAAAACTCGTCTCGAAAGGGCGAAAGGCGGTACCCATTGAAAACAGTTTAGAGACCGAATAACGGTTATTTTATTGACGCGAAAGTTGTCACTGATGGGTGTGTTCTGAACACGGCTCATCTTAGAAAGAAGGAAAGTATGATAGGCATGAGATCCGGGAAGAAATTAAAACGCCCTCCTCGAAGAAGAAGTTTCAGCTATTCCGAATTGGAGTGGTATATGGTCCAATCCAGGTATTCTAAGATAGAGCGATAGCGCGCTACTATCCACTAGGGTATTAGTAGGAACGTACCGATGTTTCAAAAAGTTTAGTGAGGTAGCTTGGCAGGCTGATATAGATCCAGGATGATACCCCTTCCTTTTTCCTAATAACCATCAGATTCCTATTTTTTTGGTTTCAAATAAAAATAGCGAAATATTTTTACTCCTAGTGCTGCTTGCTGACTCAGGCACAATTTGCAGCGGCCACTTGATGGATCCCTGGGGGATCCCAACGTCTTGCAATCAAAAAATACCTGTAATTCTCACTGTGAAATTCCAGCGTAATATATGAAGAAATGCTAACCATTGAATAAAACAAAACATGTAGGGTTGTGCTGCAAGGCTTTGGAAACCTCCATGGATGATCTACGATTTTTATGCCGTTTCCGATCGGCTAAAGTTTCAAGGCGCTTTTCGTCGTAGCTGTTTTTACTCTCGGAGGACTTGCCAATTCCTCTCGAGAGGTAATCGGCCCTATCGTGGTAACCGTCGGAGCGGAGTTTTCTCCGCAACGCATCTTTTTTCGGAGATTCAATTTTGCTTCGAAGTAGTTGTCGTCGTAAAAAATTGTTCACAAATGCGGCAATGCATTGCATTCCCAAAACTAAAATCTCCACAACAAAAACTTATCGGAGAACGTCGGATCGTCCGATCGGAGAAATATAACGAAGCAAAATGTCTCCGGTCGGAGAGAATTCCGCTCCGACGGTTACCACGATGGGACCGAATACCCGTAAAAACATTTTTTTTTATGATTCGAACCTCCAAACTCTCCCTTAACATGTAGACATGCTGCGAATATGAGAAAATTTAGTTTTTCTGAACGTTCACATTTGACGTTAGTCCTAGCTATATGTATATAGAGACCATCCGTATAGAGGTTGTCAGGCTGGACCTGTTCACGAAATAGTTCCTAAATTGTCTACAAGTAGCGATTGTGATGTGTCACAAGTCACAAGCAGTGTAAGCCACTGCTTGTTCTTATCAGAAACATTTTGCATTTTTTATTTGAATTACTCTTTACATTGAAACTTTGGTCATATTCAGACACCGTTTAGTTTGAAATCTACAAACCACAATCTCGACAGAAAATCACAGCCATAAAATTGCACTCGTTGCATATATGATAACGAAACCACGACATTATTCTGCAAACGTTCATTGTGCGCTCATTGAACTCAACTGAGCGTATCTTTATCGGCATGTGGGATGTTTACCTAAATACTTTCAATATTATCCCAAGAAATTTTTAAGAGGCACCGCAAATGGATTGACCATGAAGTGATGGTTTTTCAAATAAAACCGTCATCATTCACTAAACACAAAATTTGTGATGTTAGTTTAAGGCATCGGTTTCACTTAGGCTTCTTAACATGACACACATAAATATATGTACGTAGTCGTTTCTACGAAACGCTTGATTTCAAAAACAAATCCCTTCATAAAATTGTCTTTCTCGTTTTGTATAATAAAATCGAACTTCACGTTATTGAAAATCAAATTGGGGTTCCAAAGGAATGCACGCATCGGAAACCAAATAATCTAAGCTTGAAATCCAATCCCTTTGGCATGTTGGGTCTTTACCTCCGCCCACATCTGCCCGACGAAGTCAGGTCAGCAGAAATCAACAAAATAAAATATTTAATTGGTTATTTTTATGGAATTCCTTTTCCATCATGTCTTGATATTGAATTTCAGTTCCATGAGCAATTTCATATTTTCGTGCACGAAAGCAACAATTCAGAAATATTGAGCTTAAAATTGCACTTACCATGTGGACACGTAAAAGATACTGAAACGTGAAGATCTAAAATAACTCATATGTCAAATGGGTTTTGAATGTTTGGTAAAGCCCCTTTCCTTGTTCAGGACAGGACTTATGTAGGTACTACTCCAGCCGATACATCACATGAATACATAATTTTGTCATTGGTTGCCTTTTCTTCTTTACGAAGTCATAAATTGAAATTTTCACCTCCGTGTAATGTTTTGACATCCTTTTGGTCTAAAGATTGGATTGAAAAGTTATACCAGAAAACACACTTAAGAAAAAGTTCATCTGTGAAAACGCCCTCGGCTTAAAGTGGTTGCACGACTGCATTTTATCGATAAGGATCTTTTGTAAGAGCTATTCTATTACTGTTGAGCATGTGAATATTTTGTTTGATTATAACTGTTTGTGTGTGTAAGTGTGTTTTATTCTTCTTCTTGCAGCGTTTATGTGCCATCACAACACATTCTTGGTCTATCAATCGATGAGGAATGCTTCACTGGAACGATGGGAGAAAGTGACGCACATTTCAATTGGATTTGCTTGGACGGTAGCGGCCCTTTTCGGGATAGCTGGATATTCAACATTCCATGCGTTGTCGCAAGGTAAATTTTATTTCTAATCTATTTTCCGAAGAATTTCTAGCTTCAGATTGTGTAGGTCCTTTATTGATTTATTATCCAAGTCAATATGGGAGCTTGTCTATACGAAGGGTCCAGCTAAGGATGAAACCATTAATTTTAGGTGTTTTGTTCAAAAATATGCATTGAATTGGATTCATTCATAATGGAGAAAAATATTCACGATGAGGATTATTTTGACTCAAACGATGAAAGAAAATTGAGAAGGATTCAATATGGTCGGTTGTAGTTGAACTTCATTGACGCACAGATTGTTTGATGGACAAGGATATCGTTATGAAAATAGAATAGACTATCTTCCAACGTTATAAGATATGATGTTATTAATAATAATATAGCTCTCAAATTGATTATTTGAATCAATTTATTCAAATATGTATCTGTAAAATAACTGCTGTGCCTGAATTTGGTGTGCTATCTTCGAACTGAGCTTAGATCTCGTAACTCTTGAGACAGCTATCGTCTACATTCAAAGCACTAAGAAAAGTGTTTAAAAACATGAAAAAGATACCAATAATAAAAAAAAAAAAGTAAAACAGCTGTCGTTCATTCGCTTAAATCGAAGTTACATGAACCAATCTTTTAACGATACGATATAATGTAAACTAGTGCACATCCAATGAAAGCCTTGCGCTTAAAAATATACATAATTGAGAAGTGTACCGGAAGGAGAGAGTGTGTAGACCAATAAATTCACATATATGATAATTGGGAGCAGCTAGAATTGTGGTATACTTTCCTATAAACCTTTCGAAACTGCTGGGATGTTCTCGCATGGGTATACGCTTTCCTATAAACTGTTCGAAATGGAATGTTCTCGTATGTTGCAAGCTATGTTATAGATTCAAAGATTCATTCATTTATTGCAAGTTAACATTACATTTACAAAAGTTTTTATGAATTTTTTTAAGGATTGGCTTAGCCGTCAGCTCGACTGGTAACTTTAAAAATTTAATATAATTGAACAAGTAAGTGTACATTATGATAAAAGAAGTAGATACAAATATCTTTGCATATTATTTATTTGAAGGATAATGAGTTTTGAGTTAAGAATATTCCGTTATTAGAAGCATTCGGTAACGGTAGCTATTTCGGGCAAATTTGACAAGTTTGATCCAATCTGATCCATTTAAAATTTCAATTGTTTCTCGGACTGAAAGGGTAGGTTTACCAAAGTATGTCCTTCTTTGTTCTTTGAAAATGGGACATACACTAATGAAATGAAAACAATCTTCTTTGGATTTTAAATTGCACAAACTGCAAAATTGGTCAAAGCTTCCGTTGTATGGTGTTCCATTTAAATAGAGAAGTTCGCATCTTATTTAAAAGATCATTGAAATATCTTTGTAGCTATGAGAATCTTGAAAATAGTTCTTGCCACACAAGTTATAATCAAGCTGGCTATAAAGTATTCTGCTCTCCGATTGACATGCGTTTTCTATCATCTGATTTCGAGTAAAGTCTTCAAGTTTTTGGATGATTTCGTAAAATTTAACTTTCATCGCATCAATGTTGTTGGGGATCATCTGCACATTTTCACCGCAGAACGCAGCAATATTTTCCCATGTCCTCAGCCACTAGTCCTTATTTCGAATTTCGTAACGCATCATTATTTTGCATAGGCGAGTTTCCTGGAGACCAAACACTTTAATTAAATAGTCGGCTTGTAACTTGAGAGTGAAAGTAAAAAGTTTTGGCAGTCCTGTTTCCAAGTATATTGAATAGTTTGGTGCGTTTAAGGGGATATTAAACATTTTCTTTAAGAAATTTCTTTCTATGCTATGTTATATAAAATGGCTGCTGTCGGTCCCGCAAGTAAAGTCAGTTTTTATTGTAAAACGATGGTGTAAAGATTAATTTAGTGTGGTTATTAAATTTACTTGGATATCGAATAAAAGTGGTGTAAAGCAAAGTTTTATTCTCGAACTCAGCGTAAGTTACAATACAATCACCGTGACTTTAGATGTTTGAACGACAATAATCTAAAAACTTACTTAATCCCTGTATTGTAGTAGCTTCGTTATTAGGTTTGATAAAGTGGAAGTCTCATGTATAAATTTCTTCATATAAAGACAAATTAGTAACTTTCACAGATAAAAAACTATCAAATAATCTGATAGTCATGTTGCTATCGACTCCAGACATACTTCCAGTCGGAAGTCTGCACGCTCTAAAAAGCGAATATCCGTGAACCCAGGACACAAAACCGATACTGTGTAAAGATGTTGAAAGGTAGTTGGTAGGAGAACAATTATGATTTTTTCTCATCGTTTTTTTGGTCGCAATATTGTGAAGAAATCCATCACATTTTAATAACCCAACGTTTCGATGGTGGTTGCCATTTTCTTCTGGAGTGATTCTAAGTACTCCGCGGTGTCATAATAGTGTCGTATCACTTAAACCAAACACGTTTAAATGCGTGGCAAAAGAGAAGTGCCCTGTGGCAACGCCAAAAGCATTGTACATGTACATTCTTTTCTACATTCTTTCTGATGGCAAAAATGTTGCAGTTTTCTTATTAATCTGGAAGACCATATGTTTGGTCTGTCTGCATCCAATGGAGGCATGCAATCTACGGTTGTGCTCTTGACAGATCCTGTCGTTGATTGAAACCCTCACTGAGGACCCCGGCAGACCGATTGCCAGTTAAGGTCTAGAGAAAGCTGTCTGAGATCCATGCTTAACAGGCTTATCAGTGATCTAAATATCTCGTTTCCACCTATGCCATGATGGCCGAGAACCCAAATAAGACTTAATGAATTTAGTGTTCCTACCACATTGAGAGAGCTCTTGCACTCCTGGATCACTTTTGAAGTTGTTAGAGGGATGAGAGGGGCCTTAAGCACAGCTTGGCTGTCGCTGCAAACATAGATACTTCTCCCCATCAAGCCATTGTTCGTAACGTAGCTTATAGCCACTTGGATACCATACACCTCCGCTTGGAAGACGGATCCGTGTGAGGCGTGCTGTTGTACCAGTTGCACCAGCGCCAGATCCGGATCAGTATTAGAACAATCTTTGTCTGGCTCAGATTCTAGAGTAGTCGAGTCTTGAACCGAAGGAATCAACTGTCTATTTTTGACGCAGTTTGAGCCCTGGGATCATCGTGTCAGACAGCATATCCATCAAAAGATATACTGTTTGCCAGTTTCTAAAAGCTCCAGTATAGCCAAGACATATTGTTCTTTGAAACTGTAAACGAGTCAATCACATTACATAATATCTACGCGAGAGCTTATAACACCCAACAACTGACGCTAGGAGATGATTGGTCTTATCATAGGCGTAGGTATGTATAGATTCCAATATTATTTTTCGTTGAAAGACCCCATGTTTTGCGGAAGGATCCCGTACATTGCCAGAAGACCGACAGTGCTTTAGCAGTCGCAACTTGACATGTTTAGACCAAAGAAGCTTTTTATCTAGGAATACCCTAAGATGTTTGACTTCGTTTGAAAAGGAGATGTAGACGCTTTCAAGTGTAAGTTGGGTCATCTCATACAAGTCAATGTCTAGAGAACAACATCTGTTTTAAGAGAAATGATGGGAGGACAGTCTCTACCACACGAGGTGTCAATCAGTTTAGCGCAGCCTGTGCTCTGGAACAAACAGCTTGGAGGCTGGATCCAATTGAGAACATGGTGAGGTCGTCGGCATTTACTGGGGCGTGTACGTTAGGATAAATAAGAGAGTAGATCAGCATGCACCACAGAAGAGGAAATAGAACGCCACCTTGTGGACAACCGTATTCTTTTGTTGCATCACATTGTGAACACTCTGCTTCAACTGTCGCGGTTCTATTTACAAGACGAATGATCCGTTCACACCATGTTCTCTGGCAGCGTTGCACAATTCACATACCATCAAAGCTAGCATTGTCAAGAGCACCTTGAATGTCGATGAAGATGACTCCCGCAAAGTCTTTCCTGTCAAACGCGCACTTAAACCTGCTTACAAGATTTTAAAGTACGTTCTCACAAGATTTTCCTCTTTGGTAGGCGTGTTGTTTCTAAGACAGAGGGTGTGTTTGTAGTGAGTTTTTGCGAATAAAAATCTCAAAAATTCTTTCCAGCGTTTTAAGCAGGAAAGAGGTAAGACTGATGTGTCTACACTCAGAGAAAAAAACCATATTTTGAATAAGAATTCCCATTGTTTCAATGATTTTTTACGATTAAAATTGGTCAATAGGACACAGACCATTACCGTAACAGTTTTGGAACTATTATTATAATGGTACGTCTGTATTATTGTTTTAAAAGTTAAATAGTTTTGAAATAATAGTCTCTCTTATAAATAATCAATGGTTGGTACTATAACAGACTAAAATTAATAAGCAATGTCCTATTGAAAATTAATCTGGTAATACTATTGATTCAACAGTGGAATACCATTGCTTAGTTTCGAAATTCGAACTCGAATGTATATATTGGTAAACGGATGTATAGTGTTGTACTATTGCTTTAATAGTATAATCTTACAATTTCTATGGTATGTTTTTCAAAAGTGTATAGTACGCATTATTGTTTCAATGCGATACCTATTAATTCAATGGTATATAAACTATTAAGATCTTATGGTAAATCGCCTTTAAATAATAGGAAAACCGTATTAAAACAAAAATGTAGTACAATTAAAACAAAAGTGTTGTACTATTGTTCGTACTATTGTTTTAAAAGTGATGCACCATTATTTTAATCGTCAAGTACTAGTATTTTAGTAGTGTAATACTATTATTTTAATGGTGTAGTACTATTGTTTCAATAGTGTTGTAATATTATTTCAATAGTGCAGCACTTTTGTTTCAAAAAGGTAGTACTATTGATTGAATAGTGTAGTACTATTGTTTTAAAAGTGTTGTACCATTGTTTTAATAGTCAAGTACCAGTGTTTTAATAGTGTTATACTATTATTTTAATAGTGTAGTACTATTGTTTCAAGAGTGTAGTACTATTGTTTCAATAGTGTTGTAATATTATTTCAATAGTGTAGTACTTTTGTTTCAAAAGGATAGTACTATTGATTTTAGACTGTAATACTATTATTTTAATAGTGTAGTACTATTGTTTCAAGAGTGTAGTACTATTATTTCAATAGTGCAGCACTTTTGTTTCAAAAGGGTAGTACTATTGATTGAATAGTGTAGTACTATTGTTTTAAAAGTGTTGTACCATTGTTTTAATAGTCAAGTACCAGTGTTTTAATAGTGTTATACTATTATTTTAATAGTGTAGTATTATTATTTCAATAGTGTAGCACTTTTGTTTCAAAAGTGTGGTACTATTGATTTTATAGTGTAGTACTAATTTTTTAATAGGGTTGCACTATTGTTTTAATAGTTAAGTACTTTTGCTTTAATAGTATTATGTTATGACTTTCATAGTATACATTTTTCAGAATTAATGCCACGCATTATTGTTTTAATGTGATATCTATATCAATTTAATAGTAACAACATACGCTTTGCGTTTTATGAGCTATGTACTATTAAATTGGTAGATATGATATTAAAAAAACAATACGTACCACTATGTTCCAAAAATAAAAAGCTGAAAAGGTAAAGCATTATTGCAGATTAGATCCAAGTTCTTTTGAAAATATACTCACTTTTACATTATACTCAGTGATAGTTATCCATAACCTGTTTAAATAAAAATCTACAAAAAAATTAAAACAAGTATTCAAGTAACATTTTACAATTTTACTTTAACATTTATTTAAACTTTTTAAAATATTTTACAATTTATATTTTCTCTTAAGTTTAAGTGTTTTAAATATGTAGGTTTTATTTAACAAAAAACTTAACTAAACATAATTTCTGTAATAAAGATACAAATTTAAAGTTATGAGTTTAAAATAATTTTGTATGTTGAGATACCTATTTTTATGTTAAGCAAATGTTTTTAAATTTTTTTTACCCGAAACACTTTTAATCCATTGTGTAAATAATGAATGTGAATTGGCGGGCTGTCAAGATCATTAACTGAGTGCAAGGAAAAAGTTTTTTGGTGGTTGTCTATAACAAATGCCTGCAGATGTTCATTGAAATATTTTACGTTCCACTCTTCACAAAGAAAATAAAACTTTGATTCAAGTATACAAATTTCTTGAATTTCAAAAAGCAATAAAGATTCTTCAGCTTTAGTAAAAAAGAAATGTTTTTTGTATAGTTTTCCCTTAAAAATCAATTTTAGTATGCAATTCACGTCATAAAGAGCTAGGCTAGTTTTGCCATAGTTAATGTTCTTATAGAGGAGATCTAAGTTACACGTATAAATTGACTTCTCATCAAAAATAAAATCGCTATCAAAAAAACTTTGTTTAACAAGCGTGACAGAAAATTTTAGTCCGGCTTTAAAAGCAAGAGTATATGAAATATTGATCCTTGAGTTTGTAGCTTTTGCAGCCTGCTTGTTTTGTCTATGTAAAGCTTCAAAACGCATGCACCACAAGATTCTCAATGGTCCGCACTTTCGAATTGCAGACGGATAATGCACCAAAAAGTGAAACTTAGGTTTCAGTGGTTCTTTGAATATCTTAATGAACATAGAGTTATGTTTGGTAATTAAGTTTTCCAAGGAATTCAGTTGTGATTCATTTATTTTTGTTAAGAGTATTAAATCAATTATTTTAACCAGTGTTAAAAGAAGTTCCCATATCTTATTATTGGCTGGTACAAGATCTCAAATCATCAAAGGCAAAAAATGTATAAAAGTCATTGTTTCGCGAGCAGTCATTTTTAAATTGTTAACTCTTAACAACGACAGTACAAATGGAGGCGAAATGTTACCTATTTCCGTTTCTCCATAGTTAAACAACTGCTTACGATTGTTAAGGTCCTCAATAGAAAAAAATTTAGCGCAATCGATAAAGTGCACTAAGATTTTTGATATATCATACCGGCAAACGCCTTCAAAAATATCATGCATGATATCAAAGTAAAAATTTTGCGTCACATGAAAGGACTTAATTTCGTTAAAAACGCAATTTTCTTTAATACCAGTTAATTTGTCGTTCTTTATTTCAAGATCAGCTAGATAATTATCAAGATTACGTAGGTATGAAGCATGCTCAACTACGTCAGATTGCATATCACTTTTGCTTCTTTTGCAGGCTCTACAATAAAAGTTTGAATTAAAGCTGCTTGAAAATCCTAAATAAGTGTTGAGACCTAGGTTATCCCCGACAACAAATGCTAAGATAAAATATATGTGGTACCTCTTATTATTTACATTTATCTCCAAACCAACACTTTCAAGAGTTTTTATACGATCAACAAATGGTTTCATTGAAAAAGAATTACCAAACGATGACCTATCTTTTGTTTTGAAAAAACCGGCAACAAAAATGTTTCTCAACTTTGATAGATGATGCTTAGGAATGGTTGGAAAAGTATAGTAAACACCACAGATCGATTGATCTTTTGCGTGTGAACCGAGAGGATTGTCTATACAAAAATCATCAAAAAATAAAATAAAAGGTAGTGTTAATTTATTTTCAAAACTCTCTGTCTTTTCCTTCCAAACTTGTCCATTTATTAAGCTGTTGTAGAAACCAGGTGCACAACTATTTAGCATGTTTGTGTTCTTAAATGTTTCATATAAAACATTTTTAGATTGAAAGAATTGTTGAATTTGAAATTCTAAAGGCATGATTACTCCTGTAACCTTATTAGTATCTAATGTGGGGGCATTGTTAACAATTACTTCACATACTTCTTCATTTATGGTGTAATACATAGGTTTCTTAAAGAAACCTTTCCTTTCTAATTCTTGTATTAATTTATATTCTGTATTGATAGACTTGAAAGGAAGCAAAAACTGATCTAGTAAATGAATAGCAGTAGCCCTATTTGTTTCAGTTTCAATAAAGGGGAGAATTTTCAAAACAATAGCTTTTGAAAGGGGGTCAATGACATGCATTTGAACTTGATTGATAATATCTGAAACGTTTTTTCTATTGAAATTATCATTTTTGTGTAAAGATAGGGCAAAAGTAAGTCCAGCTAAATCAACTGCGAAGTCATCAGAGCTTGTTGTAAGCTTAGATAGTATATTCTGCGTACATGTTTGATCAAGAGATTCTGAAATATAAGAAGGACAAGAACTTGAACTCGGATTACTTTCGTGCGGAATTAATTCACTTTGAACTCTTTCGTTAGAAATGGGATTTGTTTTTGGTTTATAAATTTTATTTTCGTGAACTCTTTGTAAGTGGCGTTTAAACGTGTAAATATTTTGAAATTTTTGAAAGCAATCTTTTTCTAAACATAAAAAAAAATCCAAACCTTTCAAGATGTGATCGGATTTCAAATGAGATATTAGACTTTCAGACGAAAAATTATTTCTAACACACAAAAAACATTTCATTTTGACTTTAAGTATAGGTAATCAATTTAGTATATAGATGATTAATTTTTTATTCACGCAATGAATTTATGAGGCTATTTATGTTAGGGTTTGGTTGACGAGCAAAATTGTAGAAGAAGCTTTCAATAAAAAGGTAAAAATTTTTACCCTCTTTTGGGTATTTGAAGTTCATAACGTGGTAAAGCTTAAAAGTTATGTCTAAACATTT
This sequence comes from Melanostoma mellinum, assembly GCA_914767635.1. NCBI lineage: Eukaryota > Metazoa > Arthropoda > Insecta > Diptera > Syrphidae > Melanostoma > Melanostoma mellinum. The sequence goes on along the minus strand of OU612059.1, from coordinate 158,184,255 downwards.
TAATAAATTTGAAAATTTATACAAAATACCATCATAAAAGGTGTAAAACGTTTCTAAATTTTGCTTATCTTTACCTATTGTAATTATTAATGGCTGCAGTGTAAGTCCCTTTGTTGAATATTTTTCCCTCAACGATTCTACCCTCTCTTTGTATTCCGACACTGAAGAACAGCAAAGAAAACAGGAATCCTGGGCATCTTTAATTGATGGCTTCCATTTAGATTTTTTTGCATCCTTTCTTCCAATTGATATGACTGATGGCTTCAAGACAGCATGAAGAGAGGATAGAATTAAAAAATCGCGTGAATCTGAAAAAATAATAACATATTGAAATCGTATTAATTAACTTATTAAATTATTTTGTGTACAAATGTTTCCAAACATTTCCAAAAAAAGGACTTTTGTTGAGAAAATCTATCCGCAGTGGACTGTATCTGAAGTGGAAATTGATTCTCCATGTAATGCAAATAAAACTGATTGGAATTTCATTTGGAATTGCACTTGCCTTGTAGACCAGTGCGAAAAGTTTTTCTGCTTTATATTTATAGATAAAAACATAATACGTAAATAAATAAAATTTTTATCTTACTTGTGTCAGTATCTTGAAGTTGTTTCAGTAATTCCAATGAGGCCTTGTGTTTAATTTGCTTTTGCAAAATAGGTATAATTTTTTGAACGAATGCTGGCCAAAGTTGGAAAAGGTTGGATTTATTCGTTGGCTTTAATTTTTCGTAGTCGAGTTCAACCTGCAATTATTAATTTTAAGAATGTTAAAATTAACTGGATCAATGTTTCATGTCTTTTTTAAGGAATACATAATATAAAAATACATAAATATGTTACAACTGACTGATTGTAACCTTTTTTAAGTAAAATAAAAAAAAGAGATGTCATATTGACTTACAAGCGTATGCCCAAGAGAATGCTTAAACAGTGGCCATTTTGTTAGGACATTTAACCCCTCAGTTTTTATATCCAAGCTCCGCTTTTGGAATACTGTAGTCCATTTTGTCTGAACTTCGGACCATGGCTCATTATTGTGCGTCAGCCAAATAATGGTTTGCTCAGCTTCTTCGGAGTTAACTTCAGCTAATATCTCATCATTTGGGGGATCACATACGAAAGTTTCTATAGGAATAAACAGAATTACAAAAAGAAAAAGTTAAAACCGATTTTGTTTTTTACCTTCGTCCTCGATGCCCTCGGTTATTAGTTGTCTTTTTAAACTTCTCAATTTTATCCGCGCATTAACGGCCTTATCGTGAAGCTTACCGGTTGGATTAAGCCCACGACCTCTTTTATGCAGATAATATTCCTTTAGCAAAATGAAAATATGAAATTAAATGAATTGAAATGACCGATGATCATGTAAAGCTCTGTACTTTTTTAGTTTGTGTTAGTTTAAAGTAAAAAAACTCACTTTGCTTTCAGATGGAAAAAGACAATGAATAGCATTTGTGGCTTTTTCAATATCTCGCATTGTCATCCCTTTCTTGCTAAATAAATAGCTCTCAACAATAATGGATATTAAAAGTTGTTTATTTGTTTCATCTAAGTTTTTTTTTTGTTCGTAGTATTCCAACACGCCCTGTCCCTTTTCTGTTTTTCTTAGTAAATTTTCGAGGGCGATACCATTGACAATGCTTGTCTCATCACCAAGAGAAGCATGTGAAGATGTGGGTGAACTTATGTTACTGTATCCCCCACTTGTATGTGGAGTAGGAGTACTGATAGAACAATTATTTTCGATCCAATCTCTACAGGCCTCTGAAACGTTCTTCGGCAACTTATAGTAAAAAAAACAATAAAAATGAAAAAACAAAATTAAGGATTGAAAGGACTATTGAACTTTAAAGTTTAAATAACCTACATTTTTTCTCCACACGTTTAAATGAAATTTGAATTTTGCTCTTGTACCCAAAAGGGGAGCAGGAAATAGCTCATTTATTTCTGACTCAGTTGCAACCATAAGGCTTTCAATATCAAACCCATTATCTATAAAAATATATTTAAGAACAATATTGTTTGCTTTATAATTGTGATATGTATATCGTCATACCAATCACACGCTTGTACACCATTTCCTCAAATCCGAATTGCTTGCAAATTAAACTTTTGATTTCGTTTTGATCTTCGACATTCTCAACCAATACAGCCATTGATTCCGCGAAGGTTGGAATTTCTTCTGAATTTTCATTGCTTAAATAAGTTTGATCCTCAATGATTAAATCCTGAGCAGCAAGCTCTATTACATCTCCGATATTACATTTATCCATGACTGTTTGTGATAAAATGCATTTCAAATAGTGCCACACGTTTTAAACATACATTTGGAATAAGCAAAGCTTGTTGCAACTAAATATTTTTTTAATAAATGAAATCAATGTGCCTGTCAAGAGGGTAAGATTTTTGACTAAAAACAGTTCAAATCATATTCCTAGCACAAACAGTTTAGGAATGGCAGCACTTCCAACATTTTCAAAAAAATGATTTTTTCAAAACCTTCAAAGTTTTTGATTTTACGGGATATTGATTCTGCCATTTTTGCTAGGAATATTATTCAAACTGTTTTTAGTAATAAATAATATCTTCTTCACAAGCACATTTATCAATTAAAAAAAATTAATTAAACTTTTTTGTTAAAATGAAGTGAATCAAAGTTTCATTGAAAAAACCCAATTTTGAGGGACATTGACTTGCTGCCATTACCTTACTATTTTAATGGGACATACTATTAATTGGAATAAAGTAATGGTATACATACCATAAATTTCGTAAAGAACTGTGCCCCTTAATGGGATATACTATTATCGTTTTGAGGTAATGGGATAAATACTATTAAAATTTAACGGGACTTTTAGAGAATGGCTTTATCTGAATTTGATTTTAGAGAACTTGAAAAATGTTAATAAAACACTCAATGAAACACATTTATTATCAAGATAAATTATATAGAAAATACCTGAGTTCAATAGTTTTCAATTTCGTTTGTTTTTTGACGTTTTTACTAATTTTTTGAACAAATATTTTATTTCACTATTAGCAGCACAACTAAACGACAACTACCTATATAATGGCAACGACTGTAATGGCAAAATATTTTCCATCCTAAATTAGCGAAACCTTACTATTTCAATGGGATATACTTTTAATTGGAATAAAGTAATGGGATACATACCATAAATTTCGTAACAAACTGTGCCCCTTAATGGGATATACTATTATCGTTTTGAGGTAATGGGATAAAAACTATTAAAATTTAACGGGACTTTTAGAGAATGGCTTTATCTGAATTTGATTTTAGAGAACTTGAAAAATGTTAATAAAACACTCAATGAAACACATTTATTATCAAGATAAATTATATAGAAAATACCTGAGTTCAATAGTTTTCAATTTCGTTTGTTTTTTGTCTTTTTTACTAATTTTTTGAACAAATATTTTATTTCACTATTAGCAGCACAACTAAACGACAACTACCTATATAATGGCAACGACTGTAATGGCAAAATATTTTCCATCCTAAATTAGCGAAACCTTACTATTTCAATGGGATATACTATTAATTGGAATAAAGTAATGGGATACATACCATAAATTTCGTAAAGAACTGTGCCCCTTAATGGGATATACTATTATCGCTTTGAGGTAATGGGATAAATACTATTAAAATTTAACGGGACTTCTACTATTTCAATGGGATATACTATTAATTGGAATAAAGTAATGGGATACATACCATAAATTTCGTAAAGAACTGTGCCCCTTAATGGGATATACTATTATCGCTTTGAGGTAATGGGATAAATACTATTAAAATTTAACGGGACTTCTAGAGAATGGCTTTATCTGAATTTGATTTTAGAAAATTCGAAAAATGGTTGTTAAATTGTTAAATAACTCGCTTATTTTAATGTTTCGACAAAAAACTTTTATAATGAAAGTTGTTCAAAATTTAATTTGCTATAACTTTTTGCCTACGATTGTTATTTTTTGACTTAAGTCTCTAAAACAAGTTTACTATCGTATCAATTGGCCTAGTAAGAATAAATACAAAGTTGTAGGAAATTACATTTCAAACAACCAATTTTTGTACGTACATTTTTAGAGGTAGGGGTCTTAACTTTGCGAAATTATTTTATTTATGCGGGTAAGGAGAGCCCTTAGAAAAAAATAAAATATTGTTCATTTTGATCATTTTAAAGGTTTTGAATAAAATGAATATTTGCTTTTAAAACCGTCCGTTGAATTAAATATTAATGATATTAGTTATTATAATAATACAAACATTATATACGTACCTGTTTGTTTCATACGCAAAATATACGGCATTGCATCACTTTTCACTTTCACAGAATTTAAAATTTACTTTTTAACAAAATTAATTCACCCATGGCCAAAAATTTCTGATTTGACAAATAAAGCTCAACCAAATCAAGTCAATTGAGTTTTCATATTTTATTTTCAACTATTTTGCCTTTTTTAATTTCAAAATTACATAAAGTATCAATTTTGAACTATTAAAGGATAGTGTATTATTACACGAAACTTAACTGTGAAGCCAAAAAACTTGTAAACTCAATGTTATCTTGTGTTTTTTCAAAATTTCACGCAGCACTGCATTTTTTTTACATTTATTTTCATAGAATCCTTTTTTTTTATCCCAGCGAATTGGCAAACGAAGCTCAAATTGTTTTTTTTTTTTTTGTTCTTCAAGTTTGTGGCTTCACTCACGTACACTATTGTGTATGCCTTTACCTTATGTAGTTTTGAACTAATTAACACGTGGAGAGTATTCCTACTCATACGCCTTATATGTTAAATAAAAGACGAAGGATGTATCGGAAATAAGGTTATTTTTGGAGCAAAATCAAACTATACAACTTGCAATAATGAAAACTCAGTATTTTCTTTTCTTATTTTACAAGAAATATACAGGTCACCCTATTGTTAAACTATTTTAGTTCTACAAGAGCAAAAGGGCATACCTACTATAATTGCTAATAGTTAAAGTTGTTAAATCAATAGTATTTCATATTAAAAAAAAATACTTACTATAAGTATAGTAGCAATCATATAATTTCAATGATGGAAAGTTATTAAAGTTATAGGATGCGAGAAAATGTAGACAAATCTTCTAATGACAGGGTGAATCTCAAAGAATTCGATAGAAAGCTGAGAGCTGTTTTTGAGTAGGTACAGAAAACAAATAATTCACAGCTATAACCTAAATTTTCTAGTTGAGATTATACACGTGTTTTTTATCTAATAAATAAAAGATAAAGTTAAAAATTCAGCAGTAAAAACAAAAATGCAAAGCTGTCATCTTCAGTGAAGACGAAATCCTTGCTTTCGAAATGATCATCTAAGGAAACATAAAAAAAGTGTTTTTACTGTTGAATTTTTAACTTCATCTTTTATTTAATAAATTGTAGCGTAGTATTTTTAAATTTGAGAAATTATTTTATTTATGCGGATAGGGAAAAAACCTTAGAAAAAAATGAAATATTGTTCATTTTGATCATTTTAAAAGTTTTAAATAAAAATGAAAATTTGCTTTTAAAATTGTACATTAAATTAAATATTTATGATAATAGTTGCTATAACAATATGAATATTATATACGTACCTGTTTGTTTCATACGTAGAATATACGGCGTTGCATCACTTTTTCCTTACACGGAGTTCAAAATTAACTTTTTCGTGGCACATCGTTTTTCAGGGAAAAATAAAATCATAAACTTAAATTTTTTAACCATTTTAATTCAAGTTAAGGAACCGATCTTACGAAAGATTATAAAATATGAACCTTTAAACATGCAAATTCTTTTTTATTTAGCTTTGGGAATTCGTTTTACCTTATGGCTATGCTAATCTTTACTTATTTTGTCAGTGAACCTTTATATATATTAAATAGGATACATGAAACTATAAAAACAATACTCCGTGTTCTCGAAAAAAAATTGTAAATAATAAAAGTTTGTCCTTATATATTATCGAAATTATTTGATTTGACTATTCTGTTTTTTAATGGGATAATCTATTAATTTATTTTTGTTTTTTTTATAAGTATTAAATTGCCTACATAAAACTATTCAAGCAATAGTTTGTGTTATTAATTTTTTTGGTCATAATAATAGTATTTCCTATTATATTAACAATGGGTGTTACATTTCGAGCGATAATTTCGAATATTCGAAAATATTTAAATTGAAGACATTGATCTTATGGGATACACTATTAATTTAATGTTTTGATCTTGTTTCATAGCTATTTGATTACATGAGACTATTGAAACAATAGTCCGTATTAATAATATCAATAAGATAAATCTTATTCAATCAATAGTTTTTAATGGTTCAACAAAATGAGTACTTTATCTTGGATAATAGTGTCAACATTATTGAGTTAATAGTCAAATACTATTCAATCCATGAGCCGTCCCATTGAACTAATTCGACAAATTATTAACTACGATGTTCTTTAATGGTATCGAAACTATTAGAAATTTATAGTATTGGACCTTTAACATAAAAGTACGTGGTATTAATTATTAATGGTAGGATATTATTAAATCAGGAGTATTTCCCATTAAATTAATTATATACGTCGTATTAGCATTAATAATTTCAAAACTATTGGATCAATACCCCAAATACCATTGAATTTACCAAGAAACTATTGATTTCATAGTAAAATCTTATTAAAAAGCGTCTTTTTAAATCAATGGTCGTACCATTGAAAGCTTATGGTATTTTTTTCTCTGAGTGTACAGCTCTTGGCGAGAGAATATTCTTGCTTACCACTTTTTGGTATGAGAGCGACTCTGCACTGCCACTAGAGACAAACTGGAAGCCAAAATATTTTCCAAAGTATATAGCAGAAAGTTTATACTTTCATGCAACATATAGCTAAATCAACACCCTCAGTGCCAGGTGACGTGAAGCTGTCAAAAGATTCCACGGCATGCGGATTCTGCGTCGATTAATCGGGCTCACGAAGAAAGGTTAGTCTATTGCCAATAATTTGTTGTATAAACCGGAGGACATGTTTCTCATGTTGCAGCAACATCGCAGCACATGATAAGCCCCAACTTCCAGCTTTCGCAGAAGTCCAAAAGTTCCGCAGCCTGTCTATAAAAGTCTATGAATGATGGATGAATGGCTCTGATGTGCGATTTTGCAACCTGCATTGAAAGTCTGCTACATACCAAATAGCATACCCTCTTATGTTCTTTCCTAAGTTAATCCTTTGCTTTTCAATTCATTGATTCGACCACAAGCTTTTGAGTTTGTTGACTAAGAGTTCCACTCCGGTATCAAAACGAAGCCGTGTCTAGTAGAGTGGTCCTTAGGAAAAAAAAAAAATTGGGGACGCCCCCCAGATTGGTTCTAAATCAGGAAAAAAAAATTTAGTAGTTTTTTCAAATTTTTATTCCTAACCCTTCCTGACCCTATTTCATTAAGAAGTTTTTGTTTTTCCGATCATCCGTTCAAAAACGGCTGCTGTTGTAAAATAATTGTTTATCGAGTTTTTGTTAATAACAAATGAAATAATAAATTAAAAAAAATCAAATTTAACGTTATATTATTTAAATTGCCGTAGATATCTTTGAAAAAATAATAAATGTCAAAATGTTGCTTACTTTTGGCGGATTGAGCGAAATAAGAAATCAGTCTTTTTGTTTATTAACAATAGAGTATAAACAAATGATCTAAATTTTATCAAATATACACGCGGCTGTAGAGTGTTCAGAGACGCTTCATTTGAGCTTAATTCGAAGTCTTTCCGTTAATTAGTTCAAAAATCACAGAAAAATAAGGCCAGGAAGGGTTAGAGATAAAAATATGAAAAAATTATGGAATTTTATTTTTTATTTTTTAGAATCGATTTAGGGGGCGTCGTACTCAATTTTCGCAAAAAAGTGAAATAAGGACCACCCTATTGTCTAGTTAACTTTATCAAGTTTGATGTAATATTTTGGAAAAAGTTGTTCTGCTGCCATAAGTCTCGAATTGAGATGAATTCAAAGCTCTTGATGCTTGAACGGCGAACGCTGGACAATTGATGAAGCTTTAATTATGGTAATTGTTGCTTTTTCGGGTGAGAAATGCTCTTTTCGCCATACGAACCACTCTCCCAACCCCCAAAAGAGCTGTAGCATAGTTACATGTGCATAGTTACCGTGGAATACGTTACAAATCTTACCTTATCCAAGGGATTGGAAGGAAGAACTTCCCAGTAGAATGTCGATTCTCTTAAAAAAAAAAAAAAAAAAACAATTATTGGTTGCTGCTACACCTTAACCAAAATAAATAAACTCGTCTGTAGTTCAAGTGTCCACCAAAAAACAAAAATTAGAATAAGAAAAGGAGAAATTGAAATAATGAGAGGAAAAACATAAGTAAGTATTAGTATTTCCTTGGTTGAGTTCACCGATTGAGAAAGGACCAACGCAAGCACATCCGAATCTCCAAACTCACTATTTTGGCATTAAACTACAATATTGCTTTTAAAATTTCATGGGGATTAATTTTTTAAATTTTCGATTAGCGCTACACAAATTCTTAAAAAGTCATGTACCGTTTTACTTTGCATAATGTTTATTTCATTTAACTTTCATCTTGAGCGTCGGTCGTTTTATAAGGAAAAGGAAAACTTTTTGCGAGCAAATTTCTTAAATTAATTCGAAATTTCCCAACTCAAATAGACAGACAGAACAGAATGATGACTAAACAAGCAACAGCACCCGTGGAACATTTCCTCATGAATAGTTTTAAAAGTGGAGCATTTTGTCTTGTTTTTTGTTGTTGCCGTTGTTGTACATATAAATATACATACGTATACTTTGCATACATTTATATAGAATGCTGTGTTGATTTATATTTTTGTTTGAAATTTACAGGAGATCTCTTGGAGAACTACTGCTGGAACGATGACTTAATGAATTTCTCAAGGATATTGTTTTCCATATCCATTTTGTTAACATTTCCCATTGAGTGTTTTGTCTCGAGAGAGGTGAGTTCCTTAATTTTGTTTGAGAGTTGTTTTTGTTTTGCATATTCATTTCAGTTTTGCCGAAAGTAAACTTTGAAAGAGTTTTCCAATTTTATTGTTTTTTAATTATTCAAAATTTCAAAACAATTTTAAGTTTTCTTTGTTTGCATTCGTATAGATTGTAAAGACCATCGTACACAAGTTTATACTGAAGGAGACAATTGAAGCGCCACATGACCAGGATCCGAGTCTTGAGAAGGGCACCGAAACAGACGAATACTCAACGATGATTACTTTGGCGATTGTATTTACAGCTTTCGTCATATCACCGCTAACAGACTGCCTAGGCTCAGTACTGGAACTCAATGTAAGTAAATTTTGAATCAAAGTGAAGACTGTTTAACTCAAAGTCTTTATATGTTTAGGGTCTGCTGGCAGCTATACCATTAGCGTATATTCTTCCCGGCCTGGCATACATCCAAATGGAACCCCATTCACTGTTTAGTCGAGAGAAGCTACCAGCCGTTGGCTTAGTCGTATTTGGAGCCATTGTAACCATAGTCGGAGCGGCAGTCCTGCTGCCAAACATTGTTGGAGAATGCCGTTCGGATATTGTTCTTGACTATTGCAAACAAGAATCAGAAAATGCAACAACCATAACAACGACCAAACGTCCAATCTAAGGCCAAAGTTGATATATTGTTTATATATATACTGAAAATGTAGGTGAAAGAAATTGATTATATATTTATTTTTAATATTTGCGAAATATTTACGAGCAATCGAATGTATTAAGATATACAAAAATGCATTTAAGTCCCTCCCCCCACACGAAACATGTAAAGCATGGTGAATTGTAGAGTGTTAGAGTTTATATAGGGTAAAATTACAAAACCAAAAAGGCACCAAGTTTTTAACAGAGCACAGCTTTAATTTCATTTAGAATATACAAAGTGAGTGTTTGAAAGTAACTTTAAGAAAATGAGAACTTGTTTGAGAAGGAGATGCGAGTGAACTGTCGTAGACAATTAGCTTTTCCAGTACATGCATCAATGTTCCTTACCACAGGTGGGGGTTTATACACTGCATCTATGCAATATGAATGTATAATAAATTGATGCAAAAAAGGCAAAACTTTAATTTCGGTGCGAAAGTAGCTCAGCAAAAGTTTGAGTTCTTGATATTGAAGTTAAAATCGTCCGCAATGCAATTTCCTATTTCGCATAAGAATAACAAGGGGATATTCTTTCTTGCACATGCATTTCTGTTGCTTGCATATCGTCGTTCAGAAGCGAAGTCCTTTAATTTATTTTTAAATGATTTTACTTAGCTGGGTTTGTATTAATGTTTATTTATTTGTTTCTTTGACTCAAATCTAAAAATTGAAATTCAACTCAAATCCTGATTCCTGATGACTGTTTGATCTGAAATTTGGTACGCACCATTAGTTTTAAAGGCCACAAAGTATCATATATTCGATCCATGTTATATATACTATACAAATATGAAGACAAAACGGAGGTATAATATGGCCGCCAGCAAATTGGAAGTTTCCACAACCTTTTCAGTGTCGGTACCAAATAAATGATCTTGACTCTTGACTTGTAGAAAAGATTACAGTAAAAAAAAAAAAAAAAATGAAAAAAAAAACAAACTAGGCTTATCAAGGCAAAAAGGCATAGGATATAATGGTATTATTAAAGAAAAAAATTCGCAACATAGTTTGACCATAATCTGCAGAAGTACTGAACTTCCAACAGCTTTTTGAAAGCATTAAGGTCTTCTACGCCTAAATTAAGCAGAAATGAGCGAAGCACTTTTGAAATTCTGCACGTCACGTCATTCAGTTTAATGCTATACGGAGGCTTTGTGAAGGACGTCGTAATTTTTTGTTTTATTTTCTGACCCAAATACTAAAATTTGGATTTATGTAGTAGAGCTGAGCCATCATCTGAAATCAACTCCTTTGCAAATATAACACAGGTTGTATCATCTTCCAAAACATGAATCATTTTTTCTTATTTGCGATATAAGCAAGTTTTGCAATCGTACGGAGAAAAAATAACAGAGAGAGATAACAACTGGATATGACATTACGATGATAGAGAACACGAAAAAAGTAGGTCTAGCAATTCTGTCTGTATGAATGTCTGTGCGTACATAGGTATATGGATCTACAGCCTGAACCGCTTGGTCGATTTTCATCAAGTTTTGCAGTTAGTGTCTATGAAGCAGTCTTCAGAGAGATATTTGGAATTGGGTCTCTAGACTCTACGTCTTGAAATAACGGTACCTGCCACACCATCTATATGATAAAACTTATTTTTTTCTAACGATTTCAATAAAATTTTATGTGATGGATTATTTTTCAAAGGTCTTTTTTATGATGTTAAACATTTTTGCAAAAAGTCTAAAAACGGTACCCCCAACACACGGCCGAGGTTCAAATGCAGTTGTTATGTTACTCTCAGTCCATCTAGTGTTTGTTATCCTCGAAGCGCCTTGTCTAAGTGAGAGTTTACATGTAGCGATAGATACACGTATGTTGTTCCATTCTGAGAGTAGGGAAGTGGTCGTGCCATTTTTGTCTAGTTCGTCTGCCATACAGCTGCCTGGAATCTCCCTGTGCCCCGGCCACCATGAAAGGTGAATGTTGAACTCAGTTGACATCTCCCTCAGAGACATTTTACAATTTTGTACCGTAATGGATTTTGTAGAGACAGAGGCAAGAAATTTAAGGGCACCTCGGCTGTCCGAGAAGATTCGAATATTTGTGGAGGATATGACGTTTTCTTGGAGCCAAGACAGCACCTACTTAATCGACAGTATTTCCGCTTGGAACACACTACAATAACCGGGAAGGCGGAAGAAATGACTGAGATTCAGTTGTTCTGAGTAGATTCCACTTCCTACACCTTCGCTGGTTTTGAACCATCGACGTAAAAGTGTTTTGCTTCATTTTCCAAGAAAGTCTCATTTTATCAAGCTTCTCTTGGAGGTATGGTTACTTGGAAATTATTTATCAAACACCAACTTGGGGGTGGTGTAGTAGAATCGATTCGGTAGGAATCTAAACTCTAAAGTAATCTAGAATGGTAGTGTGGCTGATTTGATTATTGGTCCACTGTGATGTTGCTCTGAGTCGAGTAGCTGAGCTAGCTGCGACTTGTTTGCTGAAGATATCTAGGGGTGTGAGATCTAGTAGTACATTGAGGGCGTCCGATGGGGTTGTCCTCAGTGCGCCACTATTACACAGATACACAGACTAGCCGTTCTCTGAACTTTGGCCAGCTTGTTGTAGTTGATCATCTTGTCTAGTGCGGTCCACCAGACAATCATCAATATGTTAGTATCGATCGGTCTAATTACCGAGGTAAAAAGCCAATGGTTGATTTTGGGGAGAAACCCCATTTCGCACCAATGGCTTTGTTTAGTTAGTTTCACCTCTTCCTGTCTTGATGGTAGTACCAAAGCAGGCGAATTTTTTGGCTTCCGGTTCACTGGCTAAAACTAGCTTTGCAGCCTGCTCTTGACCAGTTTCCAGCGGGCTGTGCTGCTCGCCAGAGTCGGGATTCTTGGTTCCCACTGTATAGACTTGAACTAGCTTTGCAGCTGGATCAGAGCCTGTGTGCCAACCTTGTATCCCACTGGTGGAAGGTTTGTCCGTTGGCTCACATTCATGCTTCGGCTTGGCAGCCCAATCGGAGCATGTGTACAACTTTCGTTACCTGCCCCCAGTTTTCTTCCTTGTTTTTTTGTTCGTTTGTTTGTAAGTTTTTAAAAATTCAATTGAAAGTCCCACGAGTAATTCTGGAAGGAAAAGGTCAGCCCCGGCAGAGCCGTGTACCGGGGTAAGGCTAGTCTATTCTGGACCCTCCCAAGCATCCAGAAGAGCTCGTTGTCGATTGGTTTATCCACCAATCTTTAATTCTTCGGCACGGAATTCAAATGCTAACACCACCACTGAAACTAAGAACCTCGTATCTATAGTGAGATTGGATTTCTAAGGATTGTACTATTGAGAAGTTACAACCTCCATGTGATTCAACCTTACCTTGGCTGTCACCGTCTGACATCGTACAGACACTGATAAAGTATATGTGGTGAACATTGACCGCCAGGCACCCACTTGGAGGGTTCGATCGAGGATTTTTGCCAGGCATATATTGCATATTAACATTTGGAAAATTTTAGATTTTGAAATTTTTATTAATTGAAAAAATTGATTTTTTGGATATTTTTCAAATGGTTTTGCTGATTTATTAAAATTTTTTTGTCAAAACATCATGGCAAGATATTAGAACTTGCATCCCAATAAATCAATAGTAAAAAACCAGATAATAAGAAACCGCTCTTATGATTTTGGTTAAATTTTCAGAGTTCATATGTATTAGCAACTGCAAAAGAATGGCGTTTTTAGACTTTCCCTTAAGACCTTTGGAATATTTAATTAATTTTTTTAATATTTTGCGTGATTCAATACAGTTTTCGTAATTATTGTGTAATTGGCAAGCCTGAAACCAATATATTTAGAGCAAATACAAAAACCTTTTACTCAGCCTTAATATTTTGGTATTGTATGCAAATCTTTTATAAGGAGTTTGAAGCCAGCTCATCTGCAAACAGCAATCCTGTTATGAAAGTAGATTCATAAGGCAAAAGTTGATGTCTACGACAGTTTCAAGTATCAGTTGTGATATCTCAGGCCGGCTTTTACAGCCTGCTTGAATTGTAGAACAGGTCCAGTAGCTCCTCTATCGCTTTTTTATGAATCCTTTAAACCCATCTTCAAAGTGTGTGCTCTTTTATTGTATCTCAAAGGATATTGATATTATTTTACTAAAAGAAAAAGAAAAAAAAACAAAATAACTTTTTAGATCTATACAGGAATTTAAAGTTTTATATACACGCAACATTTTAACTGCACAATCCTATATTAACTTTACTATACTTTTAGAACATTCTATTTAGCAAAGAAATACAAAAAAAACCTATGTATGTATAATCAATCACAAGAAACAAGTTGTATTTTATACAAAACTATTTAATTAAACTACAATTTAACTAAATTAGGGAATTTAAAGCAGAGCATGTAAACTAGAAACAAAATAACTATTTAGGGAAGCGAGCCACAAAAGCAAAAACCAAAATGGAACATAAGTGTTAACTACTATAACTTTATTTAACTGCTTGACATTATGCTGCAATTTATCTACAAAGATACATGCCAAAGTTGAATGTACTTTAAACTAAGACTATAAACGAAACAATGAACCAATCAAACTAATGATATTAACAAAAAAAGTGTGGCATTGCGTCTATTTTCCAATTAATTTGTATGTACATTTTATTTTTACACGAAAAAACCAAAGAGAAGCTTAATTAAAGAAAAAATACTTTCCTATATGAAATGTTACATTTAAAAATAAATCAAATCCGCATTTCAAATACTAGATATCACTGTACGCATGTATATTCATTCAGGTAGAAATGTATGTTGATATAATATAAATATTACAAGAAATTAAAACACATGTTACATAGTTAAAGAAAAGTTTATTGAAACCATTGTTAAGTTTGTCTCATGAAGAATTACAAAATTAAGCAAATATCAAACACAAAAGTGGAATCTTATATGATGGGCTAGTAATGAAGTCAGATGTATTTAATTATGTGGGTACCTGTTTCACTATACAAAAAGAAAAAAAATTAAGAAAAGTATGTATTACGTGTTGAATGTAAATATAAAATGTTAATTTAAATGTTTCAAAGACTTGAAGTAGACTCAACGAGTAGACCTATGATTCAATTTCTTATTTCGATATTTTTCTCAATGAATTAAGTTTTGTGTTGAATTAAAACTAAAATTATATTTTTCTTTTTGCGAATAATCTTTCTATTCTATCGCGAAAATCTTATGCTTCATCCTTCAAATTCAACTGGTTTATTATTTTATACTAAAATACTCCAACCATTGAATTAATTGTAAGATTTGAGTAGAAACTTCGGGTTTTTGTTGCGTTAAATTTAATTTTTGTATTCATTCGTTTTTGTTTAGTAGTTCTTATCATAGAAAATCATAATTTAATAAAATAATAAAAAGTAAACATACCTATTGTAAATACCCAGTATGAAAAAATGTTTAATAATAAATTAGATTAAAGTAAAGTTGGAAGTGGTTTAGGGTTTCATTTCAAAAGTGCGTGAGTGAAATTAGTTTTGTATGTATGCGTTATTTTGTTTCTATCTTTTCTGAGGAATAATAGAAAAGTATTCTCGAACTTAGGAAGCACACAATTCCACTGCTTGATTTTCTTACAATTTGTTGCTCATATAAGGCCTAAAAATGCCTCGTTTAAGGAAATTGAGAGATGCCATGACTGGACTGAGGCTTGGAAGTCTTACAAAATAGGTAAAAAAATCTTGCAAGCGTGGCAAAGCCTTGCTCCGTCAAGGTCGGTAGAGAACTCACCGAGTCCTTTAATGTCGAAAAAGGCTTTAGGCAAGGCGACAAACTGTCATTCGACTTGAAAAGACTGTACGAAACTAAAACGAAACAATCTTTCAAAACTCTGTATAATTACAGACGATACTGAAGTAATGGGAAGAAGGAAGCGTGATTTCATAGGAGCTTTTGCGAGTATTAAAACAGAAGCCACATAAAAGGATTTGATGGCTAATGACGGCACAAGGATACCGAACATCGACGAATTGGACAAAACTAACTTCTCGCCGCTATTAACACGGAAAACAACATCAGTGCGGAGATCAAACGGAAAATAACCCTTGCCAACCGTTTCTTCTACGGACTAGGTGCAGCTGGAGAATTAGCGGACGCCCTGGACTGCTGCAAAGCAGACATAACCGCCATCCAAGAAGTGCGATGGAGTGGACCGGGCATAAAGAAGATGAAAAACTGTGACATATACTATGGCGACTGCTACAGACAACAGAAACAGCGTTTATTTGGGTGTGGATTTGTCGTTAGAGGAAGACTCAGGGATAAGGTGATTAGCCAAAATCCAGTCAATGAGCGTATAATGACCATCCGCATCAGGGCTAAATTCGCCAACATTAGCCTTATATGCGCCCACGCCCCCACAGAAGAGAAAGACGATGATTCCAAAGACTGTTTCTACGAGCTCCTCGAAGAAACATATGAGCAATGCCCTAGATACGACGTGAAAATCGTTCTTGGCGATTTCAACGCAAAACTAGGGAAGGAGGACATCTTTGGAAACACAATCGGTAAGCATAGCCTCCACGACAAAACCTCCGAAAACGGATTGAGGCTAATCGATTTTGCTGCGGGGCTAAATCTTGTTGTAAGTAGTACACGCTTCCCGCATCTCAAAATTCATAAAGGCACATGGCGATCCCCAGATCAATTAACCGTCAACCAAATTGACCATGTTGCGATCGACGCAAGGCACTCTTCCAGTGTGCTAGATGTCCGAACTTTCCGAGGGGCCAACTTTGACTCGGACCACTACCTTGTTGTAGCCAAGGTACGAATGAGGATATCTTGTTCACGACCAGCACGAACTAACGCTGTGAAGAGATATGACGTCGGAAAGCTACAATCGCAAGAGATTGCCAATGCCTTTTCCAATCGAGTGTCCCTTCAATTATCCTTGAATCCCATGCCGCCAGCATTAAACATTGAAGACCAGTGGCAGCAATGCCAAGAAGCTATCAGAACCGCTGCCTCAGAGATTCTGGGTTTCACTCGGCCACCAACACGAAACCCATGGTTCGATGAAGAATGTAGGCAGGCAAATGCAGCCAAGCAAAGAGCACGACAAATGCTTTTGCAAACACGAACGAGGGCTGCTCACGATCGGTATAACGAGATTTACAAGGAGAGAAGAAGGGAAGAACACCGACTTCTCAAAAAGAAAAAGAAGCAACATGAGAAGCGCTCGTTTGAGGAAATAGAGAGGTGCCATGACAGGAACGAGACTCGGAAGTTTTACCAAAAGGTAAAAAGATCCTGCCAGGGTGGCAAACCCCGAACTCAAGCCTGTAAAGACCAGCAGGGAAACATAGTTATAGAGTCACAGTCGCTACTGAGGATCTGGAAAGATCATTTCTGCAGACTGCTTAACGGCGAAGAGGACACAAATTCCGCTGTCAGGCAGACTGCCCCATTCAGCCTGGACGATGATCAAGAATGCCGTCCTCCCGACCTAGAAGAAGTTAAGCTTGCTATATGCAAACTTAAATCAAATAAGACTGCAGGTGCAGATGGCCTTGATGCCGAACTTTTCAAGGCAGCTGGAGATCAGTTGGAAAGGAGCATGCACCAGCTGATCTGCATGATATGGTCGAAAGAAAGCATGCCCGATGAATGGAACCTCAGTATCGTATGCCCGATCCTAAAGAAAGGAGACCCTCACAACTGCGCCAATTATAGAGGGATAAGCCTCCTTAACGTCGCTTATAAGATCTTGTCTGCTGTAATATGTGAACGTCTGAAACCCCACGTCAACAACTTGATAGGTCCTTATCAATGTGGTTTTAGACCGGAGAAGTCCACAATAGACCAAATTTTCACATTACGGCAGATCTTGGAAAAAACCCGAGAACACAATATCGATATTCACCATCTTTTTATCGATTTCAAGGCCGCGTATGACAGTATCTACAGAGACGAGCTGTACAGAGCCATGTCTAGTTTCGGCATCCCTGCAAAACTCGTACGACTATGCAGGATGACTTTGGAGAATTCACGCTGATCCGTCAAGGTCGGTAAAGAACTCACCGAGACCTTTGATGTCGAAAAAGGTTTTAGGCAAGGCGATAAACTGTCATGCGATTTCTTCAACATCATACTTGAACAGATTGTAAGAAACTCAAACGTCAACACCAGAGGAACAATTTTTCAAAAGTCTGTGCAATTGCTCGCATATGCAGACGATATTGACGTAATGGGAAGAAAAAAGCGTGATGTCATAGGTGCTTTTGCGAGTATTGAAACAGAAGCGGCAAAAATGGGTTTGATGGTTAATGAGGGCAAAACAAAGTATATGCTGTCATCAAACAAGGACACAGAACATCGACGAATTGGACAAAACGTCACAATAGACAGACATAACTTCGAGGTAGTACAGGACTTCGTCTACCTAGGATCCGCTGTAGACACGGAAAACAACATCAGTGCGGAGATCAAACGGAGAATAACTCTTGCCAACCGTTGCTTCTTTGGGTTAAGAAGGCAATTGAGAAACAAAACCCTCTCCAGAAAAACCAAGGTAACCTTATATAAGACCTTAATCATCCCAGTCCTGCTGTACGGCGCGGAAGCATGGACCTTATCGAAAGCGGATGAGGAAACCCTTGGTCGTTTCGAAAGAAAAATTCTCCGAATGATCTTTGGTCCCGTATGCGAAGGCAATGTGTGGAGAAGAAGATACAACAACGAGCTGTATGAGCTGTACCGCGACATGGGCATAGCCAGAAGAGTACGCATCGCGAGGCTACGATGGTTGGGCCATGTTGAGCGGATGGACCCAAACGCTCCGGCTCGTCGGGTGTTCGAAAGCACATTGCAGGGAAATCGCGGAAGGGGAAGACCTCGTCTTAGGTGGCGCAATCAAGTGGAGGATGACCTCAACCGACTTGGAGTGCGAAACTGGAGAGAGCTCGCCCGAAATAGAAGTCGTTATCGAAGGATGTTGGTTGAGGCCCAGGTTCACCCCGAACTGTAATGCCCACCTAAGTAAGTAAGTAACCGTTTCTTCTTTGGGTTAAGATAAGAAGGTAGTGGAGGAACAAAACCCTCTCCAGAAAATCCAATGAACCCTGTAAAAGACCTTAAAAATGCCAGTCCTGCCTTAGAAGCATGGACCTTATCGAAAGCTCATAAGAAATCCCTTGGTCGATTCGAAAGAAAAATACTCCGAATGATATTTGGTCTCGTATGCAAAGACAATGTATGTAGAAGCAGGTACAACAACGAGCTGTATGAGCTATACTGCAACCTCGTCGAATGTGGCGCAGTTAAGTGGAAGAAGAACACAAGACACAACCGACTTAGAGTGCAAGACTGACGAGAACTCGCCTGAAATCGAAATTGTTGGCGTAAGATGTTGGTTGCTTCTCAGGTTAACCCCGAGCCAAAGAGAGTGAGACAAGTAACGCTTCGAAAATCGATAATGATCAAGAAAATCAGTCGATTCACAATTGAACTAACACCTTTCAATTTTAAGGCTCTGACTCTATCAAAGACAGCACACGGGTGGAGAGTCACCTGACCAAACATTGGAGCTGTTATCTTGTCTTAGGTGAATGCAGGCCTAATAAGTTGTAGCCAAATAGGAAGGGGTAGGAAAATTCCTATGTCGTATCAAGACATTTAAGTGTTTTGCAGCATTTTTTGCGACTTGTGATCATTCCAAAGAAGATTACACTCACACACTCGAAAACGAAGCACAAAAAGCGTTGTTGGAATTGCATCGAAAATTTGCTTCGTTTTCGAGATTTTTTTCGAGTTCCTTTATATGCCTTACGACATAATCATATCAATAGACTATTAGCGCGTTTATATTAGCTGGGACTGGTTCGCGTAGCTTTTAAAACGACTATCGTCTAAGATCCAGTTACTTAAAGTACTTATTTAAGATTTCTAAAAGCCTTAAACATTTACTAGAAAACAATTTAGCTTTCTACCCTTTAACTGCTCAAAGTGGAGTTACACGAAACAATCTTTTGACGATTTTGTTGAAAATAGCTGATTGGACGATAATCGTGGAAAAAGCCACATCATCTGGTCCTTTTGCCAAAAAATTACTTATGAAGAGCCATTTGAAAGGTCTCAATTTGCCTCTCTTTTAATTTGACCATTTGGTCACATAGGGAAGAACAAATCTGTCGAGTTACCTTCGACAGGTTGTGTTGAACACTCCCAAGTTTTCGTGACTTCTAAGAAATCCTACAGGAATACAGCCTAAAGGCTAAATGAGTTATCCGAGTATTTTTGGGATCTTCTGGGATGGAAAAATGCATCTCGGCTTAAGCTTAAACTCTAAACCGCGGTTATACGCCCAACTGTGACCTACGGTTTACAATGTTTGACAATAAACAAAAAATTTAAGAGTAAGTTGTGAGCTACTGAGTTGAAGTATGCCATCAAAAATAACAAGCTTGTTCGTATTAAAAGTACAAAGATTAATGGAAGCCTTGACGTCAATAACACCATCTTAGAGAGTCTGACTGGCGAAGTTGATATTGTTATATTCAAAGGAGTGATCCGGAGAATCCCAAAATATTGAAAATATCATACAACGTTCAGACACGATCGCCAGGGAAGAAAATGCAACGAAATCGAAATGGGGTTGGCCTCAGACATTGGAACAATCCAACTAAAAGTTAAAAAAAAACACCTCTGATCTCTGAATGAAAAGCGAAAGAAAAATCGTCTCCAGTTTTGTAAAAAATACATGTCGTGGAAATCGGAGTGGAGGCGAGTTATATTTTCTGATGAAAAAAAAATCAACTTGGAGGGCCCAGATGGCTACAATTACTATTTTCATGTCCTTCGTAAAGGAAAGCATTATTTAAGCCGTGTGCATAATGTGTGAATGTGTAAGGAGCGATTTCATACTATGGAACTATAGAGCTTCAATTCCTTACATCGCGAATGAATGCAAATGTGTACAAAGGTGTGCTGGAAAAGGCCTTCCTGCAAATTTTTCACCTTTTTGGACCAATAACGTGGTCATTCTAGCATGACAATGCACTAAACCATACATCGAGGTCTGTAAAACAATTGATTCAGAAGTTGATATGGCCTCCTTACTCACCTCACCTTAACATCATTGAAAACGCTTGGGGACTTCTTTCGCGTGAAGTATATGAGTCAAGGAGACAGTATGAAGACAAGGAGTCCTTAATCAAGGGAATCAAGGAATCGTGAGCGGAGATTTCGCTAACATATCTAAAGAAACTCTATGACTCCATTCCAAATCGGATTTTCGAAACAATTTCGAAGAAAGGTGGCAATACCCACTATTAATATAAATTACTGTGTCGTGGAAAATAAAATATTTAATAACAATTATATAATTCTCTTGTTTTCTTCCACTTTTTGCTATTGAACCTATTCAGATGAGCCAACAAAAAAACCTTGTTTTTTTTAGTAAATTAAGTTTAGTAGGCGTGTGAGAGCAACGGTAAGTACTATGAGAATTTTTTTTATCCCAAACTAAGTGCACAATAATGCTCTTTCAATACATACATAACACAGACCTGTCAATGTCATATGTATGCAGAGAGTCTTGCAGTAAGATAAGATAAACAGCGAACCTATTCAATGAGCGGCAGTGTATATCAACGAACTTAAAAAAAACTCTCCCGCATTACCTTGTAAATCGTATACTAAAATGGTGTTCAAAATTTCAAAAGGATCGGTGCAGGAGTTTTGAAGTTAGAAAGGACACCGACTTTGAAACGTGAGTTGTGGAAAAAAAAACACTTCTAGGCTGTCAGGTAACAATAGCGCTCTTGGGCCGAGCAGTTGAGGAAGCACTTTCATTTGTAGCAGAGGCTAAGTTAACGAGACACCAATACAGTATTACTAGCCGAGTTTTATTGGGAATCTATATTCACTTATATTAACTTAAGCAAAACACCGCAAAACATCGCTCATGGAAAAATAACAACTCTTAAGTGAATATAAGTGAATAGCGTAAGTGGACAAAAATAACTCACTTGCAGAAGTGAACAACAGGGATGGTTGGTAAATGGAGTTTGTGAAAGTGAAGTTGAAAAAGTTAAGTTGCTATAGTGAGGAATTTAAAAGACAGAGTGAGAAGATTTGCATGAATGTAAACAAAGCAAGTGAAAACATTCAAAACGCTAAAGTAAGTGAGATAACAAGTATGATGTGTGACCAAAACAAACGTCTTGAATCCCAAAACGTAAACATTGGAAAAATTCTTGATGGTGTAAAGCAGCTGAGTGATGAAAAAAGTGAAGTAATAAATGAAATAAAAAAAGCGAGTGCTGTGAAAAATAAAGTTTTGTTTGCTGAATCTTTAAAAAAAGATACACCATTGTATGCGAATGTTTTAAAGAAAAGTGCATCAGTAATGATTAAGCCAAAAAGCACCCAAAGTGCAGATATAACAAAAAATGCAATTAAATCTAATGTTCATGCATCAAATAATAGTGGTGCTCAAGTTTCTGGTATTAAAAAATTAAATAGTGGTGCGGTAATTGTTGCATGTTCTAATGACGAGTCAATGGAAAAACTAAAAGGCGACATCGAAGTAAAGTTAGGAGATAAATATAATGTGAATGTTTTAGTTAAAAAAAAACCAAGAATAAAAATAATTAATATGTCTGAGAAAATGGAAAGTGGTGATATTATAAAGTGTTTAAAAGAGCAAAACGATTTCTTGAAAAGTTCTGATATGCAAGTTAAAGCCCAATGGAAAAATATGTTTAGAAGGAATGATTCCTTTAATGTAGTGATTGAATTAGATGCCGAAGGTTATAACAAAGCAATGCAAATGGGAAAGATAAGCGTAGGTTGGGATCAATGTGAAGTTAACGACGGGTTGCATGTTAGAAGATGCTACAAATGTTTAGGATTTAACCATACTAGTGAAAATTGCTCAAGTGCGGAAAAAGTTTGTTTTAAATGTGCAGGGTCGCATACTGGATCCGAGTGCCAATCAGACGTTTTAAAATGTGTAAATTGTGTTAAAGCTAACAATGACTTAAAATTTAATTTTGAAGTTGATCATAATGCCTTTGATAGTGAGTGTAAAGTCTATAAGCGTAAGATCAGTGTAGAGATAAATAAACAGTGGTAGCAACCACTTTCACAGTACAAAGGAAAAACCGTAATATACTATCTAAACATACAAAGCTTATTAGCGAATAAAAGTGAATTAGAATTATTAATACTTAAGTGTTCCCCTGATATAATTGTCCTGTCTGAAGTTCGAGTAACTGTAAATATTGAAGAATGTGAAACAAAAATTAAAAACTATTCTTATGTTAATTGTCCTTCGTTGTCCCGGCACACTGGTGGTGTTAGTATGTATATAAAAAATGGCATAGACTACACCGTAAAAAATGTAAGTAAATTTGATTTAATTGCATGGTTTTTAAAAGTGAAAATACGCATTCAAAATGAAAATTGGTCGATTGGAGTTGTATACAGGTCCCCAAGTTCTAGCGTTAACGATTTTTTAGAATTATACTCGAATTGGTGCGTACAGTTTTTCGAAAATGATAAAAATGTTATTATAACGGGTGATTTCAATATTGACTTATTAACGGATGATAATAACAAATCAAAAATGGAAGATTCAATTATGGATCAAGGTCTTTCCCAGCTAGTAAGAGAACCGACAAGAATAACCGAAAACTCAAAAACTTTAATTGACTATGTAATAACGAAAACGGAATTGTGCAATAAAGTGAATGTAAAAATAGACTGTGATAATAAAATAACAGACCATGAAACCATCAAGATTCAAGTTTTAAATAGGGAAATCAATCAAATTCAAAATCGAAAGTGCAGATTTCTCGATTATTCAAAGGAAAAATTTGATAATATGTTGCAACAAGTAGGTTTCTCTGATTTATTTTTCATTGAGAACAGTGAAGATCTTTTCGAAATGTTCGATATCAAGATAAAAGCATGTGTCGATGCAATAACAATTGAAAAAGTTGTTAAACAACATGATGAACACAAATGGTTTACCCCAGAGCTTCAACGTTTAAAAAAGGATAAGATAATAGCTTATAGGATAGCATCATACAATAACACGATAGAGAACTGGACAAGGTACAGGGATATTTGTAAAAAATATAAGGAAAAAATCAAAGAATCAAAGAATAACTACATATATGGACAAATAGAAACAAAATCTGGAGATCAAAAGGCAGTTTGGAAAATGCTTAAAACATTTATTTTAAAGGACGATGGTAACAGAAAGTGTGTAAATAGCGTTGAATTTGGCCACGAAAAAGTGAAAGACCCCAAGATAATTGCTAATAAGTTCAATACTTACTTTGTAGAAAGCATCTGTGATATAAATAGTTCGATTCCCTACGTGCAATATGAACCATCTGTGATAAACATTACTAATAGATTTAAGTTTAAATTCTGTGATCATAGAGCTCTATCTAATGTGATAAAAAAGTGCAATAATAAAAAGGACATTTATGGTATAAATAGAGACATAATATATAATTCAATAGAAATATTAGGTCCAGTTTTAATGAAGTTAGTAAATGAATCACTTAAAAATGGAATTTTTCCAACCCGTTGGAAGGAATCAATGGTTGTACCCGTTGAAAAAGTGGTAGGATCAAGTAATTGTGAGCATTTTCGCCCCATTAACATGTTACCGATGTTTGAAAAAATCCTGGAACGTGTAGTGATTGATCAACTTACAGCATATGTCGAGAACAACAGAATTTTAAATATGGAGCAGTCTGGTTTTCGTAGTGGTCACTCTTGTGAAACTGCGTTAAATTACGTCACAAACGAATGGAGAAAAGACATTGACCAAGGTAAAGGAGTGATAGCAGTTTTTCTAGACTTCAAACGAGCGTTCGAAACGATTGATCGGAACATATTATTAGATAAACTCAAGCTTTATGGCATACGTGACACAGAGTACAAATGGTTTCATTCGTACCTAAATGACAGATACCAAAGAACAAAATTCGGCGATGAGACCTCCGACTCAATAGAGGTTAAATTAGGGGTCCCTCAGGGTTCACTCTTGGGTGTTTCCCTTTTCTTGCTTTATATAAACGATGTTAAAAGTGTTCTTAATCATTGTAAAATAGTTTTGTTTGCGGATGATACATTATTATACATTTCGGGAAAAGATTTAAATGACATGTGCTTAAAAATGAACTCGGATTTAGAAAATATCAATATGTGGTTGAAAGCAAACAAACTTTGTTTAAATCTTAGTAAAACTAAATGTATGAAGATTAAATGTCGTGACCCTGTGACAGTATTTATAAATGGTTGTCAAATAGAGTGTGTTCAGAGCATTAAATATCTGGGTGTAACATTAGATAGTGAGCTAAATTTTAAAGACCATGCAAAACATTTATGCACAAAAATTGCAAAAAAAGTGGGGTTCCTTGGGCGTATTAGACCTGTTTTATCGATGCAAAATGCCA
Organism: Melanostoma mellinum; assembly: GCA_914767635.1. Taxonomy (NCBI): domain Eukaryota; kingdom Metazoa; phylum Arthropoda; class Insecta; order Diptera; family Syrphidae; genus Melanostoma; species Melanostoma mellinum. The sequence continues at coordinate 158,159,097 of OU612059.1, read as the reverse complement.
TCATGCTACATAACGCAATAGTTTTACCACATTTTTTGTACTGCTCTACGATTTTGTTTGGGTGTCCGAACTACATAAGACAGCGTATGCAAGTATTGCAAAACCAAGCAATGCGAACTATACTAAAGTGCAATAGATATACGCCAGTAAGACAAATGTTGGATGCGTTAAAATGGATGAACGTCGAGCAAAAAATTACATTCAATGCAATGGTATTTATATTTAAAATGAAAAATGGATTGCTTCCACCATACTTTGAAGGCAGTATAACAACAGTAGCAGAATTGCAGCCGTACAACCTAAGAAACAATCAGGACCTAAGACCTATGCGAAGCAACAGTAGTAACAACATGAACTCATTGATGTATTCGGGTTTAAATTTTTACAACGGTTTACCAAGTGAATTAAAATCAGAAACAAATCTAATCTCTTTTAAACGTAAGCTACAAATATTTTTAAAAGCAAGAATCAGTGTGGTTTGAATCTTTTTGAAGTTTGTAATTAAAGAAAAATTTATATAAAATTTGCAATTTGTTTTAACTCTGGTAAAAACTTTGCACTTAAAATTTTAAAATTCAAAATTTAAAGTTTAAATACTAACAGCACACAAATTTATATAATTATAAAAAGTTGTAAACTATTGTCAAATGATTTTGGAAAAGTTCATTGAACTAATAAAGAAATATTATTATTATTATAATATAGCCATATAAAACGTTTTATTGAGACTCGCAAGTGAAGTGAATATAAGGGAATATAGAAATTCCCAATTAAACTAGGCTATTAAATCCAAGGACCCTGATAGGTTTCCTTCTAACAAAGTAGTTCAAAATGCGAAAAAAAAATTTGCTATCCGAAAAATTAAGAGATGAATGTAACTGAAAATTCAGCTGAGGTGACAGTGGTAGACTTCAATGAATCATAGTGTAGAACGCAAAATCCGCGATCTTCATCAACCAAATACTGCCGCCAACTTAAGTTCGAATACAAGAAGAAATTTGCAAAAGTTTTGGAATCTGAGAAGTATCGAGTTGATGCTCAAATTCAGTCTTTATGACATTCATAAGTTTCCCATAAACATGTTTTTTACAATCGTTGACCTAGAAGTGATCTCTTCTCAGCGCTGTTACAATTGCAGTGCTAGTTCTAAGGACTTCAATGAAATTGAAAAGTTGCTGTTGAGATACAACAATCCAAGCGTATTGTTTTTTTTTTTTTTTAATCACAAAATATGAAAAGTATATTTTTATTTCTCTTTTCCTTCTTTCATTAACACTTAAACTTTCCTTTAAACTTTCAACATTTTTTTGTTTCGATAAAAAATTCTATGCTGCGGTAATTTCAACTACGCGTTTTTCTCGAAACGACTTTTTTCAAAATTTCTTCCACCATAACTCAAAGAAATATGGCCGATCGACTTCAAATTCAAACTGAGTATTTTTGAATAGGTCTTGTACGCGATGTACTCCTAAACTACTTAACCGATTTTAATCAAATTTGTACACCGAGTGCCGTTTGATCCAACTTGAAAGATAGGATAGCTTGGATCTCAATTTATGTTACCTTACCCACAGCCACGCGTGGCCGGGTCAGCTAGTTTACTATATAATCCCCAACGATCTTTTTGATTGGTTAAAAATCTCACAATTTTTTACTCCAAAAAAACTTTTTTTTTAAACTTCACCATTTTGTTTATTTTTGATACTTTTCAAAAGTTCCTATCCTATCCTATTATTATAATTTTGATTAACATAATAATTTGTATATTACCCTTTCTTTTTTTTTTTTCTTTATTAATTTTGTTTTGAAATGTCATTTCCGGCAGACGGCAGAAAAGCCATGTCCGTATTCTTAGGATTAACCACTGTAAACTCTTTTTTATGGAAAAAATAAAGAATAAATAATAATAATAAAAGAAGAATAATCCTATCCTATTTGATTTTTTTTTTTGTTTCAGCTACTCGTTTGACAGGAATCATGTCAGCATTTGGGGCACTTTTTGACACCTTTGAAGACAGCAGATAACTCCATTTTTTCAATATTCTTTTAAGACACAAATCATCATACCTTATATATATGTATATTAGAGTGGTCCTTATTTCACTTATTTCTCAAACCCTATTTTCCTGTCATTTTTGAACTAATTAACGGAAAGACTTCGAATAAGGCTCAAATGAAGCGTCTCTGAACACTCTACAGCCACGTGTATGTTTGATAAAATTAAGATCATTTGCTTATACTCTATTGCTAATAAACAAAAAGGCTGATTTCTTATTTCGCTCAATCTGCCAAAAGTAAGCAACATTTTGACATGGATTATTTTTTCAAAGATATCTATGGCAATTTAAATGATATAACATTAAATTTAATTTTTTTTTATTTATATTATTTCATTTTTTATTAGCATGTTATTTAACAAAAACTCGATAAACAAATTTTTTATAACAGCAGCCGTCTTTGAACGGATGATCGAAAAAACAAAAACTTTTTAATGAAATAGGGTCAGGAAGGGCTAGGAATAAAAATTTTAAAAAATTAGGGAATTTTTTTCCTGATTTAGAACCAACCTGTTGGGCGTCCCAAATTTTTTTTTTTCTAAGGGCCATTCTAATGTATATATATACCTTATTATTTTTTTCGTATCTCAGAGACATAAGCGGTACCAAACTTAGAGCAAGCTCATTTGTATACACACTTATCTTATCTACACTCTTCATCATTAATGCAATTAAGCCCAAAAAGTTCCAAAACATTCTATCCAGCACTTGGCTTTAAAAAAAATTTTCAAAAATCACCCAATTTTTCATGGGTTACACTGGTATAACCCATTAAGGAATAATTAAAAAATACTTCAAGAGCACAATTATGGTTCTCCAATTCATGGTATGGTACTTCTACTTAAAATAATTGATATCAATAAAATATGTCCATCTCTCTAATTGACTCTAATTTTGGTGTAGCTTCCCCCACTGTGAGGCGCACCCTTGGAGTAGATCGTTTGTGTGAAGTATTTAAGTAGTAGTAGTAGTAGTTCTATGATCTATTCGAATGACGATGCCTACTTGTAACCTCCAAAAATAAGACGAAGACTGTCGTCTTGTTAAACATCTTTTTTTATACTTCAGCGACACATATACCTATAATCTCTTCATTCAGCATTTTTGACTCCATAAACTGTCTCTTTTTTACTCTAAGCGATTTTTGCAAAAATTAAGTAAACAAACTTTTGACGACGATGTTATCTGATAGACAGAACTTTTGGCACAACTTCTTTTATCTGTTTGGTTTTTCCAGTCAACCGCAAGTAAACAAACATGCAGATATACCGCTGTTCCTTAAAGCTTCAAGGTTCTTTTAAATCAATTCACAAGAATTACATTTATCAGCCGAGTGCGTTTCAGCGAAATGCAAAAGTAAACCACAAACTGCTGGTTAAATTGACAATATAAAAGGCCCACTAAAATTCAACTTACAATCCAGTTGCAGTAGAAATATACACTTAACTACAACACAAGGCTCTTTCAAAACTCAAATCAAATGGCTGACAAAAAGAATCTTCTTCTCTTGTTTGAGCGGCCTCAAGAGCCTACTTTCATGACGAAGGGTGAGAAGGCCACAGTATTCGATGTTCCTGATAAGTTTCTCACCAACCGTTATAAGCCGATTGGGAATGAGGTCCAAGATCGATATAGCAAAGAAGCTGAAATCCGCATTCCTGTGAAAGATATTCCTCTTCCGGACTTGAAAGATGTTTTAGCCTTGGGTCGTCGTGAACCGTTTTCGCTGTTTATCAAACGCCACCAACAGATTGCGTCAAAGTGCATTGATCTTTTTATGAAACCGCGATCAATTGACGAACTGCAAAGCGTTGCTTGCTACGCAAGGGAGCACATCAATCCATATTTGTTCAGTTACGCCTTTTCAGTGGCACTGCTTCATCGAGAAGACACTAAAGGCTTGAATCTGCCATCATTTGTGGAAACTTTTCCTGCGAAGTTTGTAGATTCGAAGGTGCTTAACCAAATGCGAGAGGAAGCTTCTGTTGTCCAGCCTAATCTACGAACACCCATCATAGTTCCAAGAGACTACACTGCATCAGATTTGGACGAAGAGCACCGTCTGTGGTACTTCCGTGAAGACATGGGAGTGAATCTCCATCATTGGCATTGGCATTTGATTTTCCCCGTTGAAGCTCCTCAACGTTCAATCGTAGCCAAGGATCGCCGTGGAGAACTGTTCTACTACATGCACCAACAGATTGTAGCTCGGTATAATTTGGAACGTTTCAGCAACAACATGGCCCGAGTGAAGCGCTTTAACAATCTGCGTGAGCCAATAGCTGCAGGGTACTTCCCGAAGATGGACTCTTTAGTTGCCAGCCGTGCTTGGCCTCCACGCGCGCCCAATACCAAGATCAGTGATCTAAATCGTGAACGTGATCAGATCAAAAATGATATCTCCGAAATGGAGCGTTGGAGAGATCGCATCTATGAAGCCATACACCAAGGATTCGTGGTTGATGTGAGTACTAGGTTTGGTTTATTGCTGTATTGATTTTATTCTCATAGGCATCGGGTAACCGCATTCCTCTCGATGAAACTCGGGGCATTGATATCCTGGGCGATATTGTGGACTCGTCGATTATATCAGTGAATCGCCAGTTTTATGGTGATTTTCACGGCATGGGACATGTTTTCATATCATTTGCTCATGACCCAGACCATCGTTACTTGGAGTCCTTTAGCGTGATGGGTGACAACACTACCACAATGCGAGATCCAGCCTTTTACAACTTGCATTCGTACGTGGATGACATCTTCCAGGAGCACAAGGAGCTCCTCCCGCCGTATACTCTACCTCAACTAGACTATCGCGGAATCATGATAACTGGTGTGCAGGTTGCCAGTAATAAAGGACGTCCAAACGTCCTTAACACGTACTGGCAACAATCTGACATTGATTTATCTCGTGGCATGGATTTTGTTCCAAGAGGCAACGTCTTTGCCAGGTTCACCCACTTGCAACATGATGATTTCGAGTACACCATCAATGTAGACAATCAAACTGGTGCACAGCGCTTCGGATCCGTACGTGTCTTCCTTGGTCCCAAAACTGATGAGCGTGGTCAGCCGATGTTGTTTAGAGATCAACGCAGACTAATGATTGAAATGGACAAGTTCATTGTGTCTCGTATGTTATGCGAGTGGTATCCTCGATTATTTTCCTTGATAGTTTTTTTTTTTTTGTGCAGTACGTCCTGGGGCGAATACACTTCGGCGAAAATCCACTGATTCCAGTCTTACAATTCCATTCGAGAGGACCTTCCGCAATGTGGATCTTCATCGTCCAGCCGCAGGTACTCCAGCTGAGCTGGAATTCAATTTTTGTGGCTGTGGTTGGCCACAGCATATGCTTCTTCCTAAAGGTCGTCCAGAAGGATGGAAGTGTGAACTGTTTGTCATGATTTCCGACTATGAATTGGACAGGGTGAGATTTGCTAAGAGCTTATCAACCTGATGAACAATAATTACAATTAAATAACGATCACCTTATATTGATTTAATTTAAATTATTAAATTTTAATCCAAAAAACAAAAAAACATTCAACGTTTCAGTAAGTGCATTGCTGATTATGAAACGAATGTGTTTCGAAATGCACACAAGGTATGTTAACGTGTAAAGCTAAAGCAATTTTCGTTTAAGTGTTGTACGTTAATCTTGTTCGGTTAAATCATTGGTGATCGTTATTTAATTGTAATTATTGTCGGATTTAACGCAGTTCAACAACAAAATTTGATTGTCTGATGAACAATGTTTTTGTATTTTAGGTCGACCAAGACTTGGTAGGTAGTTGCAGTGATGCATCTTCGTTCTGTGGTGTTCGTGACCGTCTCTATCCAGATCGTCGTGCAATGGGGTTCCCATTCGATCGGTTGGGGCGTACTGGTGCTGATAGGCTGTCTAACTTTTTGACTCCTAATATGAGTGTCATTGATGTTACTATTCAGCACACTGATACAACCACTGTGCGTCAGTAAGATGATTTTGGTTATGGTGTGGACTATAATCCCTTCATCTGGCTTTATGGGCGTAATTATCTGTATAAAATTATGTAGTTTCTTTATTGCACTCCAAAAATTATGTTTTATTTAATTGTTCAATGAAAAAAGTCTAGACTAGAATTAAATCTCAGAGTTATTTTCCTTAAAGCTGCTTTGGAGATACATACTCGTATCTCACAAAAAAGAAAGATAATAAATTTTGAATTATATGTTCCTGTTGCAAATAAAGTCTGATGTCCTTGAAACTTACCATACGCATTTCATCCGTTTCAATTACAAGATTAACTTTTTAGGAAGTGAAGTTGGTGTTGCAGTTGCAGATGTTGATTTTGAATTGAAATTAAAGTTAAAGATGAATAAAGTTCAAGTAATTTGAGAATAAATCTCAACCTCTACAAAAGTACTGGAATAAATAGCATAAGCCAGCTGTTGTTTACAAAATTGGGAGGCTAAGCGACGCTTTATGAGACTACATCAGACACGTGTGATTACTACGGTCTTTCCAAAGCTATAACACTTTTTTTTTTGAATTTTCAAGAAGAAGGACATGGTTTCTGATTTTTTATATGATTGACGGTCCGCCAAAACCTTAAAAAACTTACTTTCGGGCCAAATAAATGCCATTTGCAGCTCAAGTTTCAAATTTGAACTCAAAGTTCTCATCATAAAATTTTGCGTTGCTGTTGAGAATATAGAAGTAAGGGTAGAAGTTTGAAATCTTTGGGACTATTGAGATCATATTCCACAGTCAGGAATGAGCTTACACAGCTGCTGTTAAAACAAAATCAGTGAAAAAAGAAACAGATCTATAATAAACTTTTCCTAGTCGTGTGGTTTTAAATCTGGCAATTCTTTTTCGTAGTACCCGTGGCTGAATGGTAACCATGTCTGCCTGTTAACCGTGGTTCGTGGTTCGAATAAAATAAATAAATAAATAGGGTGGCGCAACAGAGCGAGGAGCCCATGGGCCTAGTGCATTTCTCACAACCATGACTTGTGAGGGAATGGAAGGGACCTACAATTTTTTGCCGGTTCCGAACGGCTAATCGAGAAAGCGCTTTTCATGGCAATGAATACTATAACGGAGGACTTGCCAATTTCTCGCGAAAGGCGATACCCGTGGAAAAACATTTTTGCCTCTGTTGGGATTCGAATTACGAACCTCTGGATTAACAGGCGAACATACTATCTATCACACACGGGTTCGAATACCAACATAAACTAAAAATGTTTTTCCACGTGTTGCACCATTCGCTAGGAACTGGTAAGTCTTCCGAAAGTTTTCTTTGTCAAGAAAAGCGCTTTCTCGACTAACCGGTTATAAATTGTAGGTCTTCTTCATTCCCTCACAAGGCATGGTTGTGAGAATTATTTAGTACTTTTTCTGTAATTGGTCTCTTTGGCAGCCGTCACTTAATTTATGTTTAATTTGGTTTGCCATTTTATCGTCAAAGAACGCCTTGGGAAGAATATATTCGCCGTGATAATTACTGACATTCGGAATCAAATGCTATAAAAAAGTGGTTGAAAATTGGACCTCTTGACTGGAATTCATTCGATCCACCCATGACATCTGGAAAATAGGACATTTTAACCTTTGATCAAATGTTCTCTTGTCTTTTGATAGACATTCGACAACATCCCCCACTACGTCTGACATAGTTCATTAGTTTATATGGTTCACTATCCCATTAGCTTTCGCCAAAATCTATCTTTTACACGGCCATTCGCGATCGCCAATATTTACTTTAAGATCAAGGTAGACATTTCTTCTCAGATCAACTTTGTTGTCGAACATTCTAATCCGTAGTTTTTCGGTTCCCGTTTACGTTCTACGTTGCCGTTGCCGTAGAAATAGAAATATAGGAATTACATATATAGCCCATGTTCTTCCTCAAGCACTAGGCTATCTTTGAACAAATCATCAGTGGTTTGGGTGAGAGATGGAAACAAAGAAATATGTACACGTTGTACAGACAGAGTTAATTTCGAATTTGTAGTATTAGTAAGGATATCGATCTTCAGGTTCTAGACTATCTGTACCAAAATTCATATAAATAGGTTCAACAGTTTGGGTCTGGTAGATGGTAACAAAGAAAAACAGACAGACAGAGTTAGCATAAGGACTTCCGTTCCCGCGAGAATATGAGAGACGTAAAACGTTTCCAGAGGATGACATAAGGCTTACATTACTCGTGAATAGTGCAGCATTCTTAAGGTGAAAGTATTTTTGAAATCGGTGCTCTAGTTTGCAAGTTCCCGTTCGCATGAGAATAAAGGGATAAAGCATATAGCCTAAGCACATATACATATCCTCAGGTTATAGACTATCTCTGTATACCAAAATTCTTATAAATGGGTTTAATATTTTGGGCGGTGGTACCCGTGGCGTGATGGTTAGCATGTCCACCTTCTAAGCCAGGGGTTCGAGGTTCGAATCCCAGCAGAGGCAAAAATGTTTTTTTTTTCACGAGTATCGCCTTTCGCGAGGAACAAGCTAGTCCTCCGTTAGTAAATTCATTGCCATGAAAAGCGCTTTTTCAACTAGACATTCGGAACCGACGGAAAAATTGTAGGTCTCCTCCATTCCCTCACAAGGCATGTTTGTGAGAAATGCGCTAGGCCAAGGGGCTCCTCGCTCTCTTGCGCCACCCGATTTATTTATTTTATTTTTTTGTGGGCGGTTGATGGTAACAAAGAACAATAGAAAGACAGATTTGATTTTGGAATGATAATATTAGTAAAGACTCTCGTTCTCGTGGGAAAGTGAATACCGTTCCCGTAGAAGTAAGGGGATAGTAATTGTATATTCCTCTTATTAAAATAAAACACGGTAAGAATTTGGTTTGTGTGAAAAATATACAAAAAACACAAAATTTATTTTCTCCGGCTTAACAAAAAGCAATACACGTCTTGTCTATCTGCCGGACAGAACAAAACTAAAAAACTACCCTTTTCTCTTATTTTAAAGGATATATTTCAAAGAGAGACATAAATAACTACTGCGTAATTCTATGACTCTTCAAAACACGAATGGTTTAAGTTGCCATTCGTAACAGTCCCAGCTAAAAACCTCGTTTTTTATACTCCTGTATCTTGATGGATGATCTCCTGATCGATGGTCTTCTAGCTGACTATCTCCTGACTAACCGGTAAGATGCAGATTTTTTTAACTGGACGGCTCAGTTTGTTAGTGGCCGTCTGGACAATGACATTTCTGACTAGGCCATTCTTTCCTGGAAGCAGCTCGCATATTCGGCCCATAGCCCAACTAGCTGGTGGGAAATTCTCGTTCCTGAGAACTACGAGTTGACCGGTTTTTAAATTCTTCATTTGGATTCTGCATTTTTTCCGCTCCTGCAGGGTAGTCAGTTATTCGGATTGCCATCGCTCCCGGAAATGCTGGACCATCTGACTTGTTTCCTTCTAAAGTTTAACTCCTGTCTTCTCTTACCTTCCGTCAAATCTGAAAGAAAGAGATAAAATTAATGGTTCACCTACCAAAAAATGTCCCGGCGTCAGCGCCTGAACGTCCGAAAGATCGTCGCTCAATAGGTACAGAGGACGGAAATTGAAGATAGCCTCTCTCTAGGTGATAACTGCTCCAAACTCCTCGTAGTGCAACGTCCTTTGCCCCACTATACTTCTCAGATGAAACTTCATCGATTTGACAGCAGCCTCATAAATCCTTCCATGGTGAGGTGCCGCTGGCGCTGGGGTCATAAAATGCAACTCCGTGTCTCTTAGATGTAAATGATGTACTGTTTCTTCATCTGAAAATATGCTTAAAGCCTTAGTTAGTTCTTTTGAAGCTCCAACGAAAGCTGTTCCGTTGTCGCAGAATATTTTTGCACTTCTACCCCTCCTGGCGATAAACCTTTAAAAAACCAATAAATACCATTGAGGTCAAATCTGATACAAATGTCAATATGAACTATCCTGGTTCTGAGACAAACAAATATTGCCACCCAACACTTTCTCCTATTTCTATTTTTAATCACGCTTGACACCTTTCATTCAAAGGGACCCGCGTAATCCACTCCTGTGGCCAAAAACTGGTTTCCTAACCTGGACCTGGCCCTTCCATCTTTGCGTTCAAACGCACGCAAACTACACATTTATGAATGTGATTTCGTAGTCCACTACGTAATTTCGGTATTCAATGTAATAGTCTAATAAATTGCATTATTACTTGGACGCCTCCATGCTCCGCTGAGAATAATCAATTAGGCAGACGACAACGCCATTGCCAACTTAAATTATTTTTACACCATAAAGTTTTTTAAAAATCAAAAATGTTGGAAATTATTGCTCTGTAAAACTGAAGATAAATAAAAGGTAATTTAAAATACACTAAAATATAAATATATAAATATTGATAATCAATTACCAACTTTGATAGATAATATTAATCAATTTGCAATGATTACTGAATGTTTCATCTCGTAATCGAATTTCGACCTACCTAATCTTCCCCCTAACATCAGCAGCCCTTGCTAATCCATTATAGGTTGTAAGCCTATACACAAACTTTTATCTGACAAACGCCTTCCAGGATTTAAAGCCGTAATTTCCAGGCTATAGTATTCCTATTGATTTTTCTTGATCCAATATATCATAGTTGTCGCTTGTTCCGTTAAAGTAAGTGGCGACACTTCGGTTCGATCCTTCCTCTTTTAAATCTCCTCTCTATTTCTTTAGAGTTTTTGTTTCGTTCCTTTCTCTGTTTAATCCAGTTTACCACATATCTCCCGACATAATTGAGAATGTTAACTTTTCTCTCTAATTGATTTAATCCTTTTCGTAGTATTGATACACTAGAGTATTGATACACTAGAGTGACTACTGTTAAGTCTTATGTGCACTATTTCCTCAAAAGATTAGATAAAAAATATCTTTATTTCATTTCTAACCTCCTAATATAAATTACAGCAACTAATGCTGACTCTATGCTATCCAATAATCCGTGGATTTGAATCCTTGGATTCCTTGCTGTCCCCAGCCATCTGTCTATTTTAAAATATTCTAAATAAACAATAGAGTTCCATCCACCTGCTCTCCAGATAAAAAAGCGGTCTACTATCCCAATCAGCTTTTAATTTTCATAACTCAAATTCTCCCAATAATTGTTAACGGAGAAATATATCCATTAGGGTCATTATAATTGTACCCCATGACTCACAATCCTTCTGTTTTTATTTGCCATCAAATTTAGGGGTTTTGACAACAAAACTAAATATGTCCTCATCTATCAACCATTTCAGTTCTAAAATGGTTGTACCTTCCCCCTCTGAAAATATCAAAGATTTTTCAGGTGTAACATCCATTGCCTTAACAACATCATGATTGTTTGATTTTCATTTGCGCAACTAACATTTTACAGTCTTTAAGATGCAATCGATTTTCTTTGCCAATTTGAAAGCTGCTTCTGACGATGATCCTGTCATACAATCATCCATGTAAAAATCCTCTTTTATTGCTTTAGCTGCAAGTGTATGTTCTTCTTCTGCTCTCCTGGCAGTCTCTATGACCGACCAGACGGCACAGAATGGTGATGCCGTTAATCCAAAAGTGACTACTGTAAGCCAATACTCCTGTAATATTTGTGAAGAGTTCTCACTCGAAAAAACTCTTTGCAAGTTCCATTGACTCTTATCCAGCCCTACCTGACTAAACATCTTTCTAAAGTCCGCCATTGTAGCCACTTTACGCCTATGGAATCGCATAATAGTTTCGTGTAAATCTCTTTGAAGCGTCGGCGTCGGCGTCGGTTCAAGCATTTGAATAATTTGTTACAAACTTGTGTCCGTTTTACAATTTGCGTCGAAAAGAATCCTATTATCCTTCGGACTACAATGATGTGGTATGTTATATACTATTTCCATTGATCTTATCTTTTCCGTGGCTAAAAACAAGATGTCCGATTTGCAAACTCTCCCTCATTTTATCAACGTAAATTTCTTTTATCTCCTGATTTTTAACAAGACGTATTTTTAAATACAAAAAGTGTCTTAAAGCAATTTCCCTAGAACTTCCTAGCTCTTTGATTCTTTTTCTCAACGGAATTTATACGACAAATCTTCCTGATTCATCCCGTTTGAAAGTATTTTTAAAAGGTTTTCAACTAACATTTCCTCTTCGGTCCATTGTGGACATGTATTTATTCCTAGAGTTTATCCAGTTGCTCTCCTCTTTATATTGGATACATGATATTGACTGTCGAGTCAGATCATTCACCAGATCCGCATGAGCTCCAAATATCGTAACCCCTACCTAAGATTGTATTAACGTTATATCCCTCATATCTCTCAATATAACTGACTATACCACCTTTGCAAAAAATCCCACCCCAAAGATTAAATGAATCGGATCTGGTTTCCAAAATTCTGGATCCCCCCTGGGAATGTCAGTTGGATTATGAACCAACTCGGGATCTAAAATTCAGGATGGTACAATTAGTTCTCAATTACAATGTTTGGGTAAAACCCAAAAAATTCCTTCCAGGTCCTCATGTCTTTGTGAGTTATACGAAGCAATTATCTTTAGTTTAATCCTTTTCGTAATTTTAAAAAAGGGTGCCCCGTTGATACCTACAGCGTTCCTGCTAGTGGACAACGTTGAGAGCTAGTACTCCTGTACTATTCTGTGACTTAAAATATTTGGTTGTGACCCATTATCAAGAAACCTAATGTTGGACCATATCTAACTCCTTCTACCTCAATACCCACTACAAAAATTGCCATAATAATAAACTCGAAAAATAATAATAATAAGATCGAAAAGAAATGAAAAAAATAAAAATAGAAAAGTTAGAATAAATTTGCGTGTGATAAAATAAAAAAAAGATTATACTCAAACTTCAACATCCCTTTTTCTTCCTATTCAAAGGTCAGCTTGACTTTTGTCTTCCGGTTCTGCGTCCTGCAGCCTCCTGCGTTTTATCGATCTTTCGACGAGTCAGGGTTTCATTTTCCCCTGCATGTTGTCTACTCTAGCTTGCTTACTTGGACACAGCATACTGTTGTGGTTTGGATCCTTCCGGCATTGATCGTTCCTGCACTTTATAGCAGTGCATTGTTCTTTCCGATGCCCTTTTTCAAACAATTAGGGCAGATGTTGCGTCGGAACACAAATCCCTCGTTGCATTATAACTCAGTGGAACTCCAGGCAGTGGTACAGTGGATGCGTCTCTATCCCGCATCCTTCGCAAAGTCCTTGTGGTGGCAATGGCCTTGATGAAACTCCTGGCTGGGACGACTGTACCGATCTCCTATAGTCACCTAGAGACCTAGCTTCTGCTGTTGTTTCCAAGCTGTATTGCATCGATCCACTGTGTTCCAAAGCTTTGGCCACGTATTTAAAGGAGCGTCAGACTGACATTAATTTTATTTTTTGTGTACCCTCCTCATTCGTTGGTGCCGGCGTTTGTTCCTGCCTCGCTTAATCCCTTAGCTGTTTTTTCTCAGAAAAGTTGGTTGGCCTTCTCCCAATTTTGTAGGAGTCTATCCATTCGAATCAATATTACTGTTCCTCCTGAGACACCGAACTCAAATCCTTCGATTCAGCAAATGTCAGCGATCTTTTGATTGCCCGTTGGAGCGATATCGACTGTTTGTCTCCTGTTTCGCTGGTTGCTGGAGCGGCCTGCTCCTACATTCCGTTTGTTTTTTTTTTTTGGCTAACAAAAAACCTGAACCTGAAATATTTCCTGCCTAAGATTTAGTAGAAATTAACGTATGTTTGTTTATGTGGGTACAAAAGAAATCAATCAATCAAGTTACATTTCCTTTGACTGATAAATTTTATTTCCATTTTCTCCTGAAAATTTAAAAATCATTTAAAAAACAATATTCTCCTGACTGTTCCCCCTTCTCTGCAAGGAAAATAGAGAACACTTTGCTCAGAACCTTTCTAGGTTCATGTTGAAAGAAAACGCAAAAAAATAATTTCTTTTGCTCAATTAATGCTAGCGATCATGGCATATCTGTGATCGCGCTAAACATCCATCCACTCCTAATTCTCTGGGAAAAATTCCTTATCCTTCCTAGAATATCATTTCTTGTTTCCAATCATGACTTCAAATTTAATTCTTCCTAGTATATGTTCCTAGTTCCAATTTATATCCTATTTATATTATAAACGTGAAAGTTTGTATGTTTGGATGTATGTTTGTTCCTCTTTCACGCAAAAACTGCTGAATGGATTTCAATTAAACTTTCCAATAATATACCTCATACATCAGAATAACACATAGGCTACAATTTATCCCTAAATTCCCTCGGGAACGGGAACGTTTACGGGAACTTAGAAACTACAACACCGGTTTCCAAAATTTTTCCACTGTTAGAATGCTTCATTATCCCCGAGTAACATAAAAACTAATTCATCCCCATATTCCTACGGTACCCTATATTCCCACGGGAGCAGGAACGTATACGGGAACTTTGACAATACAGCACCGATTTCAAAAATTCTTTTACCGTTAGAATGCTACACTATCCCCGAGTAACATAAAAATTAATTCATCCCCATATTTCTACGGTTCCCTTTATTCCCACGGGAGCAGGAACGTATACGGGAACTTTGACACTACAGCACCGATTTCAAAAGTTCTTTCACCGTTTGAATGCTACACTATCCCCGAGTAACATAAAAACTAATTCATCCCCATATTCCTACGGTTCCCTATATTCCCACGGGAGCAGGAACGTATACGGGAACTTTGACACTACAGCACCGATTTCAAAAATTCTTTTACAGTTAGAATGCTACACTATCCCCGAGTAACATAAAAACTAATTCATCCCCATATTCCTACGGTTCCCTTTATTCCCGCGGGAGCAGGAACGTATACGGGAACTTTGACAATACAGCACCGATTTCAAAAATTCTTTCACCGTTAGAATGCTACACTATCCCCGAGTAACAAAAACTTTAACTCATCCCCATATTCCTACGGGAACGGTCACCATATTCCGACGGGAACGGGAGTCTTTACTGACATTGAAAATGCGAATGTAGCTATGTCGGTATGTTTTTCGTATGTCTCCCGTTCACAGAACCTGAGGAAGGACGTAGACTATATATTTTGTCCCTATATTCCCACGGGAGCAGGAACGTATACGGGAACTTTGACACTACAGCACCAATTTTAAAAATTCTTTTACCGTTAGAATGCTACACTTTCCCCGAGTAACATAAAAACTAATTTATCCCCATATTCCTACGGTTCCCTATATTCCCACGGGAGCAGGAACGTATACGGGAACTTTGACACTACAGCACCAATTTTAAAAATTCTTTTACCGTTAGAATGCTACACTTTCCCCGAGTAACATAAAAACTAATCTATCCCCATATTCCTACGGTTCCCTATATTCCCACGGGAGCAGGAACGTATACGGGAACTTTGACACTACAGCACCGATTTAAGAAATTCTTTCACCGTTAGAATGCTACACTAACCCCGAGTAACATAAAAACTAATTCATCCCCATATTTCTACGGTTCCCTTTATTCCCACGGGAGCAGGAACGTATACGGGAACTTTGACACTACTGCACCGATTTCAAAAATTCTTCCACCGTTAGAATGCTACACTATTCCTGTGTAACATTAACTTTAATGAAAAGAGAGAGTGAGTACAACCAGGTTGGAAGTCAAAACTAAAGGCTCCGGAAAAAACACTTGTAAACGCGGTAAATCATCCGTAAAAAATTTTTTAAAATAAATCTAAATCAAATCTCAGCATTAATTTTGAAAGGTGAGTCAAAAAAAATCACAAAACAATAATATTAGTAAAAGAAATCTGGCGAAAAAGAAGAAAACATATATATGAAAATGAATAGAACCCCGCCAAACAAAGGAACTGCAATTTTCACAAACACAAACACAAATATGAAAACAACTGCACCGAAGAGAGGATTGGAGAACGTTTCTCCCGAATACCCTCCACAAAAGCATACGTCTGAAGAAATGTCGGTAGGAAACATGCCCGTAAAAGATCTACAGCAGCTTATTCACGGCTCGATGTCAATGCTTTTAGATGAAAAATTAAAGGACATGCCAACGAAGGCTGATTTTGAAGTTATCGGGGTTCAATTGAACGCACTCCATGAAAAAAATTCCATCCTCCAAAACCAGTTGCAAAAAATGGAGACCCGTTGCATAGCGCTTGAACGGCAGGTTGAATGGCTGTCAAATAAGGCCAATGAAAAAAATCTGATTTTCCACATTCCAACGGAGAAGGGAGTTGTTGCAGTCGAAAAAGCAAAATCGCTATGCCTTAACTTCTTGGAGACCGAAAACGCGTCAGCCGTGTCTTCAGCCAGACCCATGAGATCCACAAGACCAAATGTTGAGAATGTCGTTGTAGAACTTCAAAACAAAGTTGACGTCGCCCATGTATTACAAGCAGCAAACAAACTTCGAGGCACGGGGATTTCGATGCACAGAGATTACCCGGCGGCGGCACGCGAAAGGAGAAGACGCATGCTGAAAATAAAAAACGAAATTATGGCCAAGAACCCGACCATTAATATTCAACTTCGCGGCGATAAACTTAAAATTCACGAAAAATTATTCTATTTAAATGTAAACAACGAGGTGACTTGCGACAATGAAGGAGGAATGTCACTCATCGAACAGCTGTTAAGTCACAACATGGAAAAGTCAAATCAGAGTCCCTGCGGCTCTCAAACTGTGAACACCAATGAACGCGTTCAGCGTATTTAATTGTAATGCCGTCAGCCACTTAGAAAATAAAAATAAGAAACAATCAAGTAAAAATAACTTATCCTTAAGAATAATTTCTTTTAATATAGCAGGTTTATGTAGCAAACTACTTTTTAATGATTTTTTTGAACTAGTTAGAAATTATGATATTTTTATGTTATATGAAACGTTTATAGAAAAAGATATGGAAAGATACGAAAAATACTTTGTGCACCACGAACTACTTTGGATTCCAGCAGTAAGGACGTTTACACGAGGGAGAGCCAGTGGGGGATCGTTGTATGGTATAAGGAAAGAGCTGAAAAATATATTGAACTGCAACTTTGTAAAAGAACTCAACCGTGATTTTATCGAAATGGCAATAGGAAATGAAAAACTGTACGTGATTCCAGTATACATTAACTGCAACAAATGGATGGAAGACTTCACAAGCCTACATTACTTTTTAACAGAGTTTGGAAAAGATGATGTAATACTCATGGGTGATTTTAATGGAAGAGTGGGTGAAGCCCAGATAATAAATGAAATCGAGGAAAAACTCCCGGAAACGTTATATAAAACGCGAGTTTCTCTCGACAAAAAAACTGACAGCAACGGAAAAAAACTTATCGAGCTGTGCGAAACAATGGGGTTCACACTCTTAAATGGAAGATCAGCAGATGATGAAAAAGGCCACTTAACCTTTGTGAGGGGCACTGCAACGTCAACAATCGACTATTGTTTTACTAAAGGAAAACCAATCAGCTGGATTAGTGGTTTCGAGGTATTGGGAAAAAATCACTCAGATCATATGCCAATCTCTCTCGGAATGTATGTGACTGGCCAGGAATACACCTCCGCACCCCATAAGAATCTATTGCCGAAACTCAAATGGAAAGAGGAAAAAGCCGAATCATATAAGATGAATCTCAATTATCAGCTTTCGCAAGTAGATACAAACGAACTTGAATCCATGAGAGGGACTGATATACTTACGAATTGTATACTCGAAGCAGCAAAACCTTTCCAAAGAGAAACAAGTCAAAAAGGAAGACAACCATGGTTTGACTGGGATTGTGAAAAAGCCAGGAAAAAATCATATGCTTTTTTGAGGCTCCTGAGGAAAAAAAACACCGACTATTCGAAGCAATTGTACCAAAATGCTAACAAATGCTATAAAAACATTTACATACAAAAACGGAAAGCTTATACAATAAGAATAGCGGAAAAACTTGCGAACACAAAGGACAGTAAGACGTTTTGGAAAGTTGCCAAGGCAATTAATGGCGCTGCTCTTGGACATAACATCAAAGTTGAAGCTACAGTTTTAGCTACTTACTTTGAATCCCTCTTAAATGAAACACTAAGCGGAAACACGTTTCATTATACACTGCCCCTGCAAGAGGTCGCTCTCTTGGACCGAAATATCACCCTGGAAGACGTCTGCAAAATCATTGGCAGATGTGGCCAAAACAAAGCTCCAGGAGATGATCGGATTCCCTACGAGTTTTTCAAAGGAGCAACGGAGGACTTCCTGAACAATATGACCAAAAGTTTCAATTTTATATTTTCTACGGGTGACATCCCGAACGGATTTAAAAATAGCATCTTATTCCCCATATTTAAAAAAGGAAACCCAAGAGAACCTTGCAATTATAGAGGAATATCCTTTCTAAACGCAATAGCGAAAATATTCACTGGGATCATTCTGGATAGGCTAACAGAATGGGTAGAGGAAAACAATATATTGAGCGAATTCCAAGCTGGTTTTCGGAAAGGTTACTCTACTGTGGACAATATATTTTGCCTCACAAGTATTGCCAAGTACTATCTTGAAAAAGGAAAGAAACTTTATGCTTTTTTTGTTGATTTTAAGGCAGCGTTTGATTCGGTAGACAGAAAGGCATTGATATACAAATTAAGTAGCATTGGAGTGTCTACAAAAGTACTGAAAGTCCTACAAAACCTCTATCAAGGAAACCGAACAGCAGTATGGGATGGAAACAGACTGTCAGATTGGTTCGAACCAAAAACAGGAGTCAAGCAAGGATGCCTCTTAAGTCCGTTACTTTTTTCTATCTTCCTAGACGATATAGTTCGATTTTTACCGGGAGGAATACTTTTTGGTGGGCTCAGAATAAAGCTTTTAATGTATGCAGACGACATTGTCATTCTTGCAGAAACATCAAACATGATGCAAATGATGATAAACAAGCTAGAACAATAT
This sequence comes from Melanostoma mellinum, assembly GCA_914767635.1. Taxonomy (NCBI): domain Eukaryota; kingdom Metazoa; phylum Arthropoda; class Insecta; order Diptera; family Syrphidae; genus Melanostoma; species Melanostoma mellinum. Next base: position 158,140,095 of record OU612059.1, on the reverse strand, counting down.
TGTTCTCATTGTAATCTGGAGGTTAATACCAGGAAATCCAAAATAATGGTCTTTAGAAACGGAAATGGGCGATATGCAAGGAACGAGAGATGGACGTGGTTAGGCGAAGAACTTGAAAACGTCAACGAATACAAATACCTTGGCTTTATTATAACACCACAAGTCTCATTTAAAAAACATTTGCAAGGAAAATTAACAGAATCCAAACGTGCAATTAACACCAGTTGGCGAGGAGTTATAGGCTCAACCAATGTAGCATCAAGTGCTAAATACAAAATTTTTGAAGCGGTGGCAAGATCCATAATGTGCTACGCTTCTCAAATTTGGGGAATCTATGAATATGAAGAAGTCGAAAAACTCTTAAGGTTCTTTATTAAAAAAATTTTCAGACTTCCACACAATACACCGAGTTACATGCTTCACCTGGAAACGGGGCTACCACCACTACACATTTACACTCTAAGTCTTCACTTTGCCTACATCTCTAAGGTCATGTCACTTCCCAGCAATCGCCTCCCAAACGTAGTTGCAAAACATCTGCGAGACAGAAATCTTCAGTGTTTTGGCGAATGGACGAGACTCGAAAACCAATATAATATTACACTGTGGGCAGGAGACACAGTTATAAGTAAAGGAACCCACGATATAATAACAAAAATAGAACAACACTCCATGAGAACTTGTAAGTTGAAATGTGAACAGAGCGAAACAAGAAGCAGTTACAAGCAGCTAAACCACGAACTCAGAGAGGTGAACTACTTCAATGACAGATATAGCCTGGATATGATTTCAACCCTTTTTAAAGCAAGAGGCGAACTTTTACCGTTGAATTACCTGCCGTACGTAAACGTCGACAACGTGAACTGCTCTCTGTGCAACCTAAGGACAAAAGAAGATATTCGTCATTTTATCGGCATCTGCCCAATACTTAACGAAATACGGTTATCGCACTGGGGAAAGATCACCCTGTCAGTGGAAGAAACTTTCCGAGTACTTGATGGAGAAAATTGGAATACTCTATACTCATACTTGAAAACTGCGCTCAAATATCGTGCACAAATAATTAACGAAGCTTTTTAAGATTTAATTTTTTTCTTTAATCTAATTTTTTCCTTAATTTTGTGATAAAATATATACAAATAATGAATTAAATATTCTTTTGAAACATTTTTATAACTCTCATTTTTCGGCTGACGGCACTTCAAGCCAATGCTTATATTGTGAAAATTGTAAAAAAAAAAATATATGAAAGCCTAATAAACAAATCACTATTAACTAACATTAACTTTAATTCATCCACATTTTCCTACCGGAACGGGACTCCTTACTAATACAACAAGTGTGAAAGGAGCTCTGTCTGTACGTCGTTCTATGTTACCATCTCCCGCCCAAACTAATAAACCAATTTAAATGAAATTTTGTACAAAGATTATTCAGAACCTGAGGAAAGACATAGACTATATATTTTTTCCCTATATTCCCACGGGAGCAGGAACGTATACGGGAACTCTTACACTACAGCACCGATTTCAAAAATTCTTCCACCGTTGGAATGCTCCATAATCCCGGAGTAACATTAACTTTAACTTATCCACATATTCCCACGAAAACGGTCACCATATTCCCACGGGAACGGGAGTCTTTACTAATATTGAAAATGCGAATATAGCTATGTCGGTATGTTTTTCGTATGTCTCCCGTTCAAACTGCTAAACAGATTTTATTAAATTAGCTACAGAGATGGTCTAAAACATGCGGAAGGATAAAGGCTATATATCTATCCTTATATTCCCACGGGAACGGAAATGGGAATTCAAAAACTACGGTCTCAAAAGTATTTTTAACAGGGCTACAAGGTGTTGAAATAGGGGTTGAATGTTTTTTTTGGAAATATGTACCGCCATTTTTAAGGCTAGAAGTTTTATTTCCTAAAACGTTAAAAATGCTGCTGAAAGTCACTATTCCACGCGGACGAAGTCGCGGGCACAGCTAGTTTATAAATATTCTTTATAATAACCCTCCTTGTTAGATCTCTCTATTCGATTTGCTAATATATAAATAAATAATTTCCCTTGTGTTTATGGACATTTCACTTCCTAGCTGAATTTAATTTGGTTTTCTTATCATATTTTCCCAGTGCTTATGAACACCTCTCTGCCGCCTAGCCACAATTCATTCATTCATTTGCGAATAAGTTTTTCACTGTGTTTCACAAGCTTCTTAGCAATCAAGATTATATTGGTTTGAGAATATATTTTATACTGTGTTTATGAACACTATTTTCCTAGTCTCCTAGCCCTTGATCATATTATATTCGTATGAGAATATATTTTTCCATTGTACGAAGTATGAACACTATTTTCCTAACTTCCTAGCCATTGATCATAATATCCGTATGAGAATATATTTTTCCACTGTGTATAGCCAGAGACACAGAATTTCTCAGCTTCCTAGCAATTGATATTTGTATGTATATTCGTCTGTGAATAAATTTTTCCACTGTGTCTATCTCCTCGATTGTTAACTGGCGTGCAATATGAGTGTGTGTGAAAGAGAAAAAAACCAGTTTGAAATTTGAATTTTAACACAATACATTCCTACTCTCTTGTCCTCAAGAGAGAAAGGAATTACTTAAAAAATATTTTGTCTTCAAAAAAAACTATATATCCATTTTCTCTTTCCGCAAGAGATAGGAGAAAAACGTTTAGATATCTTGTCCTCAAGATGAAGGAAATCTCTTATCTTTGCGATTTTTACTTGATCTCCGGGAACTTGAGTTCCAATATTTTCATTTAAATAAATTTTCTATTCTTCCCAGAACATACAAACCGAATGAGCTGTTATGACAACTAGAGTTCGACCTGAACACTTTTCCTTTTCCTTCCTACCTACATACACATACTAAATAGTTGTCATATTTCTCCTGAATTTTTCTTCCGCCGTCCTCGGCAATTCCCATTTATTTACTTGTTATGACTTGTCCCCAAGAAATTATATATTTGCTTTGTGCTAGCGGTCATGGCACTATATGAAATGCTCGCACGTAACACTTTTTCCTTTTCTAGCGCTAGAACTTCCATTTATAATCCTTTAGAATATTTCTTAATTCTTCCTAGAATATTTATTTTCTAATCCTTTAGAATACTCCTCAATTCTTCCTGGAGTAGGTATGTGTATGTGTATGTTATGTGATACACGCGTCACTGTACTCGCCTTGATCATCATATTTTTCCTAATAAATTGTTTTTAAAATAAAATTCAATTCAAGCACTTCCTAGTGTGATCTTGATATCCAAAGATTATTTTTCACGCACTTCCTATCTGAACCCTACTAACTACAATCTCACACCACTCAATTAATGCACGTAATATTTTGTTCACTTTTTCTCTTCTTTTTCCATGTATGTACCTACTTTTGAATTTACCCCTTTTTTCCTGTTGAACAACATTTTGTTCGCAATGTAGCTCCGCTGAGTACATAAAAAAAACTGCATATTGAGACGCTACGCTGTGGTAATGAATATAGAAATGAATACCAATGTACTACATATAGGTAACTTAGATAACTACCTAGCGAGATGTGGTGGTTGTAAATCACCGAAAAATGCTGGAAATGATGGTTATGATGCACCGAAAAGTTTATTTATTTTTGTAAATGAATATTATTTCTGTTCCAAATAAATAGATGCTGCTTGTTAGCTGCAAATATCCCTAAATGCATTGTTACTCACCACTTACAAACCATCTGTTCGCGTGCTTCCATTTGTTGCGCTCCTGCGTAGATTCTTTTGCAGAATTTGTTCCTTGTACCTCCTGGCGCTGGTTTTAATATTATTTCCACTTTTCACTCGGGTTTTTTTGTTTTTTTTTTTTGAAAACACTACCGACTCAAAGGACCAAAATGTATATTCCTCTTATTAAAATAAAACACGGTAAGAATTTTGTTTGTGTGAAAAATATACAAAAAACACACAATGTATTTTCTCCTGCTTAACAAAAAGCAATACACGTCTTGTCTATCTGCCGGACAGAACAAAACTAAAAAACTACCCTTTTCTCTTATTTTAAAGGATATATTTCAAAGAGAGACATAAATAACTACTGCGTAATTCTATGACTTCAAAACACGAATGGTTTAAGTTGCCATTCGTAACAGTAATAATATAATCCATAAAATAATGAGAAAATTTTACAAAACAAAACATAAATTCGTGAAATCGAAATGTAGGTAATAAAATCCAAAAAATTTATATTTGACAAAATCTATGGGTGTCATTTTCCTTAAAATAAAGAACAGGGAAATAAACATTGAAAAAAATGTTCGTGGGGCAGCTTTGCTTCAAGCGTCAAATAAAGTAATTGAAATCGTGATGTCTGCCTTCTGAAGGCAGAATGCAAGAGGTCACAAATAATTTTTAAATTAAATTATTTTAAAATTTGATAATATTTCTAAACCAAGAAGAATCTGGACTGGACTTCGAAATGTAATTTTTGAAAGAACGAATTTCACATACACTTGTGGCCCCCCAATTAAGTCATTTTTATAAATGACGTCTACATATCCATATATGAAATACAATATACAAATTGCAACAGAAATAAAATTTATTCAAATTCTAAATATAATATCACAACAATTAAAAACAAACGAAAAAAAGGAGATTCCATTATGAAAATAGTCATTTCATTGACAAAAAATCAATAATATACATATAAAATAAGTGTGGCCGAACCTCTACGCTCAAATTTTTCCACTCTTCCTACAAAATACTCCAGAGAGTAGTCGTGCTGATTGGTTTTTGCAGCAACTTTTTTTTTGAGAATGTCACCAAATTCTCTATCTGGTTTAAGTCCGGTGACTACGCTGGCCACCCCAAAACAATCACTCTTAACTCTTTACGTGGTGTGTTTGGGGTCATTGTCGTGCTGAAAGATCCATCCTTGGGGTATAATTGTGCCGAGAAGATTTGTGTCCAGTATATCCCGGTAGTCAACACCTTTCATTTTACCGTTTATTTGACACAGCGGACCGATACACCATGGCCTGTGAAACAGGCCCAGACTATTATAGAATCGCCGCCATGCCTTAAGGTCTTTTTGGATACACTTGGGTTCAGCTCAACATTTCTTGGACGTCTAACATACGGTTTGCCATCATTTCCATAAATGTTGACCTTCACCTCACACAACATTTGTTGATGCAAATGTAAGACAAAAGAATGATTTAAATCTTCTAAAAATGCAATGACTTAATTGTATGGCTTAAGGGGTTAGGCCACCCTAGAACTTTCGAAAAATCGATTTTTTTTTTTTAAATTTCAAATGGTCCCTTAGGACCTCAAAAATGATATCCCAAAAGATTATGGCGGAGAAAAACTTTTACGTACTCTGTTTTCGAATTTTAGTACAAGGCCGTCTGGTCCGCAGCGAGCTCCTTTTGTGAGCGCAAGGGGCAAGGTACGTTAGAGGAGTAGAGCATGTTATTGAAAATATTTATTTCCTGACTAGTCTAAACTAGTAGTCTAGACTAGAGTTGGATTTGCGAACGTCTCCTTCCGTCATCGCAGATTAAAAGTATTGTAAAATTATTCATGATTTTCTACTACTCAAAACTTTAAACGCGTTTATCTCAAAACTATGTTTTTCAAGTTGGCCGGACTCGTAACTCATGCAATTTTCAACCGATTGACTTGAAATTTCAAACATGTCTTGAAATATACATTGTCTATGGAAGTACGTAGGATTTTTTTTTATGTTGCGTAGTTCATTTGTTATTAACAATTTTCTGACAAAGTGCAAATTTTGCATTTTTCACTTTAGAAGGGCGCCATTTGGCCAAAAATCAATATATCGCAAAAATCCTACGTACTTCTATAGCAGTGAGTATATACATATAATCGAAAAAGTCTATTTGCTTATTATTATTCAAAAAATTACAGGAGCTGTTGGTCCGGCCGTGGAACTAAAAAAAAAAAAAACGTCGTCGAAAAAATGCTGCACAGCCGCCATTTTGTAATGAATCGATTCAAAAAAATTATCGTAAGCAGTCATTAATATAAATAATAAAATCGCGTTTCAGTTATCTCGATTTATTTTGTAGTTTTTCTAAAAAATAATCCCCAAAAAGCCTATTTTTTCAGCCTCTAGGGTGGCCTAACCCCTTAAGTGTATATGTAGTTACCAACTTGAAATAATAAAAGAACATGATGAAATGATCCAAGCTGTTTTATTATTCTTGATCCGATCGGTATTGGATCATTGTGATAGTAAAACATGGCTAAAGTTGGACGATAAGTCTGATAAGTCTAAACGCAAACTACATCCGACCATCCAACATCTATCAAACGAAGTCTGTCCAACTAACTGTATATATTGTGAACTCCGCTATAGGTAGTCACATTACAGCATGTTTTGTAGACAGCATTACACACAGCTAAGACGTTAATAAATTCAAAACGCCTTTCAGATTTCTTCGGAAATATAATTTTAAAAGGGTGATACTTAGAGAAAAAACTTAAAAAGGTTTTGTCTCCGGAAGCGCTAAGGAGAAATGTGAGATGCTCAAGAGCTACATATTTCCTTCTTGCCGCACACATAGGGATGCTTTTAGAATAATATGTAGAATAAATTATATCAACGGCAAAACTTTTGAAAAAGTACATTGTACATACATATGTATAAAGATAAAATCGTCCTGTATGCTATAGTTCTGCTTTCCGTCCCTTGAATACGTGTGTATCAAATGCTGAATACTTACCTTTGTAAGTATACGCGCAAAACCGTAAAACATGGTGGCACATAACTGGATGGGGTTGACATTTTTGCTTTGAAACTCTTCAAGAAATCATGCTGCTTTATACGCCGAAAAATAAATTCCAATCATACATATGTATGTGTTTTTCAGCAAGGCAATGACCCTTAGCATTCCAGCAAATAGCAAAAGAGTGTGTTCGAGTCGACAATATTTCTGTTTTGGTCTGATCCAATCACTTGACTTCCATGTAATAGAAAACTTCCGCTCAGGGGCCCTACTCTGTATTTCGTTTCGAATCGTAAGTCTATTCGAAAGTGATTTTCGATTCGATTATGAATTCGTACTCTGTATTTCGTTTTCGAATCGAAAAAAAAGTACTTGTTAATATTTTCATTAACGGAATAAATTTGCGAAGTCTTGAAACATTTCTCAAGATACCTGTCAAATCAAGCAAAAAAAATAATATCAAAGCAAATTACAAACAAGCAAAAATATAAATAAATTAAATAAAAAAATCGTTTTCGGATTTGCCGTTCCGAAAGTGGCAGATTCGAATCCGCTCTAGAAATAAAGAGTACAAAATATTCGTTTTCGGAAATTTTTGCTTTCGAAACGAATTACAGAGTAGGGCCCCAGGTGTTAAAATAGCTGTTACAGCTTCAAAATTTTCCAATAACAGTTTCGTTTGTTGAACTAGAAGTGTTAGCAACCTTGTGTTGACAACTTTATATGAGTTGTAAAGAAAACCTGGGTCTTAAGTTCTAAAAGAAACCAAACCGCGTAATTACCACACATCCTTGTCATTTAAAGAAAAATAAATGCCATCATTTAAGAGCGTGGTTCATTAACTGAACTCGACCCAGCAAAGACCTAGTGATACTTCAGGGCGAGTTGAGGGCAAACCCAGGGCTCAAAAAACCACTCAATTGGACATTCAGGAAAAGCGTAAGTTTTTCAAAAAAAAAAGTCAATAATGAGCTTAGAGCCATTGTGGCTCATGGTTGCATAAAAAAATATCCCATTAGAGAGACGTCAAGCTTTGTTGGATTCTATGGTAGTCGAACCAGATACTAACAGTTTTTTTTTTTGTATTTTTATCAAATGTGTTTTTATGAATTGCACTTTTTTTGACTGGGGTTTTTCCAAACATTAAACGCATTTTTTTAAATTTTTTTTGACAGAACTTAACCTTTGATTGCTATTACGTGGATTGAAACTTATATAATATGGCTTATTTCGACCACAACTTAATACAAAACACATATTGGAACTGTGAAGAAAGCGGAAGTAGGAAGTAGGTAAAGAAAGCAACGAAAATAAACAAATGTTTTCTTATGAGAGGTGGTGTATTGGAAGTTGGGACATGTACGACGTTAAGTGACAAGCGAGTAGAGCTGCAGATTCAAACATATTTGTTTTCACCGATTTTATCGTTACAAAAATAGGCAACAGTTGAAATTTTTTTTAAAATTATAGGCAACTTGCTTTGCACATAAATTTAATAAGTATTTAAATACTAAACCTTTCATTTGCATCTTTCAGTCTCATAATCAACTGTATCTCTGGAAACACAACTACTTTACGACTCTTACATCACCATTACCCATCTGTCTCATTCTAATGTTTGCCTAACGCCCTAGCCTAAGTCGTTTTTAATAAGGTAGGTAAAGGTAAGAAAAGAAAAAAATGCTTTAAAAAAAAGCTGATATCTATGCTAATTTTACCCGAAATAATAAACAAAGCAAACAATGATAAGACAACAAAATGCCGCAATGCTTTCCAAACCGAAAAAATCACACTTATGAGTTCGATCTTATAGTTTAACGGGCTAATCAACGCCGATAGTTGTTCGCCCACAAAGCCTTTGAACATGTTGCAGTTTCAGAAAGTTGTCCATTCTTAATCTCTCAAAAGTGAATAAATTCTTACATATTCTTATGAGAACCAATCACGAAAGCCTTAGTTGAGATTAAAATGTTTTTATTATCTGTGATTAATAAAGTAATTAAGGATTTATTTTGGCAACGTCTTAGACTTCAATTTGTAACAGCCACAGCAAGAAGAGAAGAGAGGTATATATGGTTTTACTGACGAAGTGTTGTTCTGTCTGTGTGTCTTATAGAAACATCAATGATGCGCATGTTTGGTGTCAAGAAGGTGGACAATCGGTCAGAGCCAGTACGACTCAACCGATCGAATGGGAAACCCATTGGACGACGATCTGGATAGAGCCTGTCACGGACACCGCAGTATGATGAAGCATCACTACAACTTCCAACTAAGTCTTGGTCAACCTTGAAAAAACGCCTAGTTAAGTAAGGCACATTAAAAATGACATCATACTATAAATGACTCACCCTATCATCGTCATAGTTTGAAATCATGACAAACAATTGACAATTCAGCCCTTGTGGCAAGCCTTTAGGAATCAACATGTGCTGTGGCCAACCACAGCCGCAGAAGTTGAATTCAAGTTCATCGGCGGCCCCAGCAGCTGGTCGATTGGCATCCAAATTACGGAAAGACCTCTCGAATGGAATGGTTATACTTGAGTCCGTCGACTGCCTACGAACAGTGTTTTGACCAGGACGAACTAAAATAGAAAAGTTTTACTATAATCCCATCAAATGACTATCAAAAACTTACGTGATACAACAAACTTATCGAGCTCCACCATCATTAAACGCTGATCTCTGAAGAGCATCGGCTGACCACGTTCATCGGTCTTTGGTCCCAAAAACACTCGCACTGTACCGAAACGCTGAGCCCCACCGTCATTGTTCACATTGATGGTGTATTCGAAGTTGTCATGTTGCAAGTGAGTGAACCTGGCAGTGACGTTGCCCCTGGGAATGAAGTCCATACCACGGGATAAGTCAATGTCAGATTGTTGCCAATAAGTGTTGAGGACATTTGGTCGACCTCCCTGACTGGCAACTTGGACTCCAGTTACAGTAATGCCACGGTAAGTCAACTGAGGTACGGTATACGGAGTCAAGCTCTCCTTGTGCTCTTGGAAGATGTCATCGACGAATGCATGCCACTTATAAAAAACAGGATCACGCATGGCCGTAGCGGAGTCACCCATCACACCAAAGGATTCTAAGTAGCGATGGTCAGGGTCATGAGAGTACGAGATAAAAACATGGCCCATGTTATGCAGATCTCCGTACAACTGACGATTTGGCGAAAGAATCGATGACTCCATCATGTTGCCCAGGATGTCAATACCCCGATCGGCATCAAGTTGGACACGATTGCCAGTTTCCTAAAACAGAAAAATCATAACAACACGTAATTTACATTCACTTCCTTCGGTAACTTACATCAACAACGAATCCTTGGTGAATAGCTTCGAAGAAACGATCTCTCCAGCGCTCAAGATCAGCGATATCCAATTTGATCTGATCCAACTCACGATCGAGATCCTTGATTGAAGTGTTGGCAAAGCGTGGAGGCCATGCCCGACTGGCTACCAACGAGTCCATTTTTGGGAAGTAGCCCTCAGGGATCGACTCACGCAAATTGTTAAAGCGTTTAACTCGAGACATGTTGTTACTGAACCGTTCCATATTATAACGAGCGATGATCTGCTCATGCATGTAATAGAACAGCTCACCACGACGATCCTTAGCAACAATAGCACGATCAGAAGCTTCAAATGGGTACACCAAATGCCAGTGCCAATGATGGAGGTTGACCCCCATGTCTTCACGGAAATACCACAATCGATGCTCTTCGTCAAGATCAGATGCAGTGTAGTCCCTTGGGATGGTGATTACCATACGTGAACCATCAGGCACAACTGTTGCTTCTTCACGAACTTTTGTTAAAACCTTAGAGTCAATGTACTTGTCTGGAAACGACTCAATAAACGACGGTAAGTTCAGATTCTTGGTGTCCGGTCGATGAAGCAAAGCCACAGAAAGGGCGTAGTTGAATAGAAGCGGATTGACACGATCCCTCGTGTAAACGGCAATGCTTTGCAGCGCGTCAATGGTGCGAGGCGCCATATAAATATCAATCAAGCGAGCAGCAATGCGACGATGGCGAGGTATGAACAACGAGAATTGTTCGTTCCGATCCAAGGCAGTCACAACTCTTAGATCAGGCACCGAAATATCCTTCACAGGAATTCTTTGACCGGCATCTGAGCTGGCACGTTGTTGAACTTCACTGCCGATTGGCCGGTACCGATCCGTGAGGAACTTGTCAGGAACATCGAAAACGGCATTGTTCTTGCCCTTTGCCATAAACACTGGCTCTTGAGGGCGGTCGAATAGCAAAAGAATATTGCTTTTGGTTGCCATTTTTACTATTTTCGTAGATTAAAAAAATAAAATGATTCTTTGCTTGAGTATTGCTCAAGCAACTGTGGCCTTTCAACTAAAAATGCAGCCTTTTTATATCTGGAAACGAGCAACGAATTTGAAAATTTGAATAACATGCTTGCGGTTCAAATACACAAATCTACCGGTTTGTTATCGAGCATTAGAATACACTCTATGGGGTAAAAGTGATTAGGGTGAAGCAAATTTCAAAAAAATAGAACTCCCTCTTGGGTGTGACTGACTAAAGTGTTTATGATCAGTTTTAGAGATGCGGTTTTTGTAAGAAACCGCACGTATGTTGGTGATAGTTGAACTAAGATTGGCTTGTATCTTATTTTTTCGTTCCAAATTTTGTGGTTTCATGGATAAAATTATGAGAAAATAAATAAGTAATCTAAACATAACTAAAAATTATGAGTCCATAGCCTACTAAAGTGCTTGAAAGATAAGAATTTGTTTACTAGCAATTTTCTTTAAGATCAACGCCAAGCTCATCGAATGCTCATCAGATAGCACAAAGAAGAAAGATCTACGACTTGGGACGAAAAATTCATGAATCTGTGTCGAATGAAAGGAGATGGTGCATACTTGGGCCCAGGGAGACTAGTATGAGACTAGTACCGAATAAAAGCTTACGTTCAGTCCAATCTATCTGCCTAATATTTTTGAATTTGGTTATGGTGATTTTGAGATAATTAGACTTGAATTTGAATGCCGGAAATGGTAAAAGTATGACATTTCTGCAAATAATTACGTATATCTCGAAAATTATATCACGTAGGATAATGATTTAGGTATTACATGAAAGATCATAAAAATATCTTTCATTTCATGCAAAATATATTTTTGACAATGCCTTACATTTCGAGAAGAGGGACCTTAAACTTGTGTGAAAGGATACATTTTCGTTGACGTTTGCCAGCCAATATCTCGAAAAAATCAGGGATGACCATATGTTTTTTTGCACCAATGTAATCCTACGTACGCTATTATTATTACACCAATGTAATGTACGCTATCATAGACAAAGCATATCACGTACATTATACACAATTCCTAAACAAAATTTAACCAAAAAATATGTTCTACAGCAAATGCATTTTTTCATTTAATTTTTGGCAGTATCTACTCTTTTTTTTTACAAAACATAAAAGCAAAAGACTTCTTAATGCTACAAATGAAAAACAAATAATCTTCTCTTAGATTAGTCAAAATACCATCCAAAAATAAAGCTAGTGCAATATTTATTGTTTCTTGGTGTCTTGCGTACCTAGCCCAAATTCCATAAAACGCTCAAAAGATGAGCGCAACAACCAACAGCCCTCATTACAATGAGACAGTTACAATAGTAAGCTTTTATTGCGCTCGAACTATGTGTTGCATTTGTATCGCTATTCACCAAGATGTAAGTTAGATACACTTTTCTACTTACATGCTTGAATTATTTGAAAAAAAAGCTATTGTTACCTATAAGACTATATGATGATCAGTACGCACCTCCGGTGGAATAACGACGTAAATGCAATTTTCTGAAATGTTGAGGAATCACGTTTAAAGTTTGCTTGCAACAACGACGCAAAGTGCAGTTATGTCATTGTTGTACTAAGATATACACTCTTTTTTTTCTGACCTTTCGTACGTTACGCGCGCAATTGACTATTGCGACTTTATTGCTCCGAAAAGTTTTATAGATACGCGCGCAATTGACTATTGCGACTTTATTGCTCCGATAAGTTTTATAGATTTATCTTTGGTGTCAAAAAAAAAATTGCCTCTTTTGGGCCCTAGCAAAGATACAATCACGCCGATTTTACCACGTATAAAACTTTTAATTTGGGACATTATGTCGTTCTTAACTCAATTTCAGAAAAAATTGCAATTGCGTCGATATTCCACCGGAGGTGCGAGTAGAAGTAATTCGCATCCGATCTTCGCAAATGTTCGCCACAGTAGGATTGTCAGCCGCCAAACTGTCATGCGATTTCTTTAATATAATATTTACTTGAAAAGATTCTACAAATTGAGCAGCCTTCCAAAAGTCTGTACAAACGGTCGCTTACGCTGACAATATTGATGTAGTTTTGTGAGCAATGAAACAGAAGCGGCAAAAATGGGATTGATGGTTAATGAAGGCAAAACGAAGTATATGCTGTTATCAAACAAGGACACAGAACATCGACGAATTGTACAAAACGTAATAATAGACAGACATAACTTCGAGGTAGTACAGGAAGGACTTCGTCTTCCTAGGATGTCCTTTAGATAACTCTTGCCAACCGTTGCACTTTGGGCTTAAAAAGAAAATCAGAAACAAAACTTTCATCGTTCAGCGCGGAAGCATGAACCTTATCGAAAGCTAATTAGGAAGCCCTTGGTCGTTTCGAAAGAAATATACTCCGAATGATCTTTGATCCTGTATGCGAAGACAATGTGTGAAGAATAAGATACAACACCAAGCTGTATGAGCTGTACCACGACATGAGTATAACCAGAAGATACGCATAGAGAGACTACAATGGCTGGTACATGTAGAGCGGATGAACGACAACACTCCAGCTCGACAGTTTTTCGAGAGCACATCGCAGGGAAATCGCGGAAGGGAAAGACCTCGTCACGAAGTATGGCGCAATCAATTGAAAGAAGACCTAAACCGACCTAGTGTGCAAAACTAGAGAAAGCTCGCGCAAAATCGAAATTTTTGGCATAAAATGTTGGTCACTCAAGTTCGTCCCGAATAGTACCCACCTAAGTAAGTAAGTAGGTAAGGTAAATCTTTTAGGGGCTACGAACATCGAACATGTATAACGAAAACCAAGGAGCCATAAGCTGGATAGAAGTCATGAATAAGCGTTTGAGTAAAAACACACTCTTTCAGGTTTGCATACATAAATATTTTCTATTTTTTTTTTTTTTTTGATTTTATTGATGTCTGTTTGGCTTAACAATAAAACGAAAAAATAATTGTATAGGAGGGAAGATATTTAAATTGATGAAGACAAAGAAAGAAAACACGTTGGAAGGAAAGTTTTTTCTAATTTTTTTTCCCATGAGTCACTTTCAGCTGCCATACTTAATGTTCCCAGTGTACCAGATCATTGACGTAGTACTTAATAACTAACTTCTATAGAAACCAAGTGCGCAAAAGATAACCCGCCAGTTACATTCCAAGTTGTGACAAAAATCAAAAACATAATACACAATTCGGCAAGAGATTAAAGAACACGGTAAATTTGGCTAAATTTGGCCAGTGTTGCCGGATAAAAATATTTGAAGGTAGTACTGCAGCCAAAAGAGGGGAGTGTACTGGAAAAAATAGTAGTACAGACATTTTCATAAATAATTCTTTTGTTTAAGCTTTATTTAAAAAAAATCAATTCAGAGAAATGAAAATCACAACAAAAATAAATGAATTATTAATTCTAATAAAAAATGGTTAAACATATATTTCTTTAATAATAAAAAATCTGTCTAATGACAGTTAGCTCAATTCACAATTTCTTTAATCAAGACTAGGAAGTTTTATATGTTTTTAAACATTAAAATATTCTTGAAACTCTTTAAATTCGATATGCTTCTTTGGGCTATGTGAAAAGTAAACATTTGTAGATGTTTCTTATGAAAACCTCTATATTCTGTGGCAATTTTTTAGTTGCAGCTGACGAACACAGGTGTAAAGAATGGCACCCTAAAGTGGACATACATATTTGGATTTAAAAAAAAAAAAAATGATCGAAATTTCCAGTGAACTAAATTTATTAAGGTTGACATTACACTTTACGAATGTTAAAGGAGGAGTACGGTAATACGGAGGTGTTGAAAGTAGTACAATACTCCTATGGGAATACTTTCGGCAACACTCTACACCTCATAGAGCGAAGAGCGTTTTTTTGTTTCGCAAAATTTGAGAATATTGTTTTTTATAAACTTTTACACACAAAAAAAGGATAAATGTTTTTGAATGAAAGTGTTTCTGTGGTGGTTGTCGAAAATAGAGACCATTGTTTAAACGTAACTCATTCCAGATGCAACAAAACTGTTTTGATCAAACATCGCTGACAATAATTTATTGTCTCCTTTCTTTGTGGCGCAAACTCTAGCACCCAGCTCACTAAATGAAACGAATCATTAAACCCAAAGCAAAACAGGAAAACATATCTCGTTTCAAGTAGCTGATCTTTTGTGTTTTGCAACCAAAGTTTTTATTTCGTCGGTTTTTATTTTCTTCCTTCGTTTCACTTTACAGCTTTATATCTTTTCATATTAATCTAAAAAATAAAACAAAACGTTGTTTACATTCTGGTTCGTTTCAATCATAAAAGAATTTTTTTTGTTTTACTATCGAGTGAGAAACGTTTTGTCAGATCAAATGAGTTTTCAGTCTTAATTTGTTGTGCAGCTCCGGTCCAGATAAAGACTGCCTACAAAAGCATATTGCGCCATTTACCACCCTCTTTTGACGGATCCCAAAATATCTAGTTTCATTCAAAATTGCCAATGAAGATGTTAAATATTTCGTTGAGATATTAATGTAAATTTGTAAGAAGAATCAAAAAAAATCTTTTTTCAACAAACAAAAGAAATCATCAATTTGCGAGCTTATCGAAGGTCGTCGCTATTTTTGTCGAATTTTTAATCTTCAAACAATTATATAACTTGAGGCATTAATCATTCTGAACCTTATATAAAAAAAATCTTTCTACTCAAATTTGGCGGCTAGCGTCGGCCTATCAAACCAAAGCAAAACATCACTATCTATTCAATGCTTTCCTTGAAGATGCCGTCTATAAATGTGACCACTGTCGACTCTGTGTTCCCAGTGTATAATTAGAAGTGATAGCCATCATGATCCGGAGGTATTTGTTACTTCTAACAGCAAGTGTTCTGTGTGGAGTAAGTTTTTTTTTAAAATAAATTCAAAGCCGGAAAGTAAAAATCATTACTTTGTGTTTCAACTAAGCTAACCACAGCAGTTTACACATCGGAGAAAGATGCCGAAATATTCTTACACGAGTCTAGCATCAGACTTTATCGCCTTTACAATGGGATATCAAACGCAACCTTCGACATCGACGACAAGCCCTTTTTTTCTGCCCTGGAGGATTTTGGGATGGCGCAAAGGATTGCAACAATGATGCTTGAAATATCTAAGGAGGCTAAAAAGTACAAGATTTATCAGTTTAAGAACCCGAACGTGATCAAGGGAATTCAAAAACTACGATCGGCAGATTTGTTTGTTCTCGAAGATGACTTTTTCAGCTCCTTGGCCACAGCATTGATGGCTTTACATCAAGTTGCGACTGATAAAGACATATGCAACTACACAAATAGAAAAAAGTGCAACATGGCCTACTTGCCGGACATCCGCAAGGTATTTACCAACAGTTTGGACCCCAGCGAACTGCTGTACTATTGGCGGGAAACGCGCCAGAAGCAAGTTGTGCCTGGAAATTTACATCTCACTAGTCTGGTTGAGCTGTTCCGAAAGGCTGCTTACTTAAATGGTGAGTAATGAGGCATTTTATTTCAACCAATCGAAATAAGAGTTATTTATATGAAGGTGTATCTGTAAGACGGTTTTGGTTCAGGAGCTTCGATGACTCGGAATTCTTTACGGAAATGGAGACAGTAATGCAAGAACTCAAGCCATTGTATTTAGACTTCCATGCTTACATCCGTCGAGAACTGTCACTCAAATACGGAAATGCAGTCATCAACCAAGAGGGCCCAATTCCAGACCACCTTATTGAGCAAGTCATGCTGCAAGTTTGGAAGAAACAGAGTGTACTTAGCAACTCCTTCCCAAGGACAAGACTGCCCAACTTGAAGGAGGGTCTAGACTCGCAAGGCTTTGATACTCACAAAATTCTCGATCATGCTGAGGATTTCTATCGATCACTTGGTCTTGATCCTATTCCCGAGTAAGTTGAAATTTCTCATGTTTCTTTTCGATAAAAAGTTTTCCAATCACGGACTTTTCCCACCATCAGGAATGTTAAAGTTGAACGTTTCAAGGAAATCAATCAAAACGTTGGCAACAAGGACTGTAAGCCTGACATCTTCGATAAGACTCCCAACGTTTACATGAAATTCTGCAAGGCATCAACATTCAAGCGATTCCTTCAAACCCACGGATATATGGGTCGCATTCATTATGCTTTAGAGAAGAAGGACCTTCCATTCTATTTCTTCTCATCTTTCGATCTGGAGTATCCACTGGGAGAGGCTGTAATTCTATCAGCCTCAACTCCAAACCACATGAACCGAGCCGAAATTTTGAATCATTTCAACTACACAAACGAGCTTGCGATGAACCGACTGTTCAGAATGGTAATTGTTAGGAGAGAAACTCTATATTCCTTCGTATTTATGGTGGTTTTTTACAGGGTGTCCATACGATATTCAATATTGCACAATACTTCGTAAATACTAAAGTGATGCTTGATATTTTGGAAGGACAAGTGCCCATTCAGCTGGCAAATCAGCACTACTGGAAGTTGATGGATGAATATGCCGGAATTGAGCCACCTGTAGACAGAGCAGCGAGGGCCATTGACTTTTCGTATAAGTTCTTTGAGGATCTCTCTCAGAACCACCAAACAAAGTAAGAAAAATTTATCTGCTTTTTTCATATTCCATGCACCTCATTTATTTTAATTCATGTTTTTGATCAAATTTTGTAACTTTTTATGGAAAGTACGCCAAATCTTAGTACAAAATTCGGTCGCGAAAAGGACCAAAATCATAGTCAAATAAATGTTAAAATTTTGGTTTTTTTGTTAATTGGGATTTCCATTTAAATTCCGTGCAAGCCTTACATCATTTTTGACTGTAGTCTTCTTACACAAGTTCCGTGTTCATTGAGAATGCTAAAATAGCCCCCGTGGAATGAGAAAAGTTTTAAACAATTTTTGTGAAGCATCATCTTTGGTTTTCTGTTTACGTTTGTTCCTTTAAAGTTTAAGTACAAGGACAACATCAGATGGCGACTACTTCCTCCTTCATACCTAAAATTTAAGTTTTATTTTTTATTTTTCATTCTGAAAGGAAATTTGTCTCGGAGATCCTCGGCTACAAAATGTACGAATCATTCTGTTTGATGAGTGGAGATTTCGACCCTCACGACCCCAACAAACCTCTCCATGGATGTGATTTTTATGGCAACAAAGATGTGGGAACAGCAATGAAGTAAATTTTTTTATTAAATGAAAACCACGGCAAGATATTACAACGCCTTTTTGTGTGTGTGTGTGTTTTTTTTTTTTTTAGAAAAATGATGAAAATGGGCTCAACAACGTCGTGGCAAGGAGTACTTAGCCAAATTAATCCAAATGGGGCTGCTATGTCTGCAGATTCATTACTACAATATTACAAGCCACTGAGTGAGTGGCTTAAAGAGAAAAACACCTTGTCGGGAACAAAGCCGGGATGGACTCCATCTACGAAGAGTAAGTTTTAACAGTTATTAAGGTACATTTTCCGTGCGACAGAGGTTAAACTTCCTTTTCTTTTTCAGTTGTCAACTGATTTAAAATCGTATTCTGGACATAATAAGAAGAGAACGGCTTCTTGTAGCAAAACAATAACAAAAAAAAATTTTACTTAAGCTTAAATGTGAAGAGGAAGAAAAATAAAATTCTGAGCAGTCAATGCGTACATACTTGTTTTTTTATTTCGGTAGTTTTTAAACAAAGGCAAAATGATGGGAGTGTGGTTCCCGTGGTGTAATGGGTAGCATTCCTGCCTGTTACGCAGATGTTTGAGGTTCGATTCGCAGAAATATCCAATCATTTTACTGCGAGTCGAGTACGGCTTGAGACCAATGGGGCCACAAACTGTTTATGGGCATCGATCGTAGTGAAAACTGGGATCGAATTACCGCACATGTGGTCGAGTAATACGTTACTGATTTATATATGTTTTTGGAACTACTTCTCACGTTATGTGGTTCTAAAGTCCACAATTTTACATTCTTTCATCAGTTTTTAAACGAAATTAAGTCGATAAATGAACAGCAGACTGATGTTGTGTAACATGGAGCGATATTTGAAAGAAAAAAAGTTCTCACTCACTTGATCACTGAAGCAGTAATTCGGCTTTGTTTTAAAGTCATGTTTGAAGCCATGCAAATATATTTGAGTAAATTGCTTAGGGCTTACGTTTTTAAGATTTTTTCGTCTTGGATTCCTGTCTTAATAAGACTAGATTGGGTAGTAAGTTGAGCTAATGGAGTGTCATGAGCTGTGCTCAATTGATTCGTATAGATTTTTGCCACTTTGAAGAAGCTTCCGTAATGGAAATGCTTTGAGAGCGTGAGTTTTGGTATAAACTGTGTGGTTGTTATTTGCTAGAAAAGAAAAGCGAAACTAATTAAAGCCGTTTGGAACTTTTTGGAAAGGCGGGGTCAAATAGTGAAAACTAAGAAATGATCAACTAAAACACTGGGAGAAAACCAAAAGGATTTTTGCTATACAGAAGGCCTTCCCAAAAACGAAACTCTACTATCAGTTTCCCCGACTATAGGCGCTCAAGGCTTATGCTATGGACTACTTTCTCACAGGATCTTCCCTTTTTTTCCGAAAAACAATTTGATTAAGCCATTGGTAGTTCAGCCAAAACAACGGTGAATGAAGCAGAGGCTGTTATCTGAGAGGCTTGCTATGAACACGGGCGGCACGGGGAATGATCTCTACTCAGATCAAAAAGCAAATACACGACCAACGACCAAGTACCTAACGCAAAATTAGAACAAAACTGTCAACTAAGGTACATCGCTCGCTTTCTATTTTGTTCTGATTTTCCGATTTGCAGCTCAGAACGTGGTCGTGCCCTAAAGGCACTTACTTGATGCAGGCCTTAAGTATTCAATGTAAGGCACACAACGTAGAAATCCGTGAGCCATGGGCATGTGTATAGAAAGGTTGCGTTTTAGGTGTTGGTTCTTCTAAAACTCGTGAAAATTGTAGAAGTCGGGAGCTGGGGCTCATGTGCTTAACTTTTACCAAAAGCATATGCGAGACTAACATCTTTTATGCTTCACAGTTAAATCCGATTGAAACAATCCTAGCAAGGAGCTAACCTTTGTACCGACCAAAAGCCAGCGAGTGTTCGTTGCATTAACAAACATCAGATAAGCACACCAGAGAAATTGCCACTGTTCAATTTCTGTGGGGTGTTTCAATAGGTGCGTTTATGTAGCAATCCTATCATGACCTCAACAATGCGCTTCACCACCGAGCACAAAAACAAATCAATGCTGGGCTAAATATGCTCGGTATTCATTGGTTTTGTGTTCACCGATAAAATTCATGGTTGGGCTGATTATTGGATTGCTGAGTTGTGATGAGAAAAGGCACCTATTGTGTCACAAGTACAGTCAATATTGTGGCCGTTTTTCTTTTCGCTTTAAAAAGAGGTTGGGGCTCCTCACCTTTGATTGTTCTTTAAATATTCTACAAAACTAGTTTTTCATCAAGGGGCAGTTTTTCATAATGGGTAATGGTTCAAAAATAAGAACCAGTGTTGCCACTAGTACACAATATCATCCCGGGAGACTCGCTTTTTTTTACATTTGGGAAGAAAATTTTTTCTAAGTCACTATTTCTTACAAGCGCTTTTTTTTACTAAAAAAAAAAAAACAAAAATAAATAGGATGGCGCAACAGAGCGAGGAGCCCCTGGGCCTAGCTCATTTCTCACAGCCATGTCTTGTGAGGGAATGGAAGGGACCTACAATTTTCTGCCGGTTCCGAACGGCTAATCGAGAAAGCGCTTGTCATGGCAATGAATACTAACGGAGGACTTGCCAATTCCTCGCGAAAGGTGATACCCGTTGAAAAAACATTTTTGCCTCTGTTGGGATTCGAACTGGATTCCTGGATTAACAGGCGGATATGCTATCCATCACACCACGGGTACCACACCGTACCTTTTTTTATTAATGAGTTTCAAATTGTTCAACGAAAAAAGCCCCGAGTGAGCAATCCCATTAATCGAGAGAATTCACTGGACCACTATCGTCTAAATTTTAGGTACAAAAAAACGTCTTTGAATCCATTAAAAATTTTCCAAAATTTGTAAGACGAGAATAAAAAAGCTTTGATAGAAAGCAAAATATGCAATATGAAACAATCTTTTGACGATACAATAAGAGATAGGTAATTGAAGGACAATCGTCCAAAAAGATACGAAATCTGATCATCATCTGCATTCTGCAGGTGCTCCCAATACTGGTTTCGCCTGCAGCTCACTCTTCGGAGTTAATGCTCGCGTTCGTCGCAGTTTCGAATCTTCGATATTCAATCTGTCAGTTCAAGAACCCAATTTAAGCTCTGTGTCAGATATAAAATGGTACTGTGATTCACCTCTCGATTCTACATAATTAGTAGTAAAAGTAATTGGAAAACATACAGATTTTCCCAGTTTGAAATTAAGGAATTCGATTTCCAAGTGTTTGCGTAAGGTAGTATGCAAATTGAATTCACTTCAATCAATTTTGATAAAAAAAATTAAAATCATATCCTCAAAAATATATTTTCGTTGCTAATTAATTCACTTTCAATTTCAATTTACAAAACAGAATATCCGAACATCAGTAATAATCAATTTCAATTCAACAAGTAAGCGAAAACTAGTAAAACAAAAAACTAAGCCAAGAACACCGAGTAAAGCTCGATTATCATATACGTTGTTTTCCTTGTTTTGACAAGTAAAATCTGAAGTTCAGATTTTCAGCCAAGATTTTCCATCTGAAAATCTATCTTCGAAAATCTGAAAATCTTAAATGTCATCTGAATTGCCATCTGAAAATCTGAATCTTTTTACAAGGGAAAAGTGACAGAATCTTAAGTTAAGATTTTCGAAGATAGGTGCCAAGAACGCGAGCAGTGTCTAGACGCATAATGTTACACCACCCCTTCGAATAAATCTTTCCAAACCGCTCAGCATGGAAGAACCCTGTAATTCTTACAAGTAACTTCCAATACATTTGCTACACTGACGGTTCAAAAACTAACAACGGTATAGGTGCAGGAATTTTCGGTCCCAACTTCAAATTATCTATTTCCTTTGGCTACACAACAACTATCTTTCAAGCAAAAGTAATATCTATAGAATTCTGTGTTAGGGAATGAATAAGAAGAAACCTCCGAAGATAGAAGGATCCTTTCATCCTTGCTTGCTCTGACAGTCGGGCAGCCCTAAAGGCATTGTCCACAACCAAAATTGAAACTAATTTGGTAGTGCCTGACATGTCTATCTCAATTAGCCACCCACAATAAAATAACTTTTTCCTGAGTGCCATGGACATGAAAGTGTACAGGGTAACGAAAAGTCTGATCGCTTAGCTAGACTTGGCTCTCAAAACCAATTCAAAGGCCCGGAACCCTTCTGCGGTCTGCCAATCAGTGGTATTAAGCGCAAACTAGTTACTTCGGAACGGCAGAACATGATCCACACCTGGAACAACTTTAATGGCCACCGCCATTCAAAACTATTCATCGACTTGTCTCAAAGACGTATGAAAGAGATTCTTGACATGAACAAACGTGACGCAAAGTTACTTACGGACTTCCTCACTGCTCTCTCAGATATCATCTTAAAAACAGGGGCATCAGCCAGGATGACACCTGGTGTTTCTGTCTAGAAGACACAGTAACAGCTGGATACCTTTTATGTGAATGCTCTGCCATAGCCAGATCCAGGCTTAAAATATTCAATAAAGGATTCAGTAGTCCCCTTGATATTAGAATCACCCATTTGAATATTCTTAGGTTCCTACATGACCTCAACTTCGAATGAACAACTTTACACTTTACGTGTTTAAGCCAAAGAGAACAGCACAAAACATCTTTCAGGTCGACGTTCTCGTAAAGGTGTTTTAATTGGCAAATTTTATAATGAGATTGAAGACTATTTCTCAAAGTTCTGCGACTGCTTAGAGGAAATTTTCATAGCTGCAATCAATAAAAACAGAAAAATCGAAGAAATTAGACATGCAAGCGGTTGGGCCATCAAACTGTAGATCCCTTCCAATCCGTCACAAGACATGGTTGTGACTTGTGAGAACTGCACTAGGCCCCGGGACTTTGCGCCACCCTATGTATGTATGTACATATGTATGATTACCCGGGAAAGGTTCAGACCGCCTATCTGCTTTTATTTAACTTTTTTTATATTTTAAAATTGACTCACAAATGGTGTTGGTCTAGGCTACAAAGATATCCACCCAAATTTGGCAGTCTCGGGTTTCAAAAAATTATCAATAAGTGCTTTTAAGTACTTGAACAATCAATTCTTTTTCATCTTTCAATCTCTTTTCAAACAGATACTGACTTTTAATTTGCCCTCAGAACGCTCACACTTAGTATTAATGAGATTCCTCTTCATCAGAAACGAAAAGCTTAAAATACCCTGTCACTAATGAAGCATAAGCATTTCAAATTTGCTGGCTTTTTCCAAAATTTACTAATGGTATACGTTCATAATCTCCACTCACTGGTCCAAATTTTTGAGGTCACTCACAAAAACGATAAGAAATCAAAATACGTATAATCAAGTTCAGAACTATGAAAACAGAGCTTGACATAGCTATACGCGGACCACATCTTTGTCTTATCAAGCTTAGGCACAACAAATTATTATCTGAGTGGAATGCTATAAATAAGCCCGATGGGCATGACGGAAAGTCAAAAGGTAAGCTGCCTCAAATCAAAAACATCATGGACTGGCGGTTTGTATCAATAGTAGCAGTGGCCTTGTTTTTGGGAGTAAGTGATTTTATTCAAGGATGTGTTGGTTGTGGGATCTTAATTCTTAATCATCCATTTTCTTTAGGTGACGACTGGACAGTATCACTCGGAAAGAGATGCTGCGAGGTTCTTGCACGAGTCTAGTGGCAGACTCTTTAACCTATACAATGAGATTTCCAATGAAACGTTCGAGATTGATGACAAACTCTTTTTTGCTGCCTTGGAAGACGAAGGAATGGCACAGAGAATTGCAAGTACAATGTTGCAAGTTTCCAGAGAAGCCAAGAAGTACAACACAAATGACTTCAAAAACAAAAATGTGATCAAGGGAATAAGGATGCTCAGATCGGCTGATTTGTTTGTCCTTGAAGATGACTTCTTCAGTAGTATGACAACATCGTTGGTAGCACTGCAAGGGATTGCAACTGATAAGGATGTGTGCAATTATATGCAAACCAATAAATGCAACATGGCGTATCTTCCCGACATACGAAGGGTGATCTCCAACAGCATGGACTCGAAGGAATTGCAATATTACTGGAAAGAATGGCGTGAAAAACAATTGAGCTTTGGCAACTATCACTTGATGAACGTAGTGGAACTCATCAGAAGAGCTGCAGAACTCAATGGTAAGAAAAATCTACTTCGATTTTTTTCAAGCTGAATTGCTTTCTTATATCAAAGGTGTCTCCGTGAGGGAGTTCTGGTTCCGGAGCTTCGACGATACAAGGGTCTTCGATGATATGGAGCAAGTGATGCTGGAACTCAAGCCGTTTTATCAAGAATTCCATGCCTATATTCGGCGAGAACTCTCATTGAAATACGGAACTAATGTTGTTGACCAACAGGGACCTATTCCAGACCATATTATGGAGCAGGTTCTACAGCAAGCATGGAAAAAACAGAGTGTGCTGAGTCAATCCTATCCCAATGAGAGACTTCCAAACTTGCAGGAGGGTCTTGAGTCTTCCGGTTTCGACATTGGCAAGATTTTTGCATATGCTGATGACTTCTATCTGTCGCTGGGTTTCGAGCCTATTTCTGAGTACGATCTCAATGCCAAAACCTAGATTTTCTTTTAATATTTTATTCTACACAGGACATTACGAGAGACTCGTTTCAAAAGTATCTCAAAGAGTTTCGCTGGAATTGAATGCAAGCCGGACATCTTCGATAAGACCTCATGGGTGTACATGAAGTATTGCGAGGCAACTACTTTCAAAAGATTCCTTCAAACTCATGGATATTTGGGAAGGATTCACTATGCTTTGGAGAAAAAGAATCTTCCGTTCTATTTCTTTTCGTCGTATGGCTTGGAATATCCCTTGGGTGAGGCTGTCATCTTGTCAGCTTCAACTCCAAGCCACATGAATAAAGCTGAGATTTTGAATCAGTTCAACTACACCAATGAGAATGCTATGAATCGGCTGTTTAGAATGGTAAGGCCTTTTGGTATTCTGTGTGTTTGTCTATTCAATTCTCGAATACTTACAGGGTGTACATACGGTCTTTAATGTCGCTCAACACTTTGTTAACACAAAACTTATGCTTGATGTTCTAGAAGCGAAGGTTCCATTAGAGCGAGCCAATCAGCATTATTGGAAGCTTATGGATGAATATGCCGGTATTGAACCACCAGTTGATAGAAAACTCAAGTACATTGATTTTTCATATAAATTCTTTGAGGATATTGCGCAGAACCATCAAGCCAGGTAAGTCAATTTGCATGGAAATTTCACTTGGGCTTAGGGCGATTGTTATGAGCAAGCATATGTCCGATCTGATTTGTATGCTTGAAACTCAGAACTCAAATGAAAGCTACGGAAACACCACCTGGTCAGAATTTTTTTAGAATATTGCTGAGGAAGTGCATAGTACCCGTGCTGTTGGAGGGTGAAGTTGCATATGTAATAATGATTTGCGCCGCAATAGGTACTGCGCATTTCTCACAACCATGCCTTGTTAGGGAATGGAGGGGACCACAATTTTCTGCCGATTCCAAACGGTATATCGAGAAAGCGCTTTTAATGTCAATGAATTTTTTTATCGGAGGACGATGACGATACCAGTCGAAAAACATTTAAGATTTCGGTTGGGATTTGAACCACGAACCTCCCGCGTAACGGACAGACATGCAGGAAAAGCGTTTATACAGGGTGTCCAGTAATTCGTGTTATATATTTTGGGATGTGGTTCTTGGTGATATTCTAAGAAAAAAAATTGTTGCATAGTAAAGACCGTTTCTCAACTTTGACATCAATTTTTGACAATTTAAAAAAAGCTTTCATGCAGTTCATGTGTTTTTTTCTCTAAGAAATAACTCAGTTTAAATTGTCAAAAATAGTGTTTATTATTATATGTAACAAACAACAAAAATCATATTTAATAAAATTCCCCTGAAGAAGTCGAGAAGTTACGACGAAACGTAGGGAAAAATATGAAATAAAGTTTTTTTTATTTGCATATTCAAATGTAAGTGACCAAAAAAGCCCAATTTAATATAAAAACAAAAAAGCTTAATTTCGTGTACCCTGACTTGTGTTAAACTCGATTACTCTCTCAATACTGATGGTAGAGACCGAATTTTAAACTTACTTTTTTTTAAATCATAATCTGTAAAACTGTATTGAAATTGGGCCCCTAAAGGCTTTGGGTTGCCAGATTAAATGTTGTTCAGATTTTTTTATCCCTGCAAAGTTATGATTTTGAGGCCATTTTTTTCAGAAAATGCCTGTTAAACATGAAGTTTCTTTATTTTTTACAGATGAACAAAACAATAATAAAAAACTCACTTATAAATACACTCAAAACCCCATGCATTTTTTGATACTTGAAAAAATCTAAAACAGGTACAAAATCTAATTTTGGGTTTTTTACGGACTTTTACTACAACAGCTTGCAATGGGAGTACTTTTCCAAGAATTGATTGTTTTAAGGTAATTTTTATGACTGCGCGTGCACTCATGATGATGATAAAGGGCAAAAGTGTATTAGACCTGCTTCCAAAATCCTTAGTGACTGACGACTGACCTCTTCTCAGGGAGATTTAAGATTGGGCTATGAATGTTGAAAGGGTAAAAAAGTCCAATGAAAGAATAAGAAAACAAATTTGTTCATCAGTTTATCAAAATAAGTCACGATTGCAGTTTGATCATAGAGCTTTTTGAAATGTCTTCATTTACGAAAGTAGACATTTTATTCGTATATGGTTTCTGCAATGGAAATTCAAGAAGAGCACAACAAAGATACCAGAAACTTTATCCTAACAGACGACTTCCTTCTCAAAATGTTTTTGGAAATACCTTTTGAAGGCTTCGAGAAACTGGATCAGTACTAACTGCAAGACCTAACGCAGGAGCTGCAACCATAAGAAGAGCTTCTTTAAAAGAAAGAAAACTGGCAGCTGTTGAAATCGATACTTCCATTAGCATAAGGCACTTGGCTCTGCAGTTCAATGTTTCCAAACAAAGAGTCTCTCGAATACTGCATCCGAAAATATTCACCAATATCACCATACACCTGTGCAGGAACTACTTTCGAATGATTTTGAGATGAGACTCGAACTTTGTAACTGGTTGCTAGAGAGAAACTTGAATGACAACCAGTTTATAAACATAATTATTTGGACAGACGATTTCCCGTTCACAGAAGATAGTAACACGAATTTCCATTAACTCCATACATGGGCTTCAAGCAATCCACATTCAAGACAGCAAAGATCGTTTCAGAACAGATTTTGTGTCAACATGTGGGCAGGTGTAATTGGAAATAAATTAATCGGGCCTTTCAAGTTACCACCATGACTTGATTCTACTACTTATCTGGAGTTTTTACAAAATGGTCTACCAGACCTATTGTACTTGTAATGGGATACATAAAAAACTCCTAAAAGTACCCATATTATAGTTTTATTCAAACAAACCTCAGGACTCCAAATCTTTTGTTTTTTTTTTTTTTTTTTAATTTTAACCATTTTGTATTTTTCCAAGTATCATAAAATGTTTGGGTTTTTGAGTGCACATTTTAATGGGTTTTTTTACTAGATATTGTTTTGTTCATCTGTAAAAAGTAATGAAACACTTAGTTTTACAGGCATTTTCTGAAAAAAATACCTCAAAGTCATTATTTTGCTGAGGGAGGAAAATCTGAACACCAATTAAAATATGATAATCTGGCAACCCTAGCCTATAGAAGCTCAACTTAAACACAGTTTTACAGACTATTTATTCTTCAAAAAATTAAGTCTAAAATTAGGTCTCTACCATCAGTATTGACAGAGAAATCGAATTTAACACAGGTCAGGGTACACCAAAGTTCGCCTTTTTTAAATTGTCAAAAAGTGATGTCAAAGTTGAGGTTTTGCGTTTCATGAGAACTGAAAACCTAGGTTTTTTTGGCAACTCACAGGTTTTTTGAGGAAATCTGCTCAATTCAACTCTTCAATCTTCTAATAATTTTTGTATCTTAGAAAATTTGCGTCTGAGATTTTGGGCTACCAAATGTACGAATCATTCTGCTTGACCAGTGGAGATCATGTACCCGATGATCCCAACAAACCTCTTCATGCCTGTGATTTCTATGGAAGCAAAGATGTCGGAACTTATATGAGGTAAGAAATCAATCGCACAAATGATATTGTTCTAAGGAAAACATTTTATTTCGAAGGAAAATGATGAAGATGGGTTCGGCTACTTCTTGGAGAGAAGCTATGAGTCGTGCTGTGCCGAGATTCCCAGCAATGTCTGCAAATTCATTATTGGAATACTATAAGCCATTGCATATTTGGCTTAAGGAGAAGAACAGCAGATCAAGAACCAAAATCGGGTGGTTGCCTTCTACGAAAAGTAAGAATATTTTATCAAACTTTTTGAAAGCAATTGGGTTTGACTTTAATTTCTTATTTTTAGTTGTGCTGTAAGACGGTTCGGAAAAAATGGGAGTGCGAAATAATACAAGTTAACATTTTGTATCTTATTCAAAATATATAATTATGATAACATTTTCTTATGTTTTCAAGGTCTTTTGCCATTGGTAAGTGGAGTTTTTATAAGAAAGCAAAGTGCTGCGTTGGTTGAAGGTTGTGTAGTGAAATATAACTAAGTCGAAACGCTCTGAAAAGGTACACATAACTATAACTACACAAGCTTAAATACATAGAGTCAGTCTAGAACTATTTATTAAAATATTCAAATCGGAAAAAAAGTCCCAAACTCTTCTCACAAAAATCTCTGAATATAAAACTCTGAAATTATTATTTATTCGAAAATATCAGCATTTACAGGAACATTGGACATCATTTCGAGAAAAGATCGCACATAATAAAGCTGAAAATTCAGTTTTGATTTAAAAACCAGGAAGGGGAGGTTAGGTTAGGTTGCAGTGGGCTGTTAGCTCGGCTAACACACTTAGGCCCGTTGGGCCCATTGTGATACCACGATGGATCTATATTCTGATGTATCCTTATCCTAATGGAACCAATTCGAGCTTACAATGAACCTAGGTGTATTTTACGTTTGTGAGCTATGGCTGGGCATGACCATGAGAGAAGGTAGGGAATAGTTTCCTCCTACTCTTCATCGATGCAGCTGTTGCAAAAGTAGTTTGAAGCGATTCCTTGCGGCACGTCGTCCAATAAGACAGTGTCCTGTTATGACACCTATCGTCGCACTGATGTGATCTATTTTGAGAGAGATCAAACCGTTCCACCGCTCAAGATCTAGCTTGGGCCAGATCTGTTTGGTTGCGTTACACATTAAACTGCCATCTCAGGTTAGTTTTCTTGTAGGCGTCCTGCTTAAGCAGGAGTTTGTATGTAGTGATTGGAATGCCAATACTTTCCGTTTTCGGTGAGAAGGGTAGAACAGTTACGTTTCTGGTGAGTTCATCTGCTTTGCAGTTTCTTGGTATATATTTCCTATCTATGCCCCGGCATCCAACATAGGCGAATGTTAGGTCCCTATTATGAGTAGCGAATCGAACGTTTGATTGGAAGCGAATGTTTTTGCGAACTTCTTTTATAGCGGTATTATAGGTTGTAGAAACAAAAACTTTGTAGAAAACTTTTTTTTCGACGTTTAAGTTATGTCAGATAAGAGAATGGACGGAGTTTAATGATAATAATCCAATAAATGAATTTCTCTAAAAAATTCGCTTCCAGTCGAACGTTCGATTCGCTACTCATAATACGGACCCTAAACTGTTTTGATATCACCTGAGAGATGATCGACAGTTAAGGGCTAAGATAGAGCTGAAGAAATTTGATGCCACGGATTTGATGCCGCCTGACTTTCTGAGAATATGCATATATCCTTTGATATCCATATCTCTCTGAGCCAATATAGAGCTTCACTAATTGCCATCACCTCCGCTTGGAACACACTACAATGATCTTGAAGACGAAGCGGGATGTTAAATTTCATTTCGTCTGAATATAAACACCACAATCCACAACCTACTCCTTCATTTGTTTTTGTTCGTATAAAAATGGACGTGGATGGAATAGTTGCCTGGAAAATGATGTCAAATTTCGAGTTTGGATGTAGTTTAGTTTTTTTTTAAGTTTGAGGATTCCGAATTTGTTCAGAATGTCGACATATTGGCCAATATTGTTGTTGGTCCATTGTGAGACTTCTTGTAAACGAATAGCCGAACTCGCAGCTATTTGTTCACTGCAGATGTCGCCGGGCGGCAAAGTCTATTCCCCTTTTTTGGATTGACAGACAGTTTTCCAAAATTACAAAAGACGTATTTTAAGATAAAACAAAAGTATGTACATAGATAGTAGATACTTAAGATATTCGGTCCTAGGTGGTTGTTCCTCGCCTCTTCGGAACCCAAAATTCTCCTCAAAGCAATGCTTTAAGGGCCTCCCAAACTGAAGTATTTTTGCAGTCGCGACAGCTTGCAAGTGCAGTTTTCAAAATTGAGTTACACAGCAACATATTATAAGAGTACTCCAATCGACGCACGCGATGATAAAATAAACGCAGTGTTTTCATACTTTGCATTGTGGCTAAGCTTACGGCAAAAATGATAACAACGTTTTTTTGTAAAAACGCTTTGGGTTTGGAGAGCCTTTGCTCTACCGCAGGTTCAAATTATGTTTTTCAGCTGTCGGTTTTTGAAAGAAGAAAAACTGAAAAGCCCACGTTAAAATTTTGGTCAATTGTGGACTTTTTTGGACTAAGACCTCATTGATAAGAACCTATCAAATTGTTGACGTTGGGTTTCAAACTTTCACACTGCTGACAAGATCTTATATGCGACGATAGTAAAGTTTATACTTCTCTAATTGGAGCAACTGAGAAGGTCAGCTTTTTCTTTGGATCAAACATAGGTATGATGCTGAAGTTCCAATCACCGGGCATTCTTTCTTACCACCATATCATGCAGACCAACTGGTGCATGCTCCATTCCAACTGATCTCCAGCGGATCGACTGGTGCATGCTCCTTTCTAACTGACATCCAGCCGCATCAATGCCATCTGCGCATCTACAATTTAATTCCTTTTAGGTTTGAATATGGAAAACTTAACTATTTCTAGGCCGGGAGGACTGCATTTAAGAGTGCAAAACTGTAGAGATCAAAAACTGCAGAGGCCGACCTAACCGCTTATATGTAATTTGAATTGAAGAAAAAAATACAATCAAATTTTTTTTGCAATTTGTTTTATTTGATCCTAGGATAATCCTTCACTGAAGAACTGGTCTTTTGTCTTGTATGCCAAACTAACTGATACCTTTTCTACAATCAAGTTTCATGTTTCCATTTTTATAAAACAACTTTAAACTTTTCTCTTATGTTGCCATTAAAACTCTTTTATAAAACAACTTTAAACTTTTCTCTTATGTTGCCATTAAAACTCTTATTAGTTTGAGCACTTTTTAAGCGACCTCTGAAAATGAAGAAAAAAAAATATATATAATTATTCGAGTGTCCTTTATCATTTCACATTTTTTTAAACATACTTCTCCTTGATTGATTCCATCCAATCTTAACCTTTAATTCTTTGTTTTTGTTTTCAAGCCAAGCCTTGATTGGTTTATAATATTCCAACAAACCGCCTCCGTTGAGCTTAGCATCTCCTGGAAGGAGTTTGCCTAAGACATCATGGAATGGTTTCGATGAGCCAAATTTCATCATATTTCTGAAATTATTAAAAAAAAAATATTTAGAAACTCAGGAAGTAAATCAAAATAAATTCTGACTTGAGAGCATCACCAGCAGCTGTGCTGCCATAGAAGTCACATTTGTGCAACGCTGCTGCTGGATAATCGCCACTGATCTCGCAAAGTTTTCGATAGAACTGATAGCCCAGAATTTCGGACACAAATTTCCTGTAAATAAATAAGGATGCTGAGTAAAGTCAGTAATAATAAATAAAACCATTTCATTAAATATGTTAGGCCCTAGGTTTAAATAGCTTTACTGTACACCTCGATTGACTATTCCATACTGAAAGAAACAGAAGACCAAGATCAAGATCAGAAGATACCACTTACCTAGCCTGAGTATTCTCGTCAAGATCGATGTAAAATTTGAATGGAAAATCAAAGAAATTGTCCGGACGATCGGTTGGTGGTTCAACTCCAGCAAACTCTTCCATCAGCTTCCAATAGTGCTTGTTGAGTCCCTCAAGGTCAATTGTTTCTGCCAGAAGGTCATGCATGACTCTGGTGTGAACAAAAAACGTTGGTATATTCATCAACGTGTGGATACCCTACATCAAACAATTCAGTGTCAAGATTGATAAAACACAACTCACTCAACAAGTCTTACCATTCGCAAGAGTCGATTCATCTGAACCTCCTCAGTGAATTTGAAATTTGTGACCAATCCAATTTCATTCAGATGCTTGGGCGTTGAAGCGGACAAAATTGCTGCTTCACCCAATGGATATTCCAGATCGTACGAACTAAAATAGTAGAACGGAAGGTTTTTCTTCTCAAGAGCATAATAAATCCTTCCCATGTATCCATGGGCCTGGAGGAACTTTCTAAAGTCAACCTTGTGACAGAATTTCATGTGAACATTGGACGTCATATCATAAATATCAGCCCGACAGTCACCGGTATCGGAGTTGGAGTTCAATTTGAACCGATCATCCCAGTATTCCTTTGGGACCGGATTGAATCCAAGTGATTTGTAAAAGTCACTCGCCATACCGAACATCATGTTTGCGTTGAATTCACTGTCAGCCAGAATCTTGTCATATGGAGGAAGGTTTCTGTGTGGATACATGTCATCGATTACACTGCCATTAGTCCAGGCCTGTGCAAGCACTTGCTGGAATAAATGATCTGGAATTGGACCGTTTTCCTTGACCAACAGCTGGCCATATTTGTCGTATAGTTGATAGCGAATGAATGCGTGCAACTGTTGGTAGAGTGGACGAATTTGTCGCATAACGTCCTCCATTTCCTCAATGTCGTAGAATCCTGACCAGAGTTCAAGAACTGGAACACCTTTCAATTAAAAAAAGAAGACTGGGAGTCGTATACCATTCTATTCAATGAATATACGTGAAAGTACCTGTAAGATTTGCTGCAGTTTTTAGGGATTCGATAAGTGTGTAAAAATGAATGGCTGACCATTGGCTATTCTTCTCCCTCCAGTTTTCCCAATAGTAAAGCAGTTCAGCTGGATCATTGCTCTTGGCAATGATGTTCTGCACATCAGGGAAAAAGGCTATAGTCTCATCACTTTGACGGTACGGTTCAATGTCTTTATCACTGGCTAGCTCTTTGAGAGAGTTTAAAGTACTTGCAACGGTTGAGAAGTAATCCTCTTCCAATATAAGCAAACCAGCAGATTTGGATATTGTTCTGAAGACTTCGCGAAGCTCTGCGTCCTTAAACCTCTTATAGTCAAAGTCTCTTGAATCCTTGACGACTTCGACGAGAGCCTTTGAAGTCAATCGTATTGTTTCTACACTCGAGAAGAGAGATTCAAAGTCTTCTTCATCGGCATTGAATGCCTTCTCAGCTATAGTGTCATAGAAGTTGTATAATTTTCCACTGACCTGTTCAGCGAACTTTCTCGCCTCTATTTCGTTGGAGTAAGCCGCTTGGGACACCTTTGGAAAAATCACATGACGAATCTTTTCTTTAATCTTTCCATCAGAAAGGTACTCACCCAGATTAAAGCCAGGAGAGCTAAGACTACCGCAGACCACATCGCGGATGAAATTCCAAAACACAACTAAAAATTATTTCGAACCACGAATGAATTTTTTAATTATACCTACGCACTTCATTGGGTCGACCGTCGCGTCGACGAGATTAAGAGATGCGTTTGTGTACAGATAGACTTCACTAATTTTAGCTGATGAGTTTTGTATTCATTTTTGCAATAATTACACAGCAGTGTTTGTCAGATTTAGTCTGTGTGGTGGAATTATCTGGGGTTAATGTTGTCATCTTGACCGACTGATAATAAAGAAATCGCAAGTGTCTTTTGTTGAGACGAAGTGTCTTATGAGTGGGGACGAATTTGAAAAGAGATGCTTTGCTAATTTTTTTTTTTTTTCTTCTATACAAGGAACCATATCAGGCTAAGTTTGCTTTAGGTCTTCATTTGGTAAAACAGAAAAAATGGGCAATTTGGTTAAATTTTGTTTACATTTGCTTATCAACAACTCTACGTCATTTTGGACATGTGAGAAAACAAATTATTTACTGGCAGTCATTTGACATATTTTTAAGTGTTGGTATATTTTGCGATGTTCTTAAAAAAAGATCGCCATTTTAAGTGCATAAGTTTCTTTGGAGAAGCTACGTTCATAAGTACTAAGCCGTTATCACCATTTTGGTGCAAAAATTATTCATTTTCGCCAATATTATGAATTTTATTTATGTTTTTTTATAATGAAATGTACCTACATATGAGAGTGAGCTTGAAAAACAAATAACAGGCCGTGTGGCGTTTGCTTCAACAAGCTGTATTCATCGACTTAAAACAAACTTAAACATTATTCCTAAGTATAGTCACAGAAAAATATTTTTTCCTTTTTTGTTCTGACAGGAGTACCATCGAATTGGGTGTCACGTCTTTTAAATGCCTCATTAAACTCTTCAATATCTCAAGAATATTTCCAAAATTTTCAATTTGATAGAAGCGACAATTTTGGAGATACAGCTCTGAGAAGTAGCACACTTGGGTCAGCTAGGCCTAGCACTCAAATATTTAAACTTTTCTCGAAACTGTGCTTGAGTGGTTAGGATTCTTAGAGAACTATTCAACCGATCTTGATGAAATTCAAAACAGGTTACAATGACTTCAACGAATGAATTTTAGTTTTTTTTCTTACAATTATTTTAAACAAAAAATGGCTATACCAAAAATCCAACTTGCACTGCTTTTGTTTTTCCTTACGGGCACACCTTCTTTCCAAGGTGATCGTCGCGAAAAGAATTTTTGAATTTGTATTTTGAATAATGTTCAGTTTCTTGCATCAAAAAAGCAACGAAAATATATACGATGATATATGGTTGCCAACTGCACATTAATTATGAAAATGAATTAAAATCAAATAAAATATATGTAAAAATATCAAATGAAATATTCCAAAGGTTTCTAAAAATCTAAACAATTCGTGAAGCAGTTTTTTAAAAAACTGTTTTTATTTTTTTTTTATTCAAAAAGAAGTTTTTCAAAAATCAAATATGCAAGTGAGATGTTTGCTAGAAGATGTTCTGAGAAAAAATTTTGAAAGAAATAAAAAACACTGTTTTGAAAATGTTGAATAATATAAAAATTACAAAAATTATAACTTTTCAAATTCTGATATGCAATTGTTTGAAAACAATCTAGGGCTCCCAAAATATTAAATTTCGTCAAATTTCGTCAGAGTATAGTGATTGAGTCAGATTGAGTGACAATTTATTGTATTAAATTAAATATATGCATTTAAATGTCTGTATGTTTACTAATACGAAATGAATTACTTTTATCATGACAACGTTTTAAAAAAAAGCTAGTCGAAAGAAATACTGTAGTAACATTTTTTGATGAACCGCGAACGTTACGTTGCCGTGGACCCCCCCCCCCCTCCCCCCTTGTCACATCTTGTCACACTCAGCGAGACCCCTCCCTCCCCCCTGTATGCGAACGTATTTTATGGACGGCCCCTTAACAACATAAAAAAAACCTTTTAAAAAATAATACTTCACACAAAATTTTATCGAAATCGTTTGGGGTCATTATTGAGAGAAATTAGTAGATATTGTCATATAGGCTGTATTGCAGGTACTGTTTTCTCAAGACCTAGTGGCCTAGTTCCGAAAACCCCCGGTAGTCTGCCCCGCAGACGGTAAGTGCATATTTTGAAAAGAATCGACCATGCGGGTCAGGCTGTTGATCGATATTCGAACAGATAGACAGACTTACGGACAGAATTCCATGAACTTTTTTGTATTCCCTATCATCGTAATGTTATGTCTAATTTTTGTGTCATATTTATTTTTCTGCACGATGGCAAAACTTGCCTCTAGTGCCCAAAATCGCAAATACAAATTATTGCAAATGTTTCCCCTTTTAACCCATATAACCCCTCAATGGCTTTCTTTCCTTATCTTATACGAGGCGCATCACTATGCGTTGGATATATTCCCCCGTATTAATAAAACGCGGAATAGCTGCGTTCCATGGATTAAGTGAAAAATGGTATAATGGTAGCTTTAATTAAATGGGAAATGGTATAATGGAAACTTAATCCATGGAATAAGGCTATTCCGCGTTTATTAATACGGGGGATTGTGTCTTGGAGTCCCAGTCTCTGCTCCCACACTTAGAATCCTTGCGTTCTTCAGCTGCCCTGTCAACAAAACCGTGATATGATGGCTAAGGCTATTTATTTTAAACGCATTGATTATACTTTATGGGGATTTGAATAAATTTTTTTTTTTATTTCTTTAAATGAATGCATAATGCGTCAAGAATATTTGGTCGAAATTTCGGCCGAAATGAATATTTTCATACTTGCTCGACACAAGAGCACTATTTTCAGAGACGGTGCCCCTATTAACTTCAAATCTACTGCATCGATACTTTTGGAATTTTGAAAACTATTTCTGCACATGATTTACGAGGAGAGTTTTTTTTTTCAAATAAGTAAAATTTTTATTTGACACTAACAAATCACCGAATTTTTTTTGTCAAAAGATCGCATTTTCAAACTATTCTCAAACTGTTCTCAAAAGATGATCCAGTAACGAGTGCTGATCCTCTCCTCGAAATACTCAATGGATCTGACGTACACGCCCAAGCCTATGC
This sequence comes from Melanostoma mellinum, assembly GCA_914767635.1. NCBI lineage: Eukaryota > Metazoa > Arthropoda > Insecta > Diptera > Syrphidae > Melanostoma > Melanostoma mellinum. Next base: position 158,102,992 of record OU612059.1, on the reverse strand, counting down.
CGAAGACGTCACACTGAGAGCACCAGTTGGTTCCAGCTTCCAGATTCCAAGGTGTCTGTTCCAAAGCACAGGCTGCGCTTAATCTAATTGACAGCTGGTGTGCCAAACGGTCTTTCCGTCAATCCTCTTAAAAAGAAGAAGAAAATTAACTGTTCTTTCCAATTTCGCTTTAAGACGTCAACATTATATTTTCAAACGAAGTCAAACATCTTGGAGTAATCGTAGATAACAAGCTTCTTTATCTTTGGTCTAAACATGTCGAGTTAAAGACTGCTAAAAGGCACTATTAGTCTTCTGGCAGTGTAATGGAGCCTTTTGCAAGGCACGGGGTCTTTCACCGAAAAGGGTCCCTTGAATTAATACGGCTATGATAAGACCAATCATCTCCTTTGCGTCGGTAGTTTGGTGTACTTAATAATTTCTATTGTAAATACGTTTTTACCTCGCGTTCGCCAAATTTCAAAAAAACAATTTGTATCGGCTGTACTGGGGCTTTCCTCAACACTCCCGGAGCTGCTCTCAACGCACTGCTGAATCTTCCTACTTTGACCCCTACATCTTAACTGCACTCTCAACATTGCATAGTATAGAAACTATATAGTAAGTTCAAAACCCCATTCAACAATGTTATGGACCAGAGAAACGCGGTCGCGCAGCATTCGCATTTCTACACACAATTATGAAACCAATAGCTTGGAACGGAGACTGCTAAGTTGGACCGGAGGAAATAGGCTCGCTACCAGTCCAAAATTCTACGTAATAGTACAATAGTTTCTATATACAAAGATCTCAAACCCATTTCTCGTTTAAAAAGATGTGTTCTCTGGCACATCCGCATCCGTCTCCCAAGCGGTGGCGTATATTATCCTAATTGCTTTAGGCTACGTTATGCATAATGGTTGGATGGGGAGAAGTATTTGTGTTTGCAGCGCCAGCCAATCTATGCTGAAGCCCCTTCTCAACCCTCGGAAGACTTAATTCTTTGAGTCTCATTTGGGTTCCAGCAGGCTATGACGGTATATTTGGAAAAAGTCGCCGATGTACTTGCAAGGCAAGGTTCTCAGACAGCTTTCACAGGACCTGAACCAGCTCTTGGTATTCTATGGTCTTCAATGATTGGATCTATCAAGAGCACAAAAAAATTCACAAATATGTATCGTATCGGGCGAATTGGCTTTACTCCCCCTTTAACGTCGTACTAATAATTTCAGATAACATCATTTAACGCCATCTAGCGCAAAGTTAAAATAACAATCAACAAACTTTGTCTGAATGGTTTAAGTATTTGCTTTATCCGATTTATCCGTGTAAGAATTTCCCCCAACCGCACATACTCACCACACAAAACATTTACTTCGTTTTCTTGTGATGAGATTGCACAATCGGCAACATAATCATCAGTCCGTTCTCGTTTAACTTTTTGATTATATAGCATTGTGCCTTTCGAGTATTACAGGTTTGCCTGCCATTTGTGTCTCGCAAATAGTCTCATGTTTTTCTACAAAAATTATAAAACACTATTTACCAGAGAGCAAAATAATGTTGCCATGATGTGACCGTAGGTGGTCATTATTTGTGGACACACGATACTTTTCGGTTGTTACCATGATTGGTAGGTATCGGGTACTTCAGAATTTTCTGATTGGCAAGAGATTTTCTATCTTTAGGTAATAACACGACAGCTTATGCATCCAAACCTCGCCTCGTTAGGCTTGTTCGAGTTGTTGTTCTTTTGTTGGAAAACAAAGTAGGTATGTGCCTAGGTGCCTACTGACTTTGAATGGTTATTCTTTGGTATTTGCTTAACATTGTTTTGAGTATTACCACCGGGTTGTAATAACACTAAATGCACTCAATTTTAAATTATATGTATACATTATACATGGGTCTACAGAAGATTGCATCAGATTTATATGAAACTGGCTAGGTAACTATGTTGTACATACTCGTTTCAAAGCCTTAGTTTGAATAGTAGTAGTGGGTATTCGTTTACGAGTATAAGAGGCCTACTAATGGCATAGGAACATCAGTGGCTCATTGGAAAACAGATTATTTGCTTTTAAACTAAAAAACATTGCATATTAATTTTTTTCTTTGAAGGATAATTAGTTTTTCTATTTGTAGACAACGCAATGAATGAGGTTAGGAAATTGGACATTGGCCAAAAAAGACTAACACAATGTTAAACATTTTCAGCCGTATCTATAAAGAACTTTTAATCATCGATTAGATTTAATTGCCATTTAAGTAACACTTAAGTAACGAATCCGTATCGATAATCAAATTTCACATTTAAGTAACCTTGCTAAGAGCCCTCTTAACTTAAATGCCAATAATGACGTTTAAAGGTCTCTTAAATCCAAATTAAAAATTCATTCTGACGTTTCGGGAAAATCGGTGTCAATTTCGCTCTGTTGTTTTGGTAATAAAATGAAACTTTTCTTAAAATAAAAAAATAGAAGATTTTCGTCGCGATTTAAATGTTTTCAATGTGCTAAGAATTTTTCAGATGTCATGATTAATAAATAGAAACATAAAAAGCTGGCACAAAAGCTCCACAGAGCTACAAGGCCAAACGCGTTGTTCTCGCAACAACCATTCTCGTGCATGCGGGTCTGATAGGTTAAATTGAAATAGCATTCTTCAAGGCATATTTTCCTGCCTTGAGGTGATACCTACCAGAGAAAAATCATTTTGGATGTTTATGGTGGTCGAACGCCCACGCAGTAGTTATGCTTTATCCATTTCGCTATGGATGTCGTGTGCCTACAACCAGAGCTAAGAGATTGTCAGGGAATTGCAGTTTTGCTTGGCAAAGAAAGATTGTTCCATGGTCGAGCGGTCGATTTGCTTCTCATAATAAGGGCCTAAGACCAACAATGCGTTGCGTTAGTTTTGAATGAACATTCGAAAGAAATCCTCATCACATTTTAGGTTGATGATACTCGTACATAGTGTTTTTTTTTTTTTTTTTGATAAGCAAAAAGGCACCACATCTGTTTACAAACGAATGGTTGTCAAAACGCAGTTTAAATTGGACTAGATTTCTGTTTTTACTACTTTATTTTGACACAACTATCAATTAGTTTAGCATCAGCGCAGAATCGATTATCGATAAGAATTTAATCAACCTCTCTTAAGTTCCAATTAAATTTTAATTGAAACTTAACTTATCGACGTCTAAGAGACGTCTTAAGAAAATCTAATAAATACGGCTGTTTATGTAGAAGATATGCGGGCCTTTCTATTTGCCACATAAATGCAGCCATATTTATTAGATTTTCTTAAGACGTCTCTTAGACGTTGATAAGTTAAGTTTCAATTAAAATTTAATTGGAACTTAACAGAGGTTGATTAAATTCTTATCGATATAATCGATACATCGACGAATTGGACAAAACGTCACAATAGACAGACATAACTTCGAGGTAGTACAGGACTTCGTCTACCTAGGATCCGCTGTAGACACGGACAACAACATCAGTGCGGAGATCAAACGGAGAATAACTCTTGCCAACCGTTGCTTCTTTGGGTTAAGAAGGCAATTGAGAAACAAAACCCTCTCCAGAAAAACCAAGGTAACCTTATATAAGACCTTAATCATCCCAGTCCTGCTTTACGGCGCGGAAGCATGGACCTTATCGAAAGCGGATGAGGAAACCCTTGGTCGTTTCGAAAGAAAAATTCTCCGAATGATCTTTGGTCCCGTATGCGAAGGCAATGTGTGGAGAAGAAGATACAACAACGAGCTGTATGAGCTGTACCGCGACATGGGCATAGCCAGAAGAGTACGCATCGCGAGGCTACGATGGTTGGGCCATGTTGAGCGGATGGACCCAAACGCTCCGGCTCGTCGGGTGTTCGAAAGCACATTGCAGGGAAATCGCGGAAGGGGAAGACCTCGTCTTAGGTGGCGCAATCAAGTGGAGGATGACCTCAACCGACTTGGAGTGCGAAACTGGAGAGAGCTCGCCCGAAATAGAAGTCGTTATCGAAGGATGTTGGTTGAGGCCCAGGTTCACCCCGAACTGTAATGCCCACCTAAGTAAGTAAGTATAATCGATTCTACGCTGATGCTAAACTAATTGATAGTTGTGTCAAAATAAAGTAGTAAAAACAGAAATCTAGTCCAATTTAAACAGAGTTTTGACAACCATTCGTTTGTAAAAAAAAAAAAATACAAAGGCAAATATCCAAACAAAACGTGAGAATAATTCATTAATCCCAAAGTGCTTAATATTTCAACCAAGAGTTTTGATTTCCGATAACCTAACACTTTGTTCCACCGCCTTCGTCATCTGAAAATTTCCTATTTTTCTCAATAATTCTTCTAATCTAAAAAACCATGTTGCAAGCAATTCTACTTGTTCAACCTGGCGTGCGACAAGAAACCCATATTTGCAGTGGATACGAGAGTGTGAACGATTGTATGGAAGGAGTTTGTTAGACCTACGAGGAGCACCTTAAGTGGTGCAATCCAAACACCCCAACAATAACCTATGACATCAGCCAGTTATTCGATTTAGTTGACAAACTAGCCGATATCAGTTGTCTAGTGACTACGAAAGCGAGGAACACTGGAATCACCGTTAAGCGTTTCATGCAAGTACACAAAGACAAGTTCAGCGAAGATGAACTAGTTTGCCTAGCGCAAGTATTCACAAATGTTGAATTCATAGGATGCAAATATCCAGACGAGACAATGGGAATGGTTGGTGAATTGTCACAAGAAGTCGCAAAGGAATTCCGTGCCCAACGAGCGGAGAGACTTCAAAGGACATTTGTCAAAGCTTCTGATGCAGCTGAAGCACGGGCCAAAGGTAGACGAAAGAATTGAATTGTAGTGAGTGCACCCATACGTTTTGTTCTTAAAAATGCTTCTTTTTCATCTATCGTGTGCTTTTAGTGAGAAGAACACAACCAGTAGCAGGTGGAAGAGATGACAGAAGCAGAGGAATGACCAATAGACCGACATTCGGTCAAAGCTCTAGTGTTGACCCGGCTATCGAAAAAGCAAAACGACAGGAAGCCAATCTAATGACTGGTCTGAAATATGGGAGTCTTGTTGTCTATCTTATTGGGGGAAGAAACTACCTACAAGTATCAGCAACCAGATGTTCAATATATGTCTATGTATATATGTAAGGTAAGACAATCGCATTATTAGCCTTACTTGAAACTGCAAGGGATCTTTTGCAGATACCTTTTGAAGACCAATTGCTCCGGCTTGGGAACAAGCTCTACCAAGATGGACAAACAATATTTCAAACAAATTCTCTACAACTACCTGGAGTCTGATGACTTTCGTGATCTCCACTTCGAGTCCACGTTCACAACGGAAGAGCGAGCACTTCTTCATGAATAAGTTTAGAATATTTGTGTTTTTTGTCGAGACAGCGCTTAAAGAGGTTCACCGTTCTTACAGAATTGCAGAGAACATGCCACTCAAGTCAGAGAAGTCCTCATCGACCAGCGCCCAAGCTACTGCAACAAATACTTCGTTCAAGTACCGTTAAGCAAAGTAAAAGACTTCCCTCTGCACACAACTCAGCTAGAACTGCTGTAACATTTTCTTTTTCTTTTAAATAAAAACATTTGAAAATACTAAAAAGATATTTTTTATTTGACTTCATTTGTCTACTTGGTTTACTTTTTCACTGCTCCTAACCGTGACGGATCCTGACTGGGGTAGTGCATCGGAGCCCCTGGTGGAGGGGCAATAGACTCCACTGCCGATGCACTTGTCGACGGAACAGGTATCGAAGAGTAAGCCGCCGCTTGAGAGTACATCTGAAACGAGGACTGTGGAATGATACTTGGAGGTATCTGGTGTAACTTCATTCCAGGCGGGAGCATGGTCTTCTGTTTCGCCTTCAGAGTGTATTCTCTTCCGGCCGACTGCTACATGACTTCTATATCCTGAATGTATCTGATGATTGTCAAACGACGAAGACCGCGGTGTTTGGTTTGCAAGTAAACAGGAACCACATAGTTTTTGGTGCGTGCAACAGAATAATCGTGTTTTAATTTCGCTGCCGGCTGTGGTGGCTTCCATCCAGATGGGTACTCAGCTTTTGCGATAGGCTTTGGAACGATTGGACTTTGCAGTAGTCGCTCGACAAATTTCCATTCAGGAGGATTTTTAATGACCTCGACTTCGGGGTTTTCTGAGATATCAGCAACTGGGTTGGATGATCTAAAGCTGGAATAACGATGTGGAACTTGTGTAAGAGTTGCCGGAGAAATAATATGTAAAGACAAATCTTTAATAGCAGAGGTTAGGAATTGTGTACATAAACCGAGATTACTTTAAAATATTCAGCAAGAAATATACAAAGAAGTTTAAAGAATAAAGAATTCAGCAGCAGGAAAATAGGACTTGAAAAATGCAATTTAACCGTTCAGAACCGTACTCACGAGAATGGTTGTTGCGAGAACAACGCGTTTGGCCTTGTAGCACAGTGGAGCTTCTTGGGCTATACTTCCCCACAACTACATTCTTATATCCTGACTTTGGGGATCCAATGCAAATGAATGCGGTATGGAGTGGTGTTTTTTTCCATTTTGTTGATGAAAGGATGTTGTTGACTTTGGCCAGAATTTTTGCTGTACGACGAAGGTTGCTTTTCACTATGATAAATTGATAAATAAGAAACAAATTGTATATCTTTACTTACCTTCGTACGTACGTGTATAAATATAATTCCAGAACGATACAACCAACTTTTCTTTTTTAGAAATTAATTACCAAAACAACAGATCAAAATTGACACCGATTTTCCCGAAACGTCAGAATGAATTTTTAATTTGGATTTAAGAGACCTTTAAACGCCATTATTGGCATTTAAGTTAAGAGGGCTCTTAGCAAGGTTACTTAAATGTGAAATTTGATTATCGATACGGATTCGTTACTTAAGTGTTACTTAAAGGGCAATTAAATTTAATCGATGATTAAAAGTTCTTTATAGATACGGCTGTGAGAGTTTAATCAAACACATTGAAGAGTTCAGATTGGTTTTTGGTAATCTTCTTCTTCTTCTTTTCCATTTTTGGCGTTACGAGTAGTGATCTTGAAGCGATCACAACTCTCCCACTTTTCTGCTTCACACTAGTGATCCGCCTGTGGGGTATGCCGCGGTTTTTGGTAATCAAAAGATTGAAATTATCTGTATATCGGAATCTTGGCTTCACTCAAACGTCAATAACCAAATGATACATCTCAATGATTATAAAACTTACCGCGCTGATCGAATTAACAAACGGGGGTGGTGTAGCAATTTATATAAAGAATAGGAGTTATCTATAAACCCCCAAATATAACAAACTCTGTAGTTATAACTAATCTACTTTTATAACGGCGAGGCACAGTAAAAAAAATAATTTGCGGGGATCTTAACATTGACCTGTTAGAAAAAAGAAACTGTGATGTGAGTCGATTTATTAACGATATAAGGTCGCTCCGATTAGTCCCTGTTAACCTTCAAACACCAACCCATTTTAGCTGCACGAACTCCACACTTTTAGATCTATTCCTAGTCACTGATACAAATTGTATTCTTTTCTATGGCCAGCTTGATGCTCCTGGTTTTTCAAAGCATGGCCTTATTGTGACTTTCCTTGATTTACAACGTTTGGAGTCCACATAAAGTAATCAAATAACGTATAGAGACTTCAAAGCAATAGACAGAAACTCACTGTTTTGTGACACCTCAGCAATAATTGACTGGCAGGAACTTTGTCAAATGTCTTCCATTGAAGAACAAGTTAACCATTTTACACAAAAATTAAATTAAATAAATCTCTTTGAACAGTATGTTCCATTAAAATCCTTTACCCTTCCTAATAAGAACTGTGAATGGATGACTTCAAGGATCCAACAACTACTTAAGCAAAGAGATAGAGCGTTTAAGAGATGGAAAAGATTTAAAATTCCAGAATTATTTGATGCCTACATCCTACAAGTCTGCAAGGAATAATGCAAAACCGGAAATCAGAAATTCAAAGTTCCGGTTTTACAATTGCAAGTTCAGTCCTAATATAAATATTACAAAAACTTGGAAAAATATCAAAGCATTGGGAACTTGCAATAAAAATAGGTTTGATGAAGATGCCTGTGAAGTGTGAAATGAATCCAGTCCAGATGATTTAAACAGAGACTTTGCTTCCATTTCGAATGTCTTATATGACCGAAACCATATAGATCACAGATCGTATACGCTGTAGAGGAATCGCTCATACCAACAATATCTAGGAGTTTTAGCTTTCAAAGCGTAGCTACCGAATACGAGGTTTTTAGTGCAGTTTCAACAATAAAGTCAAACGCGACTGGATTAGATGGAATGCTGCCAAAGTTCTTGAATGATTCTGGGGTGCTCTCCAAAATTACTTAAATTTTTAATAACATTTTAACTTACTCCATATACCTATCCGTCTTCCTGGAAAATTTCCAAAATCATCCCCGTCCTTAAAAATGCGGGGTCTAGGAATAAATCATATCGTCCTATATCTATTCTTCCTTTCATCTCCAAGGTTTTTGAAAAACTTGTGAGCAAACAAATACATTTTTTTCTCAATGAGTTTAACCTTCTTTCATCAAGGCAATCTGGTTTGAGACCAAAGCACAGTTGCACTACGGCGGTCTTGAGCTTGGTAGATGACGATGGAATTGAATGCAAATAATGTCACTTCACTTGTTCTACTCGATTTCTCAAAAGTATTCGATACAGTTCCTCATGACATGAAAAAGTACTTCGCTTTCGATCACAGCTTTGGAACTTATGGAACAGCTTTGAAGCTTATGGAAAGTTACTTAATAAGTCGCTCACAAACCGTCTACAATGTCAAGTCTCCTTGTTACAAATGCTGGTGTCCCACAATGATCCATCTTGGGTCAACTATTGTTCATTCTGTTCAATAACGACATTCCATCAATTTTAAAATGCTGTAAGGTCCAAATGTACGCAGATGGTGTGCAGATACACTATAGATATCCTATAGGTCTTGTTAAAGATGCCACTGAACGAATTAGTGAGGACCTTTGCTTGTTACCCTCTTGGTCGATGAAGAATAAGCTTATGTTGAACTGCAATAAAACTCAAGACATATTAATTAGTCGTTCAAGCATGGACACTCAAAGCTTACCAAAACTGTGCAGTGCATAGAGGGATTAGTACTACCCTACGCTGGTAGTGTTAAAAATCTCGTTATTATATTTAACTGAAATCTCAACTGGGAAAATCACATTGCTACAACAGTTTCCAATTCCCTATCCCGTTTTTTGTGACCTAGATAGCTACTCTTTCCGAAAGTTGAATGTAGCTATTAACAGCACAATAAGGTTTGCTTATAACATCGGTCGAAGAGAACACATTTCTGGTTGTGTTAAGGCTTTCCTTGGAATGGAATTACAGAAGTATCTCGAATCTAAAACATTAACTTTTCTATTCAATCTATAGGAAAACAAAGTGCCCGAATATCTTTTCCAAAGATTACAATATCCATTTTCCTCCGAAAGAAGTAGAAGTTTTTTCGCACCCATCTCGAACTACGCTGTTACTCAAAAACAATTCTTTCTTAACGCTACAAGACTTTGGAATTCCCTACCGCTCTATAAAAGGAGGTCTTCAAATATTAAGGATTTTCATTAAAAACTTAAACAACATTACTGCACCTAAGCCGTTTAAAGCAAAAGAGAAATAAGGAAGGAAAAAGTGAATGAATAATTAAATATATACAATTGCAACATGTTTCAAGTAAATACATAAATACATAAATACACAACAACATGATAGGTACATAAATAAACAAGAAACGTTTGAGTAAATCATAATTTAAAGTTTTCATTTGATGTAATTATAACCTTGATGAACTGAAATATAATATTGTATCTACGTGTAAACATAATTTATATAACAATAAATACAAATACAAATACAAAATGAACATAGCTACTCGGACACTAGGGAGACTCACGAGTTCATTTTGCCTGAGTAGGTACCTGGGATTCCACTATATATGATTGAATGCGAGAATTTACGTCTGTTAATTTTAGACTTAATTTCTAAGCCTCGATCCAAAACCAGAGACACTTGATGCTCGTCAATTAGCCAATTGAATTTGCAACATTTTTGAGATATGCAAATATCCGCAACAAGACTTTGGCTGCATGTCTCTTAAATGACGATGGAGACATTCACACAGTCATCAGGTTGTTCACAAGCCTTACACAAAGTTGCAAGTTGCAACGTTTAGCTACAAATTTCCATTAATCTGTTGTCATATCTAAAATCTTATGACTCGGCTCGCTCAGCCATAAAAAATTCAAAAATATCTCCAACGACTAGTGGAGTCGAATGAATAATCATTCAACTGTATAATGGTCTCAAAAATGCACCACCACCACCATTCATTTACAGCGCTACATAAATGAATTTAGGCTTAAATAATTTCGCTCCCGACTAAACAGCCATTCGACAGACCAACCGGGAACTTTTAATTAAATTCCTTAATCGTTCCGATTTGTACATTCCCGCCCGATGCATCTGTCATTGATTTGTGGCGTTATAAATGCCTTATAACCGCCACAAGCGGACTGAGTAATTAAATAAGCCAGTCTATAGAGTCGCTGAATTCTCAAGCCCAAAGGAATGTATTGCACACGACACTCTTGTTACCTTTCAAACATATGGGAAATAAGAATAGGCAAAGCAAATTATCCTGAACTGGATTTGTTGTTACACGCGGGATGAAGCAAACCACAGAATCGTTGTATAGATGCAGCAACAAAAAGATAGGTACCAGATAATTGGCTAAAAGTCTTATCTATGAAGGTAATCATCGGATCGTGTTGCATGGGGCTGCGACTGATGCGAATGCGACTACTGTGCACATCGGTTCGGTAGTGATGCAATAAATAAAATTAATGGCCCTTAATAGGATGCGTTCGTCGGCTGCAATGCCAGGGACGAGCGATGTTCATAAATTGGCGCACGTAATTCTGCCTTTCGGCACTGAAGTTTTTCTCCAGTCGAATTTGTTTTTATTTTATGGTAATTGAGCGTGAGTTTGGGAAAAATGCCTGACAAATGGGAACTGCAGAGGAGGTGTCAAAAACGATGTAAATTGGTACTGGCCCGGGGGGCTACATAAAAATTGGTGCCAAACGATGAGCAGTTTGTCATTTTTATGCAAATGTGGTAAATTGAGGACAAATTGACTTAAGTGCGGGAAGAGACTGGTAACTTTAGCAGGCAAGAGAGCTCGTGAACATTTATTCTATTGGAAAGAGATATGCTTGCTATCTCAGTCGAACAAGCAAGAAAGATTCTTAGCATTGTCAAAGTGTCTAAACCTGGTTTTTTCTTCTTTCCAACAAACATTTGACCATTCGTTGAATTACTTGGCATCAGTTTTAGAAGTTAAAAACACGTTTTTTCGTCCTGTTACATCAGATTGTCAAGAAATCCACAACAGATTCTTGGTAAATCGACCAAATCGATAGATCGATTAAGAACCAGTTGGAAATAGATCTGTTCGGGATAAGAGATTGCTATCTTTAGCATTACACCAGACATACAGCTATTGACCTTTTAAAGATTATGAGTTTTTCGCTAAGCCCACAGCTTGAGGAAAAAAGAAACAAAGACTTTATAAGCCACTTGGTTTTGCGCACAACGTTAAGTCGATAATTATTTTGGACATGTAAATCATATAACAGGTGTCAGGTGTGCTTGGCACAAAGTATACTACCATAAAACGTCATAAATATTTCCCGTAATGTTTGCCCTGAATTACATTGAACAGCTTACTGTCATGAAACACACATGAAAGTAATGCTTTCCAGAGGATTACATGAAGATAGCTTATAGTGCAACGCAGTGTGGCGTAAAGGTTTTGGATTGTAGTTGAAATTGAAATGGGCGCGTTACTTTGTTGACCTTTTTAGATAGGTAGATTCTTTATTTTACGATAAATTACAGTATTTTTGTCTTAACGGCAATTCTGCCGTCTGCCGGGCTGAACTTTTTACTCGCGTTAAACTAATGTTAAGGATGAACGAAATTACAACTATAAATTACCCGTTTGGATTTTCCGAATATGCATAGCCGAGGTCCGAGGTGCTGCGAGGTAAACTAGCGAAATTTGAAATGCCAAACGCGCTGATATCTAAAAGTGGGCAAGTAGCCTGCTGACAATCGAACTATAAGCTCAGGGGTGGTTAGATAAGGGAATTTATCGAACACTTTTTAAGTGTTTGATCAAATACTTTATTAAATTAAAAAAATGTATGAAAGAGGTGGTGGGTGGCCGACCTTTAAAAATGAGTAATATGTTGCATAGTTGCTCCATATCCACTACCTTAGTAATAAATGCGTATAACTGAGAAATTTTTCATATTTAACTATGTTCAGCTGTGAGGCGACTTCTGTTGTAGGGCACTGTGAGACTTACAGCAGAAACAACATTTTCTGATGAAACCGAAGACGCAGCCTGTGTCAAGTACTTCAGACCTATTTCCGAAGGAACTGGAGTGAAATGGCGACAATTATACCAGCATGAGGTTGGATTTTCCTCTCTGGATATGACGGACACCCCAGTCAAATTAGGTAAAAATAAGGGTCAACCTCGGAATGAAAGATAATAAGCTGAAAATTGGCATAGACCTTTGTTTTGTCGTTCTTAATGTTGACTCAAAAGTCACAAGTTCAATCGTGTCCGCGTCTAAAGATATTGAAGGTCAAAGGTCACAAAAACTGTTTTTCGTAAATATCTCCATTTCTATTGCTCGAATGAGATTTGCACCTTAATAAAGAATGTAGAATATAAAATTTCCTATAACTTTTGCTTTTACTGTTTTTTCATACAATCAACCGTTATTGCGGTAAACCGCGAAGAGTACGCCGCGTACAGTCATATATGGCCTAATTCAAGGTCAAGCGTGAGTTACGGTTATCAGTACGTTGTATAAAGTCTATTATTTATTAAATTATTATAATTATTAAACAATGGCCAGTATTTATGTACTAATTATCAATTGTTGATATTTTATTAAAATCAGTAACTTAATTATTTATATTTAACTATTCAACTATAGTATATTATTAATTCTGGAATATATATTTTCAGTTAAAAAGACAATAAGGGGATATATTTTATGCATATCTTTATTTATCATTGAATATGCCATACTATACATTTGTTGAAATGTCAGTTTAAATATTATACGAATTTTTATTGGTTTGAATTATAATAAAATTGTGAATAGAAGCTAGTTATCTTCATCTTCTTCGTCGTCTTCTTCTTGTTGTCGCTCGAAAACGTTCAATTTATCGTCATCATCCTCATTATCGGTCATATTCATCTCCAGACCCTCCAGAATTTCAGGATCGTATGCGTTTTCTTCATCGGGATTACTTTGATATTGTGCAGCGTTCAGGCAAGCTTGTCCATTGCAGTGGCCACAACAAGCTACCTGGTACAACTGGATTTTCATATGCTAAAAGAGATACATGTGATATTGCTGCCAACTCTTTTGTACTTGGTTTAGTTGTACATTTTTGTTGTGGTACCCGTGGTGTGATGGATAGCATGTCCGCCTGTCAATCCAGAGGTTCGAGTTCGAATCCCAACAGAGGCAAAAATGTTTTTTCCACGGGTATCGCCTTTCGCGAGGAACTGGCAAGTCCTCCGTTAGTATTCATTGCCATGAAAAGCGCTTTCTCGATTAGCCGTTCGGAACCGGCAGAAAATTGTAGGTCCCTTCCATTCCCTCACAAGGAATGGTTGTGAGAAAAGCGCTAGGCCCAGGGGCTCCTCGCTCTGTTGTGCCACCCTTTTTATTTATTTTTTTTACTTTTAGTTGTACATTTTCTTATACGATCATCAAGAGTACTGACATTAATATCTGCATTGTCTCCAATATATTGCACCAATGCACCTGACTCTGATGGTAAAATACGAGGCTGTGGATGGTAAACTGCTGAAACTTCATACTGTACAGCACTACTATATGGAGCAGCAAATCCCAAAGTTGATAAAACATCCAATAATTTCTTAGATCCATATCATCTATGAAGAAATACAGAAAGGCCTAATAGTAGCTGTGATGAAAATGATCGTTCTCGTATCGAAGCCATTATTGCGTGACTGATAGATGTGCATTTCGTTTTTAAATGATCTACTTGTCCTTTTCTATTCTTTAATATAATTTCTTCTAAAAAATGTTACAATGTTTTTGGTATTTCTTCATTAATACCATTGTAACGAGGCAAATTTCAAAGACAGAAATATCCCTCGTCACATGCTTATAGCTAACAGGGCGCCGCCATCTAGCGCCAAACCAAAAGAAAGAAAAGTTCACCCGAGACAACACCCGAGACAACAACCATAAATTAAGCTTTAGCCAAGACATGGTACCTGGTGGCGAAAAGTACGCAAGTTTGCCACAGAGGTAGAAAGCTAACCGCGCCAACATCGATGGTAGACATTGGGTTATTGGGTAGGTGGTAATACCACCCAACGATCAACTCCCCATGCACAAGCAGTGTACGCGACGACGGTCGACAGAGCTCGATGGTGAGTTATAATTATTTTTCATAGTAAGATATATTGGGTGAACATATGGATATGTGCAAACAATGCATATCGGATAGGGAAAATATATGGGAGTGGGGACATCCCATTAGAGTATATGGGAATCGCACCAGGTACCGCTACGCCGGATGGGTATAAATAGAGCGGCTCAGTCCAAGGAAAATGACAGTCCGCTGGCACCAGTCGTAAGGTGCACATCTCCCGAAGTACCCAGGAAGAAGTCAGTAAACCGAGCAGCAGCTAATAATAGGTAAAGGTAAAGGTTGACGAGTAAGTTTCATACAATAAATATATTTCTTACGTATTGTGCCACCTGGGGCAGAGACTAATACCTGTTTGATCCCCCAGAGCTATTGCCTGTGATCTACCTACCGGGGTCGTAAGACGCTCGTGTTTCTACCTACCGGGGTCGTAAGACGCTCGTGTTTCTACCTACCGGGGTCGCAAGACGCTCGTGTTTCTACCTACCGAGGTCGTAAGACGCTTGAGTTTCTACCTACCGGGGTCGCAAGACGCCTGAGTTTCTACCTACCGAGGTCGCAAGACGCTTGAGTTTCTACCTACCGGGGTCGCAAGACGCTCGTGTTTCTACCTACCGGGGTCGCAAGACGCTCGTGTTTCTACCTACCGGGGTCGCAAGACGCTCGTGTTTCTACCTACCGGGGTCGCAAGACGCTCGTGTTTCTACCTACCGGGGTCGCAAGACGCTCGTGTTTCTACCTACCGGGGCCGCAAGGCGCTCGTGTTTCTACCTACCGGGGCCGCAAGGCGCTCGTGTTTCTACCTACCGAGGTCGCAAGACGCTCGTGTTTCTACCTACCGGGGCCGCAAGGCGCTCGTGTTTCTACCTACCGAGGTCGCAAGACGCTCGTGTTTCTACCTACCGGGGCCACAAGGCGCTCGTGTTTCTACCTGCTAGGGTCTTCAGACGCCTACGCGCTTCGACTACCTGCGGCTACCTATAGGGTGAACGTGCCGCAAGGGATTATGCCGCTAGAGGCAGCTAAACCGTTTTAGACCGTATCATTGCTAATCCGTTCTCTCCCTTAGTTTTCTATAAGGATATTACCAGTTTCCAGAATTGCGGAAAGTAACCAGCCCCGAGTCTTAGAGGTCCTGGCTATTCAGACTAAGGAACGTTAGCCGCTAATCTGAAGGTGCAGCCGCACCCAACATACAATACATATAACCTTATCCAAAGAGGTATATATGCCCACCGTTTGTTAATTGTAACACAAAATATTATTAAGTTCAAATAAAAAGCGAATTTCTTGACCTTTGTGAAGTTTTGGCGTTTTCTTCACTAAAACCTTGGCTAGCCCTGAGTATCACCTCGGCTGGAAACTAAAAACACGTCACAATTTGGCGCCCGAGCAGGGACTATTAAGGTCCACCGTTGAAAAAGAAATTCGCTTTGAACTATAAAAATAAATTAGTAAACGAAAAAAAATCCAGACATGTCAGACTCAGAAGAGGGCTTTGACGTTTTCGGTAGTATAGGAGCAATATACTTGCTCAGCAAGCCAGAACTAGTGACTCGGATGAGTCAGCTGGGGCTTGATGCCGAAGGCACAGTGTCAACGCTACGAGCGCGTTTTAGCAGCTATATCAAAAAGGCTAGACTTCGGAAATCCACGCAAGAGCTGTGCGCGGATTTGGAGAAAGCCGTAACCGAGCGGGAGTACAAACAAGTACCCACCCAAGAAATCGAAACCGAACCAAAGTCGCCGATGTTCACCGAGATCTCCTTCCAGGTGCCATCCTATGTACCAACTACCGCCGCACCGTCCGCCGAAGACGACCTGGCAAGGAACTCGGCATCGTCAAGTACCGCGCCCCCCATGGAAGTCGCGACCCCACCCCCTGGAGAGCCATCGGCCGCTAGACCAGCTTTCCGACCAACCGGTCGGTTTATTCTCAGCTACGAGGCCGAGCTGATGAATAACGTCCGCAAATGGGGATTGAGGTTCGACTCGTCAGGGAACGCTATCGAATTCATGGATCGACTCGAAGAGTTAACCGCATGCTATGACATACGCCCCGATGATATTGTCAAGGCCTTACCGGAAATACTGCGCGGCACCGCTCTAGAATGGTTTCGTATCAATAAAGATCGTATGAAATCCTGGACTCAGTTCCGCACCGCTTTTCTGGACCATTATCTGCCAGCTAGGTACCTCTGCAAATTAGAGGAGGAAATATTGCGGAAAAGACAAGGGCCCCGCGAAAAGGCAAAGGATTTCATACAAGCCACCCAGTATTTGATACTCAGGCACCCACGTATAAGTATAAACGATAGCATCGATCGCATTTACGATAGTTTGCGATCGGAGTATCACTTATATATCAAAAGACGTGATTTTAATACTTTGGACGAACTTATGAAGTTGGCCGAGGAATATGAATACATAAGAGCAGAAGACCGTACCCCACGCCAAACTCAGCCATACGCCGCTCCGGCACCCCGACCAGCACCGCCCCGTAACCCTTATAATCGTTTTGCTCCAGACCGACCAATAACCGACAGCCGAGCCGTATTGCCGCCACCGCGACCGAATTTTAACCGTACCGACCAGATTCTGCTACTGTCGCACACTTACCAGTACGACCGGAGTACTCACTGCTGGAAATGCAAACAGAGGGGTCACACTAAGAGTAACTGCCGAAGACCGTTCCGTCTATTTTGCTCTTACTGTGGAGAAGATGGACGATTGACGAAGGATTGTAATTGCCATCCGCATCGAGCTGCGGTGAGGTACAGCCAGTCTCGTAGACCTAAATACCAGCGTTCCAGATACAATAAACTTACCACTTCATGTACGCCACCACCACCGCCAGTACCAACGCAGCCAAGAGACCCTCTACCACTTAACCAGAGGGAGCTGTTGATTCGGTGTAGCCCCGTGAGCGATTGGAAGGGACGACGTTCCAGACAAGTGGAACTCCACCCCGCGCAGCATCCCGAATTTCGAAGGCCAGATCTAGAACCGTCGTCTTTAATCAGTCCCAGCAATCAGATCCTACAGTCCAAAGTCGAAGGAGAAGTGGATCCCGTCCAGTCCTGGCAAAGGCAACAGACTATGCCTAGGAGGGTTACTTGCTCAATATGTACCGCTATTGCGTCATCAAAGCTGCGTACCTCCAGTAACACGCAGCCCAAGCCAACCATGATACAGACTACAGGGAGCGACCTTAAAAGACGAATAGCCAGAGTTCCGCACACCGTAGCCAGCCGAACTACCGTCAGGTCCAGAACACCCCTCGCCAGTACCAGCCAGAATAACACCGTGAAACCCAGTACCAATCGAACCACCGCCGCCGCCAATAAGAAGGCCACCACCAGCCGAATACCGACCGTTGCCAGTAAACCAGCCACCGTTACCGCTACAACTATTTCTCCGAACCACGACCCACCGGCCAGAGTGAACAACAAAACCGCTAGTCATATGAAGACCATCCTACCAACCAAATCTCGAAACCGACCAGCCAGTAGAACAAAGACCGACCGACCCGCCAGGAAGAGTGACCCCGCCGCGACATCCGCCGAGAATACGGGCCGAAGTAACGCAAGGATACCGACCAAGAAGGTCCCCGCCGATAGAGGCCCTGTATTCGACCTTCCGAGTTTTGGTGGTTGGGCCAGGGGAATCCGGACTAGCACAGTGACCGCCAGACCAAGCATTAGCATGGAGAGACCAGTCGTCACCGCCGTGATCGAGTTGCCACCTGCCAATCTGAGGAACCGGTTAAACCCGGTATCAACGCTAGCCGCTACCAAGGAAGAGCAACGCCCGGCTCGCGGTCCAGAGTCCCGACCCAGAGAGACGGTGGATCCGTTCCTAGGATTTGACATCCGTCGCCATGCGCAGTACAACCCGTCGAGGCGTCGACAGTGCCTAATATTCAAGCGCAAGACCGGCACAATACTGTGCCGAGTATTGAAACGAGGAGAAGCGGTCCTCGTCCACCAACCAACAGAACAATCCAGGAGGATTACCTTCAAACCATAATTTTTTTTCCCTACCTTGATTTGTTTGTTTTGCCAAGAAGGCTTTTGTTACGTTTTTATTAAATAATATTATAAGAAGAAGGAAAAAAAAAGAAGGAAAAAAAGATACAAAATAAAAGAAATGAATTACTCAACGAAATGGGAAGACCGAGGGTCAGACGAGGAGGTCCTCGTCTCCGAAGAAGGGGGAGTATGTAACGAGGCAAATTTCAAAGACAGAAATATCCCTCGTCACATGCTTATAGCTAACAGGGCGCCGCCATCTAGCGCCAAACCAAAAGAAAGAAAAGTTCACCCGAGACAACACCCGAGACAACAACCATAAATTAAGCTTTAGCCAAGACATGGTACCTGGTGGCGAAAAGTACGCAAGTTTGCCACAGAGGTAGAAAGCTAACCGCGCCAACATCGATGGTAGACATTGGGTTATTGGGTAGGTGGTAATACCACCCAACGATCAACTCCCCATGCACAAGCAGTGTACGCGACGACGGTCGACAGAGCTCGATGGTGAGTTATAATTATTTTTCATAGTAAGATATATTGGGTGAACATATGGATATGTGCAAACAATGCATATCGGATAGGGAAAATATATGGGAGTGGGGACATCCCATTAGAGTATATGGGAATCGCACCAGGTACCGCTACGCCGGATGGGTATAAATAGAGCGGCTCAGTCCAAGGAAAATGACAGTCCGCTGGCACCAGTCGTAAGGTGCACATCTCCCGAAGTACCCAGGAAGAAGTCAGTAAACCGAGCAGCAGCTAATAATAGGTAAAGGTAAAGGTTGACGAGTAAGTTTCATACAATAAATATATTTCTTACGTATTGTGCCACCTGGGGCAGAGACTAATACCTGTTTGATCCCCCAGAGCTATTGCCTGTGATCTACCTACCGGGGTCGTAAGACGCTCGTGTTTCTACCTACCGGGGTCGTAAGACGCTCGTGTTTCTACCTACCGGGGTCGCAAGACGCTCGTGTTTCTACCTACCGGGGTCGTAAGACGCTCGTGTTTCTACCTACCGGGGTCGCAAGACGCTCGTGTTTCTACCTACCGGGGTCGCAAGACGCTCGTGTTTCTACCTACCGGGGTCGCAAGACGCTCGTGTTTCTACCTACCGGGGTCGCAAGACGCTCGTGTTTCTACCTACCGGGGTCGCAAGACGCTCGTGTTTCTACCTACCGGGGTCGCAAGACGCTCGTGTTTCTACCTACCGGGGTCGCAAGACGCTCGTGTTTCTACCTACCGGGGCCGCAAGGCGCTCGTGTTTCTACCTACCGGGGCCGCAAGGCGCTCGTGTTTCTACCTACCGAGGTCGCAAGACGCTCGTGTTTCTACCTACCGGGGCCGCAAGGCGCTCGTGTTTCTACCTACCGAGGTCGCAAGACGCTCGTGTTTCTACCTACCGGGGCCACAAGGCGCTCGTGTTTCTACCTGCTAGGGTCTTCAGACGCCTACGCGCTTCGACTACCTGCGGCTACCTATAGGGTGAACGTGCCGCAAGGGATTATGCCGCTAGAGGCAGCTAAACCGTTTTAGACCGTATCATTGCTAATCCGTTCTCTCCCTTAGTTTTCTATAAGGATATTACCAGTTTCCAGAATTGCGGAAAGTAACCAGCCCCGAGTCTTAGAGGTCCTGGCTATTCAGACTAAGGAACGTTAGCCGCTAATCTGAAGGTGCAGCCGCACCCAACATACAATACATATAACCTTATCCAAAGAGGTATATATGCCCACCGTTTGTTAATTGTAACACTAAATATTATTAAGTTCAAATAAAAAGCGAATTTCTTGACCTTTGTGAAGTTTTGGCGTTTTCTTCACTAAAACCTTGGCTAGCCCTGAGTATCACCTCGGCTGGAAACTAAAAACACGTCACACCATCTAGCATTTTATTTGGAGGTGGATACGTCTTAGTTTCGACTACAGATGATCTAATATCTTCGCTAATAATTGCCGCAGCAGCTTCTACAATACGTAAACGTTCTTCTGCAGGGGTGCTTTTTTTATGTTCGTACCAAGCTTTTGATAGTACCTACACTAACCTGTGTATCACGGAAAGATATAATTGTAAATGCTCCTATTTTTTTTGTAATTATTATGTCAGTTAAATACTTTTGTTGTAGTTTTGTAATAATCGTCTTATCTTCGGGTATGTACTCCGTAAGGACATCTTTAAGTTCTTTCAACGTAAATTGAGAATCTTCATTATTTTTTATATAACAAAAAATCTCCTTCATTGCTTGAGTGACTTGATCATCTTGGTGCGGCTTCTTATCAGCAGATGGTACTCGAGTTAAAAAGTTGGCATAGCAAATAGTATAATACTTTGCTTCAGCAGCGATCAAATCATGCTCGTAAAGTTTACGTTCCTTTACTAATTCTCCTAAGGAATCTCTGCGTTCTTCTGCTTTTTTAATTACGTTCTCTTTAAACGCTAGAGTGCTTACATTATTTATTGTCCGTCTATACTTTTCCCTTTTTTTCCGCTACTTCATTAGCTTCTTGGCCACAAAATAAGCACAATTTTTTAAAATCAAACACTTCGTTTCTTTTTTTACGAGGTGCACTTGACGTTGTAGGTTCACCCTCTTCTGTGCGTCGCCGTCGTCGCGTCGTTTCGATGCAACAATAGCATTTTTACTAGTGTACACTTTTCGACACTCGGAATGTACATTCACAGCACTTAAAGTATTTAAATAGTCTATATGTCCATCATTTCTTTCAATACTTGCAGTATTTAAAGTTTGTAAACCACGTACAACATTCACAGAAACACCTTCTGAAAGTGACTTATCACATATAAAACACAAATCAGCCATAGCTCTTAAAACCGTACGTCCGTCGCGTCGTTGCGAAGATACAATTTCAAACTAACGAATAATCTTGACGAATACAAAGTTGTTGTTATATATATCCAATACACCAATCAGTGTGTACCTTTTTAAATGGTAGATGTAATAAAAAAAATTGATACAGTCCGTTTTAACCGAAAATCGATCAAACACGAATATTTTAATTAGGATTATGGTACTATACTATCTATATATGCACTTTATGGATTGGTGAGAAGTAGAAAAAAGCGTTGAAAAATTCTGTTTGTCCCTCTGCCTTTTCGCAAATCTGCAGCCCAAATGGATGGGCCGATTCGTAAGCTAATTAAAACCTAATTATTCTAAAAACAGCATTCACGATTTAGATAAAACAGTCTACCTTTTGGTAAGAATGGGTTTTGCATGATTTATCTTCAAACGGGACCTCCTACAGAACCGCATTTTAACATCAGAATTTCTCGCTAATGACAAAGCTGATTTCAGTTAAATTTAAAATTTAGGAAGGCTCTCATGATTGAATTCATTCAAAACTTTTTTGGTTTTTGAATATGCTGGAAACGTGCTGATTGAGTTTTTACGAATTGTTTCCAGATGAAATACTGACTTACAGAATTGCTAGATATTTTTCAATCAAAATTTAGAAAACTGCTTTAGTAACTTTCAATATTTTTGTTCCTAGGTAGACAATTGATAATAAAATTGCATACTTAGTTTTACCAAGAAAACTCTCAAACCAATTAGAAAAAACTAAAATACTTTTTCAATATTTTATGTTATTATTTATAAGATATTAGAATTTAAGATTAAAAAAGTATTAAGTAACATGTAGGTAGTAATCATTTTTATAAAATTAAATTTAACCTTCTGGCCTTCTGCGCAGCAAATATGTCCAAGACTTCCTCAGTGTCAATCTCAATTTGTCGATGAATTGACATCAACGCCAGTCCCGTTAATCTTTCTTCACCGGTAGAATTTCTTAAGTAAGTTTTTAGACGCTTCATTGTCGAAAATGTTCTTTCCGGTGTACATGTTGAAACCGGTAGTGTCGCTAAAATTTTTAAAAGCTTGTGGATGTTAGGAAAAAGATCCTTATTGCATTCCCCAAGAGCTGTTATTGCACTCTTTGCATCTTGGCTTTCAATGTTCAAAGGTGTCACAACTCACAACTCACAAAAAGGAAAATAGAGATTTTTTACAATGTGGTAGTGAACAAAAGCAATAATACACCAATTTTTGTTTTCTTTATAATTACTTATTATCAAAACCGAGTGTGTTTTTCTTATTCTAAGGGCACAGTAGCCGTAGCGGTAACGGTACTTTTTTCATTCTGCTTATGCTTGTGATTTTGCACTGGAAATGTGTAAGTATGTGAGATTAAAAATAAGAAAAAAATTAGAAGTGCGTTGCTTATGTCGCTTCTTGGCTTTTGCCTAGGTATTGGTTTTGCGAGAGAATAGAAACGCATTCAATAAACTGGGTAAAATGCTGCTATACCTACTAATTGAAGTGGAATAAAGAATTTGAAAACTAACGCATACAAAGAAACCATTTGTTTATTAGGAAGGAAAATAAAAATACATCAAACTATACAAATTGTTTCATGTAGGTATAGGTACATTACATACCTATCAAGGTATACTAAATTTTCTTGAGTTGTTTAGATGTATGTATGCACAAATGTACATATATCATGTGGAATCGAAGCTAAAGTTACGTGGCATCCTGGAGCTGTTTCGTTTGGGATTGTATTTAAAAATTGTCAGAGTTACCTTACTTAATTCATCGAAAATTTCGGCTAAAGCCAAAATCAGAAATCTTGAAAATAATCAATATTTAAACTGTGCTACAAAATAGAAATTGTAACTACTTTTGATGTGACTTAGTTTAGGTTATTGGTATGGTTGAGTACATGATATTTATGCACTATACCAATACCTTTCTTAATTAATATGATGTTCCTACTCAACCATACCAACCACATTAAGTCGCATCAAAAGTTATTTTTCACTGTAGCATAGAGTGAGTACAAATTTCATACTGATGCGGAAAAGTATGAAAAGAATTTTGAAAAAATTTCGGGGGGGGGGGTTTGAACCCCTTAAACCCCCCCCCCCCCCCCTGGCTACGGCCTTGCCGAGGTGAAACCCTAATTTGACTGGGCTAACTGTTCAATGTGCTGCTTCAATTCGCTGGGCTGATGGAACGGGAAAGGTGATTGCAATTTTTCCGAGTAGAATTTGCCCAAGTCTGGCAACACGTAAACTGTGCTGAATAAAAAATCCTACCTCAGTAGAAGGTTTCATTTCCCTATGCCTTCTTTCAGTTTTCAGTTTTCAATGGGTATTGCTAGTCTAGCTAGTAAAATATTTCTACCCTTGCTTCTTTGAACAGTGAAAGGAGGATTATCATATCTGTTGTATGATACTCAGCTGTATTGAAGTTATCATGTCTGTATAACTATAGAGAAGGCAAAGTTTTATTTTTTCGAACTCAGCGAACGTTACTTTATGTGGAGGTGGAGGAGAGAAAATGGACCCAATTAAACAATATTGCAAAGAAATAAAAGACAATGATACTGACACTAAAAATAACTCTTTTCAGCTTCTTCCGAAAGAAGATCCAATAGTTCCGCTGTCTAGGAAAAAGAACGCGATCGAAAGAATACCAAAAACTGTAATGGAATTGCCACAACACGACTTTTGCAATATTTCGCGAAATACCACACAATAACACAAACTATTAGGTATTTACTTTTTCGCTGATGTATCCTCCTTTTTGAAATCTAAAGAAATCTCCATATTCTTGCTTGTCTTACTCTCTCTTTCTCTCTTTATTCAGACACTTTTCCATCACATTCCACTCAGAAAGTCCAGAAAACGAAAACTCTGGGCAACAATTTAGCGCCATCAAAATGTCGCCATCGGAACCAACGAAAAGTTGAAAAGGAGATTTTTCTATAATAATTTCGAAGAAGTATTTCTGCATACAAAACTGAGAAAAACATGAATATTTTATTTTCAAAGAACTGCGACCCTACTAAATCTGCTTATGCCTACTACCGAAATAGAATAGATTAGAGTTTAAGGACTTCTGAAGAGGGATCAATTGAAAAAAGGTTCACACCAGATTATGTACTCCGAAGTATGATTATGTGTATCGAAGTATATGGTAAGCTTTCCATTTCATTCACTCGATTTACATCTGCAAAACCTGGGAGAAGAGCTCGAAAGGATGGAAGAACGTCCTCATTGACCATGAATACGACATTAAAACTTTGTATAAGAAAATCCAGAAAGGGAATAAGGATGGAAACTCTAAAATATTCTTCAGCACACGATGTTTCTAGGTTGGAGCGTGTTGTTTGTTTCAAAGAAATCTGAGGAGCAGTTATGAACTTGAAATAATTCTTCACGTGATGCAGATTGAAAATCGTCTTTGAAAAAAGTGTAGGCTGTTTCTTTTGTGTTTTGAAAAGATTTATTGCGGAAAAGAAATTTAAAGATTCATTTTGTAAAAAGTTTTTTGCCTACAATGAGGCTTACTAGGAGGTCACTTCTTTGAATTGTTGAAGACATCGCCTTCGTTTTGTTATATATTTCTTCAAGGTTTATTGCATTACATTTAAAGATATAGTACTGTCATGTCTTCAATGAACCTTGTTTCGCCAAGACGCAAAAGTATATTTTTTTGCTTTCTGGTGCGTGTTTTTGTACCGTGTTTTGAAATGAGTTATTTGCGTTTGGATGGTTTCGGAAGAAATTTGCTATTACTACGAAATTTACTATTACTACGCCAAGACAATTGCGAATCGAGGGTGTTGACATGGCATTGTACACTTAGACAATGCCAGGTTCAAGCGTTGACTTGCAAAGTGAATATATCTGGCGTTTGGATACTGTTATCCTGCTCTGCACTGCACTTAAATGGACTGACATATTTGCTGCTCCATCATAACCTTGCGCAACACACTTGTTCATGTCAAGATGTAGCTCCTCACATCGATCGCGGCGTTATGGTTATTGTCAGGTTTTCAGATGTTTGCTCATCAAGAGAAATGAGACCTATAAAATATTTCCTTAGCCCCGCTAGTCTTCCCCCGTTTGGTGCGTTTGTTCCTAATCGTTTCATAGTAGGTACATATTACTTTTTTTTTAGGAGGTTTATGCTAATCTGATACACTCAAACCTAATTCCCGGTCCATTGTACTACCAGGGTAGCAGCTTTCCCTTTTTTGTGATGCAGTAGATGGAAAAAATGTGGTTGTAATTTCACATATAACCTCAGCGGTGGCGTTCAGGTGAGACTGGGAGGATGAAAGAAAATTTGATGCTAAGACGGGTTTTGAACCCACAAGTCCGGCCTATCTACTTAATATTCAACCAAACTAAAGGATGAGTTTTGTTGCGGTGATTTTTGCCGTAACAACTCATCAAAAAATCAGAAAGGATAGAAAAGAAAAAAAATACTATATAGTGAAAGTGTGTACTCAATTCATCTTAGAGCAGTGATCGTCCGAAATTGAAGTTTAAGTGTCACCTTTCAGAATATTGTGTTTGGTGACCTGCTCTAGATCGATATAGAGCAGAAAAATACAACTTTGTGGTATTTATTGAAAACTAGCTGTGCCCGCGACTTCGTCCGCGTGGAATAGTGACTTTCGGCAGCATTCTTAATTTTTTAGGCTACTTATTTTGCAAATAAGACACATTCATGCGTTTTAGTAAACCACTGTTATATTATTTTATTTTAGTATATGTTTGCACACGACCGGGACGTTCTTATTTTTTCCATCTTTTGCGAAATAAAAAGGTTTTGTGGGATTGATATACGTGATTCTGCCACATAAAGTTGCCATGGGATTTTTTTCTAAACGAACACCTGCAACTCAAATCAGTGGGAATTAAAGGAAAACGGGGAATCGAAACGTTTTCTCCTTTTTCCGTTCCAGTCATTATTAATGCCGCATCCCAGATGTGTAATTTGTAGCTGTGTACAATTCTGGATTACTCATTTTTGGCACTGGAACACCAACTTGCTGCCACTCCTAATAATCCTAAGAAATTGAGAAACTCTATAGGGTATGATGTGACTTGCTCAGTGTCCATAATATTGTCTATTGATAGACATTCGCCAACGTCCCCCAATACGTCAAACATATTTTATTAGTTTATATGGTTAACTATCTCATTAGTCGGCGCGGCGCCGAAATCGCCTTTCAAACAGCCATTCCCGATTGCCAATTATTATTTGAAGATCAAGATAGACATTTCTTCTCAGGTCTAATGTATTTTCGACAGTTTGACAGAAATCACCCCGCAGTGAAAGAACTTTTATCGACCCAGCAGTCTTAAGGTTCCCGTTTACGGTGTCGATCCCGTAGAAATATAGGGATTACTTACTAAGCCTATGTCTTTCCTCAGGCTCTAGGCTATCTCTTAATTAAATTCCATTTAAATCGGATCAGTTTTCTGGGCGGGAGATGGTAACAAAGAAACACAAACAGACAGAGTTAATTTTGGATTTGTAATATTAGTAAGGATGTCCATCTTCGGGTTCTAGACTATCTCTGTACCAAAATTCATATAAATCGGTTCAATAGTTTGGGTGGTAAACAAAAACAAAGAAAAACAGACAGACAGAGTTAAATTCGGATTTATAATGTTAATAAAGTCTTCCATTCCCGTGGGAACATGAGGGCGTTTCCGGAGGATGACTTGAAGTTTACATTACCTACTCGGGAATAGTGCAGTATTCTAACGGTGGACATTTTTTGAAATGGGTGCTGTATTTTCCAAGTTCCCGTTCCCATGGGAATACAGGGATAAAACATGTTGCATAACATAATATATGTCCATCCTCAGGTTCTAGACTGTCTCTGTACCAAAATTCATATAAATAGGTTCAATAGTTTGGGCAGTTAATGGTAACAAAGAGAAATAGACAGACAGATTTAACTTCGGACTTATAATATTAGTAAAGACTCCCGTTCCCGTGGAAACATGGTGACCGTTCCCGTGAGGGATATGGGGATGAATAAAAGTTTATGTTGCTCAGGGATTATGGAGCATTCCAACGGTGGAAGAGTTTTTGAAATCGGTGCCATAGTGTCAAAGTTCCCGTAAACGTTCCTGCTCCCCTGGGAATATAGGGAATAAATATATGGCGTATGTCCTTTGTAAAAAATTTAATTTAAATCAGTTTATTAGTTTGAGCGGAAGATGGTAACATAGAACTACGGACAGACAGAGCTTCTTTCACACTTATTATATTAGTAAGGACTCCCGTTCCCGTAGGAATATGTGGATGAATTAAAGTTTATGTTAATCAGGAATAGTGTAGCATTCTAACGGTGGAAAAATTTTTGAAATCGGTGTTGTAGTTTCTAAGTTCCCGTATACGTTTTCGTTCCCGTGGGAATATAGGGATAAAATATATAGCCTATGTCCTTCCTAAGGTTCTGAGCAATCTTTGTACAAAATTTAATTTAAATCGGTTTATTAGTTTAGGCGGCAGATGGTAACATAGAAAGGTGATCAGACAGAGCTACTTTTGCATTTATAATAATGGTGGGGACCGGTTCCCGAGGGAATATTCGAATGAAATAAAGCCTATGTCCGTCCTTAAGTTTAGTCCAATCTTTGTACAAAATTTCATTTAAATCGGTTTATTAGTTTGGGCGGGAGATGGTAACATAGAACGACGGACAGACAGAACTTCATTCGCACTTATTATATTAGTAAGGACTCCCGTTCCCGCAGGAATATAAGGATGAATTAAAGTTTATGTTACTTTGAGATAATAAAGCATTCTATCGGTTGAAAAATTTTTGAAATCGGTATTGTAGTTTCTAAATTCCCGTATACGTTCCCGTTCCCGTGGGAATTTAGGGATAAAATATATAGCCTATGTCCTTCCTCTGGTTCTAGACTATCTCTGTACAAAATTTCATATCAATCAGTTTGGTAGTTTGGGCGGGAGATGGTAACATAGAAAGCCGGACAGACAGAGGGACTTTCACATTTATAATATTAGTTAGGATTTTCAACGGATTTCATGAGGCAAACATGGTGGAACTGCTTTTATAAATTTCGAGCACATCGGATCATTATTTACTTTTCATTATCTGCTCCGAGCAAGAAAGTTTGGTGTTCAATGACCTGCTCTAGATCACTTTAGGGCAAAGATCAGCATTTTCTGCCCCTCGAGTATCAGTAGATTCGAGCAAAGTGTCAAAATTATAAAAAAAACATCATAAAACCTTACCCCATCTTCACTCGTCATTTTCTAAAATTTCCAAAAACAACGGAAATCTTAAAGATGGCAAAAATGAAGAGATTTTCTAATTAACGGAGCTATGAATTCGAAATATCATTTACATCACCACTCATGTCATGTCTTACGCCCATTCAATTAACTTTAAATGTGCAATTCGTACGCCTATTAATCAGTAAGCCAGTTTTGAATACAAAAAATAATTCACAAACTCGCGATTCGTGATTAACGAATCATCCGATAAAAGTTAACTCTACGGCTCCTTCAAAAGCATTAGCATTCGGCACCAAAGCTGTTCATAGAGAAGTTATCATTTTGTTGATTGTACCTATACACACTGCTTGTCTACAAGGAATGAATGTGACTTGGCTACAAAAAAGTGAGGGAGCACCTTAGAACTGATCAGTTGATCACGTTTGCACTACGCTCCCAGTCCAAACATGCACTGCTGTTCATCATAACCATTGAACGTTATTTCTGCAACCGTTGCGATACCTGGCGCTAAGCACATCGAAATAAATTCGTCAATTGGTCAAGTCAAGACAACTCATCAGACGTGGTCACGAAACATCTGTTTACGATTCAAAAATAATGCAACACAATCAAAAGACAACTTGCATTGGAAGCAACTCACTCCAGGTGTAGAAGCTTAACAACTCACCGTACTGCCAAATCCACTTATCGAAAGACGTCTAATGTAAAAGAGTTGTTTGGAGGTGGAGGCAGTGGCTACCAACAAGTGTCTGACGTAATGGAAATTTGCTTCAATGGGTAGTAATTCATTTAGTGAATGAAGGAGCAAAGCAGTCCCACTGCTTGGTTATGATTTATGATCCGCACAACGATGGGAACAAATTTGTGCGTCAAATGTGCGCGAGGCGAATAGTGTACTGCTCCAGGATAAAGGTGATTTGTGAGACATTGCGTCTAAGAAGCCTTTGTGGGGATTGTGGGCGAAAATGTTGTGAACATGAAACATTGGGACTATGTTCGACTTGACAGCTAAGATTAGTCTTGAACCCTTCAGCAAGCTGTTTGGGATAGTGGAAAAGTCGTCAGAACGTTTTATCACGTATATACGAGGAGGAATTAAAGCGGGTTGGTGTCAATTGTGCCAATATCATGTTAAGTCTGCACAGTATAGGTACTATAATTGTGCGTTCAGAAAAAGATTTTTTTAAGTAGATCCTTGTAGTTGCATTCTTCGAGAATTGATCTTGAATGCTAAATGAGTTTGTAAAAACCGGAAGGAAGAGTATGTCATAGTTGCTTTTGCGAGTATTGAAACAGAAGCGGCAAAAACGGGTTTGATTGGTAGCAAGGATAAAACGAAGTGTGTAATGTCATCAAACAAAGACAGCGAACATCATCGAATTGAGCAAAACGTCCCAATAAATAGACATGAATTCGAGGTAGTGCAGGACTTCGTCTTGCCAACTGTTGCTTCTTTGGTTTGAGAAGACAATTGAAAAACAAAGCCCTCTTCAAAAAAACCAAGGTTACCCTTTATAAGGCCTTGATCATGTCAGTCCTGCTTTACGGCGTGAAGCTCGGACCTTGTCGAAAGTTGATGAGGAAACCCTTGGTCCTTTCGGAAGAAAAATACTTCGAATGATACAACAACGAGCTGTATAGCGACATTAGCATAGCTAGAGGAGTACGCATCATGAGACTACGATGGCTACAACATGTGGAGCGGATTGCAGGGAAATTGTGCATAGAAAAAAACCACTTCTGAGGTGGCGCAATCAAGTGGAAGAAGACCGACCGACTTAGAGTGCAAAACGTGCGAAATAGAAGTCGTTATCAAATTTTATTGGTCGAGGCCCAGGTTCACCCCGAACTGCAATGCCCATACCTAAGTAACTAAGTTGTTTCTATCTAATGCACCACGACGAATGGAAGGGTTGCTATAATGGCCGGCAATTGGTCTGAGTGCTCTAGATTAGTGTTACCTTCCTTGTTTTAGAAAAAAAAAATCCAGAAAAGGGAAACCAGCGGCATATAGAGTGTCCATACTACCATACTCACTTTTTAGCATGCCTGCCTGGGAGGTTTATGGTTCGAATCCCAACAGAAGCCGAATATGTTTTTTCCTGGGTTATCACCTTCCGCGAGGAATTGACAGGTCCTCCGCTTGTGAATTCATTGCCATGAAAAGTGCTATCCCCATTACCCGTTCGAAATCAGCGGAATATTCAAGATCTCCTTCCATTCCCTCACAGGGCAATTGTTGTGAGAAATACGCTAGGACCCATGGCTCCTCGCTCTGTTGAGCCACCCAATTTATTTTATTCTGGTTGGAGTACGATGTATAAGTCCACTTACTAGCCCCTTAAAGGCTTTTGAGTATTTTCTTGTCAGTCTTTGACTATTGATATGTCAGCGACCCCATCAGCAATGAGCTGTTTATGCGAAATATTTTACTGTGGATTTTCCAATGATTGAGCTGCGGATATCCAGCGATTACGCTGTTGAAGCCTATAATTGAGGTTTGACTGTGGATTTTCCAGTGTTAGAGCTGATTACCAGCTTTTATCTAAATTTTATTTGAAAAATGTTAATACAAAACTTGACACGCACTTTAAAGCTATGGTTTCTTTCAGAGTGATGTGAAGCCGAAGTTGCACTGTTGAAATTTTGGTTGGACTTCAATACTTTGAAGTAAATACTTTTGCAACTTAACGTTAAGTAAACACTCATTTCATTTAGGTATACTATACGTACAAATAGCCAAAGAATGATGTTCTAAGCGAAAGCATTTGTATTCCAAGATAAGCTCCACAGATGCAATACCTTCGATTCAAACCACAACAAAGAATACATACATTCACCAAAATAAAATGGAGTGTAAGTCCCATATCGCCATACCAATAAGCCTTTGAGATAATCGAACTTCGAGATAAGGAATGAACAAAAAAAAACAAATTTGGTTTGTTTCTTTGTAGAAATTGTGTCGGTTCTGTTTGATTAATCTTTTCAATGAAGCTGTGACTGTTGAAGCAAAGCTGTGGTGTTTTTGGATCGAATGTCGTTGACATTGGTGAAGCTTCCGTAATAATAGTAAATTGCTCTTTTCAGTCTCTGTGAGATTTGCTAGTACTTTTGTGTGGACTGAGCCAGAAATATGAAAACTAAGAATCACAAGGTGTTCCGTGACAAAATTTGAATGCTCAAAATCAAAACATATTTTATGTTTCACGTTGATTATTCGCGATTCCCGTGGCGCGTAATGGTTAGTATAGTATGTGTGCCTGCTCAATTTAATTCAATTCAATTCAATTTATTTTGCATGTACAAATAAGACTTTTATAGTACTTCACATACTAGTTTTTATAATACATAATACATTTTCCTTAAAAATAAATCACTTAGTAGAACTAAATAAAATAAAAATTATTTACGTGTATGCATTCCATAAATAATAACTAAATTTAGAAATGTGTGACTTGCTAAATTTGGTTTCAAGTTACAACTTTTTCAAGAATAATTTAAAGTGACTTCAGTTTTTAAGTTGCTTGCTCCAATTATTCGTTTGATTGCTACTGGCAGTAAATTCTAAAGCTTTGTTGCATGCACAATAAATAGCCGTGAAGAGTTCAAATAGTTGAAGGTAGGTGTCTATGAGATTGCGTAAATTGAAGTTTTTCATATATGTTACGTGGAAGTTTTGTGATTCCAATCCCAGAAACTTCAGACAAAAAAAAAAGATTATTCTCGTTAGTATAATTATTACCTTTCGCTTGGATAATACATCAACGGAAAACGCTCTCTAACTAATTCGTCAAAATAATTTAGAAGGTCCTGAAAATGTGGTATACCCCAAAGCTTGTAGCTTTGTTGCGCCAAACTTATTTAATTTCAAATTTAAATTTTTTAAATTTCATAGTTTTTATACAATTTGTTCATTTCTTAAAATCCATTACTTTACTTTAACTTCCTTTTTGTGACACTTCGGTCACTGTTCATAGTAGCGAATTACGAATTATCTGGTTTTGAACAGATGTAGAAAGACAGATGAAGTAAGGTTGAGTAATTGAAAGCCTCGAAAGTTTTCACAAACGCGGTTGCTTAGCCTGAACAATTTTCCGATGCACTTTCACTGCGATATACGATTCATTGCTCTACACCGAAAGAAAAACCTTGGTAAAATCAAACATGAAACTTGTTTGTTTTTGCGTCAAGCAGGAACATAGTTAAATTAAACAAGCTGGCATTGTCATTTTATTTACTGAAATGCTACAATTTTCATTGGTTAAATCAACAACGCCATTTTCAATTTCGTGTTTAAACATTGAGCAAAAACATTGTTAAACAACAACGGTT
This sequence comes from Melanostoma mellinum, assembly GCA_914767635.1. Lineage (NCBI taxonomy): Eukaryota > Metazoa > Arthropoda > Insecta > Diptera > Syrphidae > Melanostoma > Melanostoma mellinum. The sequence goes on along the minus strand of OU612059.1, from coordinate 158,069,951 downwards.
GTGATACTAGAAACATACATGTCCATGATACTTTAACAACGTTTGTGTTTCGTCAACAATTCTGAATTGTTGGTAAAATATGACCATTGTTGATCAAGTATGTTCGTGAGAATTCAGCCACGTTTTCATCTGCTCAACAGATTTAATGCAAAATTTCTATGATAAATGCCTGAATTGAAGTTTGACCTATCAAATGTATAGGTCAAACTTCAATTCAGGCATTTATCATAGAAACTTTACATTAAAACTGTTGAGCAAATAAAAACGTGGCTGAATTCTCACGTAAAACATACTTGATCAACAATAAAGAATAATTAATTATCCCTTAATATAAAATGGTCACGAAACTTATCATATTGAATTGAAGTTCCGTAATGCGACTTCACGTTTTCTGTGGGCTTACGTATGAAAAATATTGAAATTCAAAATGTTACTGATACTTTAACTATTCTTTATTGATTAAAGAAGTATGAACATTGTTGATCAAACATATTGGTGATAGTTCAACAGTGAATTTGGTATTTCAATCACAAACGTGATGGTTTTTGTAATTTCAGCCTTAATTGTTAGTTAAATATGTTTGTTGTTGATCAAGTATGAAATCAACAATCACGTTGTTGGTTAAAAATTATAACATATTCAAATCAACTACGAACATACTTAATTTAAACATTTTTATGATACTTACCTGAAAAAAAATTGATCACGGCAGCATACTTGATTTGAACATGCGTTCTTATTTGAATTCATCACGAAACTTGGTTAATTTCACAATTTTAGACGAATTGTTGATTAACAATGAAACATGTTTAAATCAACCAAGGTTTTTTCTTTCGGTGTAGTCTTAGAATTTTTGAATCGTTAGTCCCGAATAAATCCCAGTGTCACTATAACGATGCAGTCGAGTCGGTTGCAATAAACTATACTTTCAATTCACTTCTAGATGAGGCAAACAACGCTATCAAAATTCGATACAGCTGTACTGCGCCTTCGTAGCTATTGAGCCATCTCCTACTCGGTGTCCTGAAGTTGTTTCATTAGAAGGCTATGAGCTGTTATCTTTTTTTCTTGTCTTCTCCTTCAGTTGCATGCGGTTTTTTTAAATATGACTTCAAATGATAGTGGTTTGGTTAAACTTTGCACGGGACTTTTATAGACTATAGAAAATAGCGGTACACTCCTATTTTGTTGGTAGTCAGCTGACTACGACCTTGGTTAAGTATATTTTTCGAAGCTCCGTTTAAATCTTTCAACTTTGCCATCAGATTTAGGATGAAGCGGTGTAGTTCTCTTTGTCTTAATGCGAGGTTGCACCTAAATCTCTTGGAAGATGTCCAGCTTGAAGTTTCTCCCTTGGTCTGATTGGAGTACATAGAGTACAATGAAGGTGCCTTACTTTCAACCATCTCATGCGATTATAGATGAAAGCGTGTGGTTCCCACCTTCTTAATGCGAAGTAAAGCTTAAGCTGCCTACAAAGGATTCAGGTTGAAGTTCCTCCCTTGGTCGGCGTGTTCCTAGGTACAACAAACAAGGACACCCAATTAAACACATTCTTCTGGCCATTTTGTAACTGGTGTTGTTGGCAGATGGACCATTGCTGCATGGCATGTGGCCTTTCTTCGGTCGGGAAGTTCCCTCGTCGCACATAACCATATACAAAATCCCGGAAGTTCGTGGTTCCAATCCCAACAGAAGCGATAACTGGTACTAGTATCGCACTCCGCGAGAAATTGGCAAGTCCTCCGATAGTATAAATTCATTGCCATGAAGAGCGCTTTCTCGATTAGTCGTTACGAATCGGGTGAAAATTCTAGGTCCCCACCTTACAAGGCAATGGTTGTAAGAAATGCGTTAAGACCTGGAGCTATGTAAGCAATGCAACATCTATTTAATTTAGAAGCATCAGAATCTGATCCTCTACGGCTCGGTACAGGGACGGCAGAAGGTATGGAGTATGTGGGGTATAGACCCCATCTAACTTTTATGAGTATGGGGTGCACCCCACCTTCTGGCTCTTGAAATATTTGTACCAATTTTGTTTTTTTTTTATAATTAACGCGCACATCAAGGGGTTATGAGTACCCTTATGTTATAATGTTGTAGAACACAGTGCGAGCATTAGGAAAATAGGAGAGGATTGAGTAGGAGACACCGATGCACGTTGCTTTTGAATTTCTGTGAATCGTAATGCAGGGGAAATACAGAGCCCGGTAAAGCATTCCACATTCGGGTAGTGCGACTGAAATACAAATCTCTATACTTGACTGTACCTCCGAAGTTGGGCTCAAGGTAAAACTGATGAGCATTCCTAGCGAGGCGGGTGTTGCGGCTAAATTGTTTCAGGTGAGGAATGCAACTGGCTACTTTACTAGAGCACTGCTTGTGTAAAAAGCGATAAAAGAGTGTGAGACAGGCAACGTTTCGACGATGTTCAAGAGAATCAAATTTATGAAATTATGAATATTGCTATACTAATTTTTGCTTGATTGACTGAGACTGACCAAGTGATTTGAGTCATTAATTTATCGATCACATAATACTCAACGTTATGAATTATTTCTTATCCTTTTTTTTCTCTTTAATTTTAGTCTTTCTTTTTAAAAATATAATAAAGCGTACGTTTCACGCAATATTCAAATATATATTTATGTACACCAGGCACGAGACGTGACATTTTCGTTTCAAAATAAAACCAAAAATTTAAGACTACTCAAATAAGACCTGCACTCTTTTCCATGCCTTTTGGCGGCTTTCGGAAAATTGTTCATGTCATTAAATCCTACCATTTTTCATCTTTTTTCATTACCATATAAAGAGCAAGGCCAGCAATTTAATCTATTTGATTTCATACATCCTGTTAGCCACGGAAAACTTTCACAAGTTTGTATATTGAATACTGATAATATTAAAAATAATAAAACTAATATTTTTCAAATGTTACTCTTTTGTAGAAAAATAAAAATATTATTTATTATTTACCAAAACTTAAATCAAACAACCATGCCTTATTTTATTCTACCATGCTCCCCACCAAGAAAAATAGCATTCTGCCGCCCCTGGCTCGGTATACCACACAGGCAGATCACTAGTGTGAAGCTGTCAACGGGGTAGACTCGCTTTTGTTTTGAATGCAACAAAATTTCAAATAAAATTCTTCACCAATTACGAGCATTTTTTTTTCTGTTCTGTTGGATCTTGGTCACCCTATATAAATTATCGTTTCTAATTCGCACTTCATTTGGTTTGCGATTTCCTGAAACAAATCTAAAGCGATAAGCCCTCTAACACAAAACATAATTCGGTCTTCGCTCAGTTCTCAACAGCAATGATAATAGTCAATTGCTTCGCGCTTTTTATCGCATCAGCTTCGTTGTCGGTGTCGGTGTCGGTTTCCGCAGTGAAAGTCTCCACCAGCTTGGGGGACATACGGGGAACTATACATTCATCGCGATTAGAAAAAAATTTCTTTGCTTTTCGGGGCATTCGGTATGCCAAGACACCATCAGGCGAATTACGTTTTCAAAATCCACAGCCAATAGAACCGTGGACACCAAAGATATTCGACGCAACAGATGATGGACCAAGGTGTCCCCAGCCGCTGCAAAGTTCCCTTAGTACAACAGAGGAGTCAGAAGACTGTTTATGTTTGAATGTCTACTCGAAGAATCTAAACATAAGTGCAAATCAGCCAGTTGTTGTATACATCCATGGAGGCCGATTCATTGAATTCTCTGGTGAAAGCAAGCGCTTTGCAGGGCCGGAAATTTTGATGGATCAGAATATTGTTTTGGTGACATTCAACTATCGATTGGGAACCTTGGGTTTCCTAGCAACTGGAACAGCAGATGCGCCCGGCAATGCTGGCCTCAAGGATCAAGTAATGGTTTTGAAGTGGGTTCATGATCACATACAGAATTTTGGAGGGCTATGATGCTGGAAGTATAAGCGTCGGCCTTCACCTGGTATCGCCAATGTCTAAGGGATTGTTTCACAGAGCTATCGCCATGAGTGGATCACCATTGTCGTATTGGAAACATCCGTTTGATCAGTTGGACTCAGCAAAAAAGCACGCTAAATCTCTGAAATGCCCCACGGATACTGTAAATGACATGGTCAAGTGTCTCAAAGAGGTATTTCAATTAAATCATCAATTGATGGGTTTTATTTTTAAATTTGTTCGAAGGCCCCTGTGGTGAAGAATAGCATCGAAGAGTTTGGACAGCCGGTAGTTGAAAAGGACTTTGGTCAAGAAAGATTCCTCGTTGAAGACCCTTTAGTATCTTTTCAAACTGGTTCGATTAATAAAGTCCCAGTGATTGTTGGAATGACCAGAGATGAAGTTGTTGACATTGTCAAGTGTAAGCTCTGAGATACGAAGCTCTTTTAAGAAGCTAATTGCATTAGTTTCTAGTTAGACTGCAGAACGTCACAGAAACTCAGCTCTCAAGTGAGCGAATTTGGAAAGAGCCTCCAAATCCGCTCTTCCGGTATTCAAGCAATTCGAATCGATCAAAGGAAATAAGTGCGACGTTAAGAAGAGAGTATCTAGCCCAGCATCACAGTTCCACTGCTCTTATTGAACCTCTTGCGAAGGTAAGTTACACAATTTCTGTTCCTATTTTTGAATCTATGTGATTATGTATGTAGTTAATGAGCGATAGAGTTATGGGCTTCCCGATTCATAGAATAGCTCACCTCTTGGCTAGGCATGTTCCCGTATTCTACTATCAGTTCTCATACCAAGGACGATATAGCTATCTCAACTATTCCAAAGGTTTAGTTTTGTAAAACTGACAACTGTGTCATTTGTAAATCATTTTCCATTGATCTTAAGGGATTTTCCACTACGATGACCTTCAGTATCTGTTCTTCAATCCAAAAATGGCACCATTGTTCGAAAGATCGGATCCGGAGAACACAATCATTGAAAGGTTGACCGGAATGTGGGCCCAGTTTGCATCAACGGGGTGAGTTACTCGAAAATTTGTTAAAATTTACTGACAATTTACTCGCAATATCAGGGATCCAAATTATTCAAATGAAGTGCAAAGATGGGAGCCTTTAAGTTTGGACAAGGAAAACTATTGGGACTTCGGTGAAGAGATTGTAATGAGAAACAACCTTCTGCTGGAGCGATTCAGTATTTGGGATGGGTTATTTCCCTTGGATTGAAATCTTGGCTTTCCATACGCTTTATATCATCGTGAGTTGCTGGGTATCCTTTCTTAAGATAAGTAGTTGCTAATTTACTGCGAGCCCATGTGCCTTATGTGACTTTTTTTGTAGTGTAGAATAATATAAAGGGTTCAAAAAATTAAATTGTGCATTTCATCTTGTGTTAAGCAGACGACAATGAATGTGACCAAAAACAGAATACCATACTGTACTCTCGTCAGAAGTTATACTTCATCGGCAGAACAGAGCAAAAAGGGGTCAAGGTTTAATTCCCTGTGCAGCAAATTTTGCCTGTAAGAGGAATGATAGTTAAAATAAAATAGTGAAGCATTCAAATGGTAAAATTATTTGTCATTCTGAGGCATCTAAAGTAGATTTCTTGAAATCGATCCAGTTTGTGAGTTCCAGATACTGTTCTCTTAAAAATAATGGGAAAAAGTAAATAAATAAATAAGGTGGTGAAACAAAGCGGGGAGCCCAGCCCCTTTCTCACAATCATGCCTCGTGAAGGAATGGAAGGGAACTACAATTTTCTACCGGTTTTGAAGGGCCAGTCAAGAAAGAGCTTTTCATGGCAATGAATTTATTAACGGTGGACTTGCCGATTCTTCGCAAAAGGCGATACCCATTAGAAAACATTTTTGCCTCTGTTGGGATTCGAATCACAGCAGACATTCTAACCATCACGCCACATACACATAGTCCTCTTCTTGTTTTTAATCCGGTGATATGCGAACATCGCAGTCTTGAATGGATCACCGCTCTCCCACCTCTTCACTACTTCACACTTGATACGGTCTTAACGTGGTATGTTATTGTCTTTTCGCCTGGGTTTTGCAAGATGGTACTTTTGGCTTAAAGATTTCAACTAATCTTGATACTTCTAAAGCCTTCAAGGTTTGTTGGTATACGAAGCCGTTTGTAGATGACAGGGCCGCTCTAAATGAATGTATAAGGCGTGTACCGCACACAGGCGGTATGTCTAGGAGGCGGCAAACCTAAAGCGATTCATCACATACTTAATTCAAGTCATTGTCATAGCACTTATAAAATAGAGTAGCACAGCGGAATGGAAAACGCTACTATCGCCGCCAAGTCATGTAACCCACTATTTAGGGGATCGAATTCGAAATGAAATAATTAAGTTGCTCTGCACGACCATAAAGATTAATATACTGAACAGAGTAAGAAAATAAAAATATTTCTCAATTACATTGGATTATACACTAGATTTAAGACATACAAAGAAAACTGCAGTTTTTTGTTATTTTAAATAATGAAACAAAAAAAAGTTGAAAAATGTGAAAATTTCATTGATTTCTGTCAGATCACCATCTCAAAAATCCTTCGTTTTGATATACAGGGTGATTCGCATAAGGTGTGACAAAAAGATAGGGTGTGTAGGTTGGACCTAGACAAGCAAAAAATCGTATGGGAGGGGGGGGTCCATTTTCCCCCGTTTAGGCGGGAGAGGCAATTTAAGAAAAAAATCACTAAAAATGGGAAAAAAATTATTTTAAAAGAACAGTAATACCTTCAGAGTCGTGCTATAGCATTTTGAAAAGCCAAAAACCTATTCATTTATTTAAATTTTAAAATAAGTTGTTCAAATGAATAGTTTTTGAAATATTAATTTTCAAAGTCAAAATTTTGAAAAAAAACATAATTTTTTTTTTCAAACCATTTTTTTTCAAAATTTTACATTATTAAGTAATATTTTTCTGGCTAATTTTCAATGCTCTTATTTATTTTTGATCAAACACAAAAAACCGGATGTCAAAATAACCTGTAGTTTTTGAGAAAACCAAAAATTACAAAAACGACTTTTTTAAATTTTTTGTTTTTTTAAAGTTTTTTTTTCGTTATTGGATTCTTAAGTGAACTTACGAAATTAAGGATGAATTTTCTCTTTACTTTTTTTTATTGAGAATTCACTTAAAAATCCAATAACGAAAAAAAACTTTAAAAAAACAAAAAATTTAAAAAAGTCGTTTTTGTAATTTTTAGGTTATTTTAACATCCGGTTTTTTGTGTTTGATCAAAAATAAATAAGAGCTTTGAAAATAAGCCAGAAAAATACTACTTAATTACGTAAAATTTGGAAAAATGTGGTTTAAAAAAAAAATTATGTTTTTTTTCAAAATTTTGACTATGAAAATTAAATTTCAAAAACTATTTATTTTAACAACTTATTTTTAAATTTAGATTAATGTGTAAGTTTTTGGCTTTTCAAAATGCTATAGTACAACTCTGTAGGTACTACCGTTATTTTTAAATAATTTTTTTCCAATTTTTAGTGACTTTTTTCTTAAATTGCCCCTCCCACCTAAACGGGGGAAAATGGACCCCCCCCCCCTCCCATACGATTTTTTGCTTGTCTAGGTCCAACCTACACACACTATCTTTTTGTCACACCTTATGCGAATCACCCTGTATATATAAATTATATATATCAAAAAATAAGAATAAAATTATTCTTAAAATATAAGCCCAGCTAAAGGCAACTCGTTTTTAATGAAGAAAAAAGAATTCTGAAATGAACAAGATTGAAATTCAATAGCTGCTCACAGAATTTTGAAATATTAATGAAAAAATAACCAAAACCAATCTGAGCAACAAGAATTTTAGAGGAGGGTTTGACAGATCAACATCGATACTCAAGTCCCAGAGGTGAATTGGAAAAGGTAACGAAACGTAATATTCTGACACTTCAACATTGCATTTAAGAGCGACATCGATGTTACATCTCCCAACATTTTTGCATTTAGGAGCGACAAATGTCAGCCGATGCTGCATTGTGTAACATCGAAGGATAAAAAGAACGCAATACAGTTGTTTTCTAATTAACGAAATGTGATACATCAGCCTGAACAAATTGAATTTCAGTTAATCATTGTTTAAATGGAGCAAACCAAAGAAAATGGACTGGGTAGCAAAATTTTTGATAAAATACTCTGATCAGAGGTCCCTTGATTAAATATTTATTTGATGAACATACATTATTATCATCTGGAATAAATCATTGATTAAAAATAATCAAGCCTAAACAAACCGGCCATAAATGAAATTAATACTCTGAGCTAAATAATGCAAAGCCGCACAAAGACTACTTAAATCTTCATCGATTAGTTAAATAAATTGATTGAAAAGTTCATATAATATCGCTTATATCGCACGGCTGAACACTTTCTAGTGTGATAGATATTTGAACTTTCCGGGAGACCATCTTTCACTCGGACCACTACAATCGCGAACTAAAGCTTTGCAAAGCGGCTCACGAGCTCAATGTAGAAACCTCGCGTTATCACAATATCGCTTCACTATTGATCATTGATCCCCGGAGTTTTAGCTTTTCTTCCTTGGGAAATACATTTTCATTCCAAAAAAATGGACACGACTGGGTCGCACGAACTTGCGATTGTGTTCTAAATACGATATCAAAATCTTAGGGCTGAGTAAAAGGTTTTGGTGTTAGCTCTTTATAATATATTTTGTGGTACAGGGTTGCCAACTATACATTAATTAGGAAAATTTTATTAAACTACGAAAAATATTGAAAAAAATTCAATTAAATATTCCAAAGGTCTCAAGGGAAAATCTAAAAACGCCATTCTTTTGCAATTTCTAATACATATAAACGCTAAAAATTTTATCAAAATCGTTGGACCAGTTTTAAAAATAACGGTTTTTTATTTTACATTTTTAAAAAAAAAAAGTTTTGTAAAATTCAAGTATGCAAAATTTAAGATCTTAGCAAAAGTTAATTTGGCAAAAAATTTGAGAAAAATCTAAGTTATGGTTTTGAAGTTATTTCAAAAAATCTAAATTTTTTTTAAATTTTTTTTTTAAATTTCAAAAATTGAAATTTTTCAAATCTTGTTATGCAGTTCCTTAAACAACTTAAAACTTTTAAAATACAAAATTTCGTAAACATCGTGCAAGCCGTTAACGAGAAAGTCGGTTTTGAAAAAACGGTACTATGGGAGGTACCGTTTTTATACTTTTTCCAAAATTTTTATTTACATCATAAGAAAGACAATAAAAAATTAATTCTTCACACAAAATTTTATCAAAATCGTTGCAGCCGCTTTCGAGAAAAGTAAGTATTATCATATCGGTTGTATGGCAGGTACCGTTATTTCAAGACCTAGAGACCTAATTCCAAAAACCCCTCTGTAGACTGTTCCATTGACCCTAACTGCAAATTTTGAAAATAATCGGTCAAGTGGTTCAGGCTGTAGATCCATATACAGACAGACATACAGACATACAGACATACAGACATACAGACAGACAGACAGAATTGCAGGACCCACTTTTTTCGTATTCTCTATCGTCGTAATGTCGTATTTAATTGTAATCTCAAAAAATTTTTTCTGCATGATTGCAAGACTTGCCTTATAGTACCTATAATCGCAAGTAAAAATTTTTTTCTGCACGATTGCAAGACTTGCCTTCTAGTACCTATAATCGCAAGTAAAAAGGTAGGAATAAGAGCATGCCTATATCAGAAAATTGACGGAACAGGTACTCAGGTACCCATACTTCTTTTCAAAACTCTTGCCCATACATTAAATGCTCCTTGCAGGAACGTAGGATCCTCACTTATGAGGGCTTCATCGTCAGCAAAGAATATTTTATGTGATTTGGTGTTCTGTATTCTATCTTGCAGCAGTATAGTCAAGGACTGTAATAAAGAGCTTCAGACTCAAGACATTTTATTGGTGTTAGCCAATTGTGATTTGAAATGTTTTAGTTACTGCAATTTTCCTTGGTCAATGCTTGTGTGAGTGCCACCCATATTAGACCACGCGGATGTCAATCGAATGCTCTTCAAAGGAATAACGATGTTTTTCCATACAGATTTGTATTCAAAATGAATCTGCTGTCGACTTTCCCTCGATAAGCCATCATTGGTTATCAGATAGCATTACTATTTTTGAGGTCGACTATCCAATTGCCTCTCAACGATCTTCAAAATGTGGGACATCATATTGATCGAAGGTAACTGTCCCTCCATCACTTTTGCAGATTGAAACCTAATATAATTTTGGAGATGAGAAACGTGACTCATCTAAGCTAAACGTCTCCTCTCCAAAAACTTCTATTTTATCTCGTCAGACCCAGCACTCCTGCCTTGTTTGGAGTTCTAAGCTGCATGACTTGATCGACAGTGTTGTTGGCTATTTCTGTTAGATACTAGGTTCAGTTTTTGGAAAGTGTTCTTCAAAATACTATTCCTTCAATAGGCAATCACAATACTGTCGCCACCTGTAGACAATCTTGTCGTCCACCTATAAACTGTTTTTGAGTATCGTTAATGAAAGATAACGAAACCCCTGGGCATTTTTTCTTTTTTGAGCAGCTATTTTAAAGATGATTGCCCCCATATTCAAATCAAATTATTTTGTTGTATTCCTTTGGCATCAGCAGCCCTGGAAGAAATTTCTTTCAGCTTCCAATACATGCCTTTTGTGATCTTTGCTTAGAGTTGGGCGCACTTCTCCCTCTGTTTTTTCTTGCAGGTTCCGTTTTCCAGGGGCGCGGGCGGTAGAACACTATTTTTTAAGGTGGAGAGCATGGTAGAATAAAATAAGTGCTTCGCAAACAAAAATGTCACGCCTCGTGCCTGGTGTACATATATATATGAATATTCCGTGAAACGTACGTTTTATTTAATTTTTAAAAAAGAGTGACTAAAATCAAGGAGAGAAAAAAGGGTAAGAAATAATTCATAACGTTGAGTCTGTGGCCGATAAATAAACCGATGATTTAAATCACTTGGTCAGTCTCAGTCAATCAAGCAAAAATTAGTATAACAATATTCATAATTTCATAACATTTTTTTTTGCCTCATTTAACTAAAAAAAAAAATTGGTATATTACCAAGGCCGGAAGGCTCAGAAAAGTTAGGTGGGGTCTGTACCCCACCCACCACATACCTTCTGTCGTTAGTGCCGTTTTCTGTTTAGAGGCGAGTATTTTAATCTTTATTGTTGGAGGGGCACTTTGACCATGCCTTAAAAGCAGCTTTTTTTCTTAATTATCACTGCTTCAGCTTCATTATTTCACCACCTTGCTTCTTTAGCTTATTCGAAGTGTTCTTTTGAAACCCCTATAGTAAGTTTGTTGAAGTCAATCCTATACATGCAGCTATCTTTTAAGGAAGAGTAAAGGACATGAATAAAGGTTCATTCAATGGTAGGCTAGGTTATTTTAAAACGGCTGTCAGGAAAACAACTGAAATACTTAGACCAAGGTCCATACCAAATGAAAACTGTGAAGGAGTACTGCAACCACTTGGAGCTTTTAATGAAACGGTGGAGGTGAAGCATATCTGTGTTTAACGAATCGCTTGGATCCTCGAAGAAGTAGGAAGAGGAGGTGAGGAATTGTTTCTTTTTCCTCCTCATCTTAACAGCTTGCGTAGAAGTCGTTTGATAGACCGTTTGTGACGTGGTCTACCTATGAGGCAATGTCCGGATATCTCAGACAGATATCTCAGCATATTCAAAAAGTACTGCTTACTCTTTTCTTTGATCAAATTAAATCATTTCATTCTCTTTGTAGCCCTCCTTTAATTACCTTCAACGCATCCGTAAGAAGTCTATCAGTAGAAGGTGGTATTGATGATGGGCGACAGTACCACCCGGTAGCACTTTGGGAATGAAATATGGCCTTTGTATCTCAGGTCTCGTGAATAATGAAACATCCTAATGTTGAAAGAAGTTTTGAAATCGGTCCAGTAGTTTTTGAACACCCGTTTTCGTTCCCGTGAAAATATGGGGGGATTGTTATATGATCTATGCCACCCAAAAATAATGAGACATTCAAGTGGTGAAGGAAATTATCAAATCTTTCTAAAAAAAATATGTTTGTATATTCCACACTCAACAACAACACAGCTCTCCTCGATAATATTGCGTGTTCATTATTAAGTGACTACTCCAAGATGTTACTACGCTTACCTCCCTCATAAAAGTTAAGTAGTAAAATCCATACGTTCCCATAAACATCTTAAGAGCACATGTTTTTATTACCGGCTCTGTAAAAAGTCAGGACGGTCTCATTCAAAAGCCCATAAACTTGTTGGTGAAACGACATTAATCGTTGTGCAGTTAAAGATGCATTTCAGATAAAATTCATAAAAGTGCGTCCAGCAGAATAATTTTCGTTGGTTATTTACATAAAGCAAATTGAGAAACATATTCCCATACGTAATAGCGGTTTTATAAATATTGGCACATTGAAGTCTGACATGGTGAATCCGCCCACTTGGCCTGCAGAAACATCGACTCATTTTTATCCATTTTTAAATGCAAAACCGTCCTGAGCATTTGTGGAGGCAACAGGCAACAGGCAACTTATGCCAACCTTATCAAAGTGGGCTATCACATGCAACAGGTGTTTGTGCACGTTCATCAGTCACACAAATCTCCCCAACCAATATGCATGCTTCTTAATGACTTTATTTTGTTTTGGGCCATTATGAATACAAATACCGGTACTCTTGGTTCGACTCCGCTTTGGTGGTGAAATGAAATTAATTGATTTTTTCAATAATATTATTAATGACTAGTTCGGGAAGATAGCCACCGGCTAATACAATCTAATGCACACGCTATAAGACTTTGTATAGTAATGAAGCTCAGCTTAGGCCTTCTTGGCTTGCGGAAGATGACTTGTTACGGTCCACAGATGTGCACTGCGCAGTATACACATGCATGCATTTGCATAATTTGTGTAAGCGGTAAGGCTTTATGGGGGTCTACGTCCCATGGCATGGCGGTGGGCACACACAGTATGAAGGACGATGATGAAGTTGTCATAACTTCCAGCCTCCATTAGAATACATCAGCTTCAAAAGTGTGGAGGCAGCCAGAGTATCAACAGGTGGAGCGTGGAGTATACGTCTTTATGGCATCGCAGTCTCATCTGTTTTTTCCGTAACTAAGTGGACGTTTACGTTTTACCGGGTAATAAAAGATAATTGCATCGATATTGCCGGGATTTTCAAAAATTTATTTTATTAAAAAAAAATGTTAGAGAAAGCTCTTGATGACATTTTTGATTGATTGAATTGCGTAGACATTAGGCTAGGCTAAATACCGCTATAGAAAGAGGAGTTCTGTTGATTATTTTAAATGTGTATGAGCTTTTAGTCATAGAAGCTTGAACTTTAATGGGGGAGAAATCAACACCAATAGAAAGAACGCCGAGCGATAAAAACTGTCAGACTTTCAAGTAAAAAAAAATAATTGGTTTTACAGCTTAGTTTGACAGATGTCGAATCCCAGCACTATACTTTTGAAATCGCAAAATGGATAACCCTTTATTATCGTAAATTAGTCGCATTTTCTCCTTTGCGGTGATATGAAATTACCACAAACATATGAAACAAATCCGAACCCAAAGTAGGAATATTACAATGTAACAAACAATCAAAATAATTATTTTTTGAGTAGATACGAATAGGGTGGCCACTGACTAGCTTGATGCGAAATCAATCAATTTGCTGTTTCTATGAAAACAAATCAACTGTCGTAATTATATTTCTTTGCGATTACCGCTGCGTGAATGGTTTCAACCGGAAGTTCCATGAAAACGTGAACGGTTGAGATCTGCAGTTCAAAAAAGAATTTATAAGTATCGATGAGGTCTTAATGAGTCAAATGCAGCTAACAAGCATCTGCAGTTGGAAACTAACCCCGCAATATACGGCATTTCATCTCCCTGGAACGGTAGTAGAAAAAACGATGCTCTCAGGAATCCCTGATATCTCGTTAAGTTCCGATTTCGTTAGACGATACTCACTGTGATTTACAACTGCTTTTGGTGGTCGTTTTGTTATCGCTCTAACAATTCCATAGATCCATTCTCGTAATTCATAGCCGGTCTATGTCGTGGCTATCTTTTTGTTATTTTCCAGCTTTTCGTAATTCGTAATACGGGCCCAGGGCTTACAAAACAAAAGGGCTGCACACTCTTTTTTGCGTTTTTTCATGTTATAAAGTTAACTCTTGATCCGAGCAAAAAGAAAATAAACAGAATGACTATCTGATAAATGGAACGAAACAGTCAGACCATACGTGCAACTGAAGAACTATCCGAGAACTGACACTTTTAATGTTTGTGGCAGATGTAATAACAACCCAAATTCTATTATTCTACTTGCTAGATGAAATAACATATCTGATTATATTAATCTATTACATTATTTTCTCATTGCATCCAACTTCATACTATCTTGCTTTTGTATATTCATTCTTTCTGTCACTAAAATAAAATCATTCTTGAAGTCAACTTGTGTCCGCCTTTTTATCTCGGTTTTTCTACACATTTCCCTACAAAGGTTATGGGCCCAGTGCACGATAATTGACACGTTGTTTTTTGGTCGCCAAATTATTGAAGTTTTTTTGATTTTAAACTTAAAGAATAAGCTAAATAAGCTATTAACTAAGTAAAGTAATACGATATATTGAAAACTTGATTTAGTTGACATCAAAATAAAATGTCCGTGTCAGCGATGCATATCGATAAACTCGATGGTGATAACTTCACATCTTGGTCGGTCCAGATGAGAAGCTTGCTGGTGACCTTAGATTATTGGCATGTCGTCGGTAGTCTAAAGGATGAAAATGCAACTGCTGAAGCAAAAACTGCGTGGGAAAAAATAGATGCCAAAGCGTTGGCGATGATAACACTTTGTGTGAAACCATCTGAGTTGATACATCTGAAGAATTGTGGTACTGCGAAGGCCGCATGGGATAAGTTAAGGTTAACCTACAATGGTACTGGACCTGCTCGTAAGGTAAACTTATTTAAGCAATTGGTTAAGTTTCAATTTAAGGTTGGACAAAAATTTACTACTCAAATAAATGAATTTTGTTCGATGGTTGAAGCGCTAAGCGAAATTAATGTTAAAATGCCTGACGACTTGGTTAGTATTTTGATGCTCTGCAGTCTACCTGATCAATTGGAGAATTTTGTAGTGGCAATTGAAAGTCGCGACATTTTGCCATCAATGAGTCAGCTGAAGGTTAAGATTTTAGAAGAAGAACATCGGCGTGGTGAAAAAGATGAATCAAACGAGAAGGAGAAGGTGCTTTCGATTAAACATAGAGAACAGAAGAACAAATATCAGCGAAAACCAACGACAGACAGCGACAAACGATGCAGGAAGAACGTTAAGTGCTACGGTTGTGGGATGAGGGGTCACATTAGATCGCAGTGCAGAAATCAAAGTTCGAGTCAGTCTCAGGGGCATGCGGTGGTTCTAAGCGCATGTAGTCAACAGAGAGCAACACTAAATGACAACTGGATTCTGGATAGCGGTGCACCATCGCACATGTGCTCCAACCAAAATTTGTTCACGTCACTGAAGAAGGATAACCAAAAAGTTTTTATGGCATCGGGCGACAGCGTCGAATCGAGTGGCATTGGCCAAGTAATGTTGAAATCATATGGTACTGACATTACCCTAACCAACGTTTTGTTCGTACCAGAGCTTAACTCCAATTTTCTGTCAGTCAGCAAAATAATCAAAAATGGATGTCGTATTCAATTTGCCGATAATAAAGCTTATGTAAATTCCGATGATAATAAGTTGATTTTTATTGCATATTTGCAGAATGGAATATACTCTACAAGGATGACATTAGGGAATGAAATGGTTTGTAGCGCTATTGATGACGGAGCTTGTGCGACTTGGCACAAACGTTTTGGACACCTTAACGTTGGAGATTTACACAAAATGTCTCAGAAGGAAATGGTTCGAGGTATGAACGTTAACAAAACAAATGATTTTACATGCGTCACTTGTGCTTTTTGTAAGATATCCACAAAACCATTTAACCATTACAATACATTGCTTACTACCAGTTTGCTCGAAGTGGTTCATACGGATATATGCGGACCTTTCCGCGTTACATCTCAAGGTGGATCTATCTACGTTATCACTTTTATAGATGATTTTGCGAGGTTCACGACCGCATATTTTTTAAAGAGAAAGTCTGACGCTCTGGAGGTATTTAAGGAATTTGTAGCTAATTCAGAAAAACAAACTGGTAAGCAAATAAAATGTATTCGAAGTGATAATGGGCGGGAGTATACAAGTGGTGAGTTCGATTGTTTTTTGAAATCGAAAGGAATAATACATCAGAAGTCTACATGTTATACGCCTCAGCAAAATGGCGTTGCCGAGAGGGCGAATAGAACCCTGATAGAAATGGCACGATGTATGCTGGAGGAGTCCAAGTTGCCACAATTCCTATGGTCAGAGGCCATAAATACAGCAGTTTACATAAGAAATCGCTCGCCGACTAAGATACTGAAAGACAGAACCCCGTATGAATGTTGGTTTGGGTATAAACCATGTGTGAGTCACATGAAAATTTTTGGATGTGATGCTATTGCTTTGTTGAAACAACCTGGACGGTCTAAGCTGCAACCTAAAGGAAAGATGTTATGATTTGTTGGTTATGCCAGTCATACCAAAGGTTATAGACTTTATGATAAACAATTAAGATCAATTGTGATTTCCAGGGATGTCATATTTTTCGAAGACAAGTTCTCAGAAGACAACTGTGAAAATAATAATTATAGAGCAGATCGTACAAATTCTATTTTTATTTCACAGTCGAATTTTTTCGAAAATAATGGTGACGATGCGGATGGCGTGACGAATGATGTTGACGTTGATGAGGATGTCTACGAAGATGCTGCGAATGATGTTCCTGAAGTTGTTGCTGGAGAAGTTGCTACTGCCGAAATCGCTGCTGAACAAGCTGTTAATGATGAAAATGTCCAAGGTGATGATGAAGTGTTCGTTATCAATAATGAAGACATCTTTGTTGATGGTGGTATAGAGAGAGTTAAAGAGGAATCAAATAGAAAACATAGCGGAGGAAGGCGAAGAATTTTGCGTACTGGCAATCCAGGCCGACCAAGGAAAGTTTCTGCCTGCAGAGCTGATCGCGATGTTGCAAATCAACTCGTCGAAATTATTTCAGACCCAACAAATGTGAAAGAAGCCTTAACGTGTGCTAACGCTGTGAAGTGGAGAGAGGCCATGAAAAAGGAGTATTCTTCGTTAGTCGAGAATAATACGTGGGATCTTGTTAATGCGCCGAGACACCATAATATTATCGGTTGTAAGTGGGTCTTCAACACGAAACGAAAGGCAGATGGACATGTCGAGAAATATAAGGCACGTTTGGTGGCTCAAGGATGTTTTCAGAAGGAAAACGTGGACTATTTCGAAACTTATGCGCCAGTTGTGCGGCATCAAACAATTCGTCTTATTTTGGCCCTGGCTGCTCAGAACAAACTTTTTATAAATCACATTGACATTGCAGCTGCTTACCTAAATGGTGATTTAGAAGAGGAGGTGTATATGCGCCAACCAGAGGGATTCACTGACCCGGATCACCCGCAGAAGGTTTGCAAACTTAAGAAATCTCTGTATGGCTTAAAACAAGCGGGAAGAGATTGGAACAAGAAAATAAACGAGGTGTTGGTAAGCATTGGATTTCTAAGATGCAAAACAGAGGGTTGCGTTTATGTTTTGCGAAATAAGCAACACATGAGTATAATAGGATTATACGTCGACGATATAATAATCGCATATTCGTCAAAAACAGTGTTTTTCGGCATTTTTCAAGATATAAATCGTCATGTCGAGGCTATTGATCGTGGACCGATTAGTTATTATCTTGGAATGGAAATCGAGAGGGATGACCTACGGGGAAGTATAGCTTTTCACCAGGGAAGGTATGTCGAAGAGCTGTTGACCCACTAGGGTATGAAAAACTGTAAACCAGCACAAACACCACTGGCAAGCGGCATCGTTTTGGAGAAGTGTTCAAAAACTTGCAGCTGTGCAAGAGATAAAAAACTACCAATCGCTAATGGGAGCCCTTAACTACTTATCGACTATATCAAGACCCGACCTTACTCATGTCGTCTCAAAGATGTCGCAGTATAGCTCTCATCCACATCAGGAGCACTTTATAGCAGCGAAGCACATACTTCGATACTTAAGAAGAAATTCAAAGGTTTGTGTGACTTATAATGGTAATAATGATTTTATTTGTTATACAGATGCTGATTGGGGGTCGGAGCCAAATGATCGCATATCTTACAGCGGTTACGTTGTGTATTTCGGCGGCGGTCCAGTGGCGTGGGAATCGAAAAAACAGAACGTTATAGCACTAAGTACGATGGAAGCGGAGTACATTGCTATGTGTCAAGGTACAAAAGAAGTCGTTTTCCAAAGAAGCTTGCTTGCAGAAATTGGCTTCTCAAAACATTCCAAAGAGCCAACTACAATATTTTGTGACAATCAAGGGGCTAGTTTTCTCGCAAAAAATGAAACAACACAGAAACGTAGCAAGCATATTGATATAAAATATCATTACTTAAAAGAAAACTTTTCAAAAAATATAATATCTATCGCTTATATTCCAAGTAATAACAATATAGCTGATATATTTACAAAATGCCTAAACAAAAATAAGCATATAGAATTGTCAAAGAAATTGCTAAAATTTGAATGAGTTTCCTAATATGTAAAAATATTTTTTTTTATGAATTTCGGTTGAGACGGAGTTTGTCAGATGTAATAACAACCCAAATTCTATTATTCTACTTGCTAGATGAAATAACATATCTGATTATATTAATCTATTACATTATTTTCTCATTGCATCCAACTTCATACTATCTTGCTTTTGTATATTCATTCTTTCTGTCACTAAAATAAAATCATTCTTGAAGTCAACTTGTGTCCGCCTTTTTATCTCGGTTTTTCTACACATTTCCCTACAGTTTGTTATAGAATTGACATTTTTACTTGAAAATTGCTACATGCAGCAAAATGAGCCTAAATAATACAACTTCTATTCTAACGCCTTCAGAAAAGGATAACTATCAAAATAAGAGTGGTACAATTTTGTACAATTTAGTTGGGCGTGTTCTATTCTGAAAAGCTCTGACTGGTGTCAACTTGGCGGCACCCAGATGTTGCAACTTATAGTACACGTCAATTGTGCTTACTATACCTTCACAAAATAACCACTGGGCACTGGGATGCTTCGCCCGGAGCTGACCTGCTAAACTAGTAAGTGCGAGTTTTGACTAGGAACGCAGAAGAAAGAAAAGTGATCAACAATTTTGTTTTTGTTTTGTTTACATTAAAAAACTTTTTGTTGTCTCTCATTTACAAATACAACTCAATACTGTAATGTTAACCATTTGTATTTCTCTCATACTGTCATAATGTTAACTATTTGTATAATGTTCACACTATTGTAATGTTAATTATCTGTAATTTGCTCACACTTTTGTAATGTTAACTAAGTATTTGTATTAAGCTTTGTTCTAACTAGACAACAACTAAAATGTTAGTTTACTTTGTTATCTTATACTTTTCTCTTTTTGTTAAGTGTATATTTTGCGCTCGCTGATGATGGGCAGACAATAATTTTGTCCGAAATGCATTCGATATGTGTTTAAAAATAAATTAATTTGAGTTTTTTAACCGAGACTTTTGTTGTTTATTTTCAATCGATTTCTTGTGGTCAATAAGGAATATTTTACAAAACAAACGTTTTGATCAACAATATAATGCTTTGCGAGTAATGACTGACTGCCCAAATCTCAGTGTTCTACTAGAGCTTTTTGGGAATGTCTCAGCGGATGAATTCGACTTACAGAATCGCTGGGGACTTCATCAGTCAAAAAAACACGAACCCCTGAATGAGCTACTCTGACATGTTTGGTTTAAAGTTTTTCAGGGTCTTTCCGGATAACGATAATGATTTCAAAGTTGACGACCCAAGCAAACATAAAAAGGACAAAAACCTTCGGCTCTGCATGTGGAACGTAAGGTCGTGCAGCCGGAGAACTAGCGGACGCCCTAGACTACTGCAAAGCAAACCGCTATCTAAGAAGTACGGTGGAGTTAGCTGGGCATAAGGAAGGTAAGAAACTGCGACGTCTACTATGGCGACAGCTACAGACAACAGAGACTCAGAGACAAGGTTATTTGCCAAGATCCAGTTAATGAACGAAAAATGACCATCCACATCAGGACTGAATTAGTTCATTTAGTCCAAGCCCAACATAAGAGAAAGACGGGAATACCAAAGATTGTTTTGCCAAAAATGGGTAATTACTTACTTACTTACTTAGGTGGGAATTACAGTTCGGGGTGAACCTGGGCCTCAACCAACATCCTTCTATAACGACTTCGATTTCGGGGTCTCTCTCTCCAGTTTCGCACTCCAAGTCGGTTGAAGTCTTCATCCTTCCGTGATTTCCCTGCAATGTGCTTTCGAAATCGAACACCCGACGAGCCGTAGCGTTTGTGCCCATCCGCTCTACGTGGCCCAACCATCGTAGCCTCGCGATGCGTACTCTTCTGGCTATGCCCATGTCGCGGTACAGCTCATACAGCTCGTTGTTGCATCTTCTTCTCCACACATTGCCTTCGTATACGGGACCAAAGATCATTCGGAGAATTTTTCTTTCGAAATGACCAAGGGTTTCCTCATCCGCTTTCGATAAGGTCAATGCTTCTGCGCCGTACAGCAGGGCTGGGATGATTAAGGTCTTATATAAGGTTACCTTGGTTTTTCAGGAGAGGGTTTTGTTTCACAATTGCATTCTTAATCCAAAGAAGCAACGGTTGCAAAGAGTTATTCTCCGTTTGATCTCCGCACTGATGTTGTTGTCCGTGTCTACAGCGGATACTAGGTAGACGAAGTCCTGTACTACCTCGAAGTTATGTCTGTCTATTGTGACGTATTGTCCAATTCGTCGATGTTCTGTGTCCTTATTTGATGACAACATATACTTTGTTTTGCCCTCATTAACCATCAAACCCATTTTTGCCGCTTCTGTTTCGATACTCGCAAAAGCATTTATGACATAACGCTTTTTTCTTCCCATTACATCAATATCGTCTGCATAGGCGAGTTATTGTACAGACTTTTGAAAGAGTCTCGAAAGGTCTCGATGAGTTCCTTACCGACCTTACTTGACTTGAGCAGCGTGAGCTCTCCAAAGTCATCCTGCATAGTCGTACGAGTTTTGCAGGGATGCCGAAACTAGACATGGCTCTGTACAGCTCGTCTCTGTAGATACTGTCATACGCGGCCTTGAAATCGATAAAAGAAGGTGAATATCGATATTACGTTCTCGGGTTTTTTCCAAGATCTGCCGTAATGTGAAAATTTGGTCTATTGTGGACTTCTCTGGTCTAAAACCACATTGATAAGGACCTATCAATTTGTTGACGTGGGGTTTCAGACGTTCACATATTATAGCAGACAAGATCTTATAAGCGACGTTAAGGAGGCTTATCCCTCTATTATTGGCGCAGTTGTGAGGGCCTCCTTTCTTTAGGATCGGGCATACGATACTGAGGTTCCATTCATCGGGCATGCTTTTTTCTTCCGACCATATCATGCAGATCAGCTGGTGCATGCTCCTTTCCAACTGATCTCCAGCTGCCTTGAAAAGTTCGGCATCAAGGCCATCTGCACCTGCAGTCTTATTTGATTTAAGTTTGCATATAGCAAGCTTAACTTCTTCTAGGTCGGGAGGACTGCATTCTTGGTCATCGTCCAAGCTGAATGGGGCAATCTGCCTGACAGCGGAATTTGTGTCCTCATCGCCGTTAAGCAGCCTGCAGAAATGATCTTTCCAGATCCTCAGTAGCGACTGTGACTCTATAACTATGTTTCCCTGCTGGTCTTTACAGGCCTGAGTTCGGGGGTTGCCACCCTGGCAGGATCTGTTTACCTTTTGGTAAAACTTCCGAATCTCATTCCTGTCATGGCACCTCTCTATTTCCTCGAGCGCTTCTCATGCTGCTTCTTTTTCTTTTTGAGAAGTCGGTGTTCTTCCCTTCTTCTCTCCTTGTAAATCTCGTTATACCGATCGTATACAGCCCTCGTTCGTGTTTGCAAAAGCATTTGTCGTGCTCTTTGCTTGGCTGCATTTGCCTGCCTACATTCTTCATCGAACCATGGGTTTCGTTTTGGTGGCCGAGTGAAACCCAGAACCTCAGAGGCAGCGGTTCTGATGGCTTCTTGGCATTGCTGCCACTGGTCTTCAAAGTTTAATGCTTGCGGCATGGGATTCAAGGATAATTGAAGGGACACTCGATTGGAAAAGGCATTGGCAATTTCTTGCGATTGTAGCTTTCCGACGTCATATCTCTTCACAGCGTTAGTTCGTGCTGGTCGGGAACAAGATATCCTCATTCGTACCTTGGCTACAACAAGGTAGTGGTCCGAGTCAAAGTTGGCCCCTCGGAAAGTTCGGACATCTAGCACACTGGAAGAGTGCCTTGCGTCTATCGCAACATGGTCAATTTGGTTGACGGTTAATTGATCTGGGGATCGCCATGCGCCTTTATGAATTTTGAGATGCGGGAAGCGTGTATACTACTTACAACAAGATTTAGCCCAGCAGCAAAATCGATTAGCCTCAATCCGTTTTCGGAGGTTTTGTCGTGGAGGCTATGCTTACCGATTGTGTTTCCAAAGATGTCCTCCTTCCCTAGCTTTGCGTTAAAATCGCCAAGAAAGATTTTCACGTCGTGTCTAGGGCACTGCTCATATGTTTCTTCGAGGAGCTCGTAGAAACAGTCTTTGGATCGTCGTCTTTTTCTTCTGTGGGGGCGTGGGCGCATATCAGGCTAATGTTGGCGAATTTAGCCCTGATGCGGATGGTTATTATACGCTCATTGACTGGATTTTGGCTAATCACCTTATCCCTGAGTCTTCCTCTAACGACAAATCCGCACCCGAATAGGCGCTGTTTCTGTTGTCTGCAGCAGTCGCCATAGTAGATGTCACAGTTTTTCATCTTCTTTACGCCCGGTCCACTCCATCGCACTTCTTGGATGGCGGTTATGTCTGCTTTGCAGCAGTCCAGGGCGTCCGCTAATTCTCCAGCTGCACGTAGTATATACTGTCATCAAATAAGGACACAGAACATCGTCGAATTGGACAAAACGTCACAATAGACTGACACAACTTCGAGGTAGTACAGGACTTCGTCTACCTAGGATCCGCTGTAGACACGGACAGCAACATCAGTGCGGAGATCAAACGGAGAATAACTCTTTGCAACCGTTTCTTCTTTGGGTTAAGAAGGCGATTGAGAAACAAAAACCTCTCCTGAAAAACCAAGGTATATAAGACTTTGATCATCCCAGTCTTGCTTTACGCTGCGGAAGCATGGACCTTACCGAAAGCGAATGAGGAAACCTTTGGTCGTTTCGAAAGGAAAATTTTCCGAATGATCTTTCGTTCTGTATCCGAAGACAATGTGTGGAGAAGAAGATGCAACAACGAGCTGTATGAGCTGTACCGCGCCATGGGCATAGCCAGAAGAGTACGCATATATCTTTTGCCGGTGATATGGGAATCCTGATGACAGACAAGTCTTCTAAAAATTCTTTACGAAAATTGCAAAATGCACTCGATAAATACGCAAACACGGCGAAGAAAAATAAACGGATCAAAACTTGCGCATCCAAAAACATTATGCACTACAAAAGCTTTTTTAGATCCTGTTTTCATTTGCCTCGACTGTCTGCTTAAAATCGATTCAAAACACCTCTTCAGCATAAATATCCTTACCGTTTGAAAAACCAGCATGCCATCGCGTTGTGACGTAAGAAGCCTACAATCGCAACAGTGTGTCCCTTCAGCTGTTGTTACAATATCAAGCTTCAGCTGTTAACTATACATTAACCTAGAAAAAAAAAGTTGAAGTATGTACAAGTACATAGGTACTTGGCAGTGGCTCACATTAACGGCGCCGTTTTTACGACAGTGCTCAATAAATGTCCATGAAACCAACTTTGAAACAAAAAACAATACAACTTGGCATACACATTTAAACTGGGCCTACTCACATTTCGAAAAGGCAAAAAGCCTTTCAGATAAGCACGTTAGAGACCAATTTCAATTGTCGGGGCCTTTACTCTTATTAAAAAGAAAGCTGCTACGTGCTACGTAAACAACTATCGATATACACTGCCGCTCATCTGAATAGGTTCACTGTTTATCGTACCTTACTGTAAAACTCTTTACATACATATGGCAATGACAGGTCTGTGCTATGTATGTAATGAAAGAGCATTATTATGCGCTTACTTTGGAAAAAAAAATTCTCTTAATACTTACCGTTGCTCTCACACGCCTACTAAACTTAATTTATTAAAAAAAAAGCAAGTGTTTTTTGGCTCATCTGAATAGGTTCAATAGCAAAAAGTGGAAGAAAACAAGAAAATTACATAACTGTAATTAGATATTTTATTTTCCACGACACAGTAATTTATGTTAATAGTGGGTATTGCCACCTTTCTTCGAAATTGACTCGAAAATCCGATTTGGAATGGAGTCATAGAGCTTCTTTAGATAGGTTGGCGAAATCTCCGACCACGATTCCTTGATTCCCTTGATTAAGGACTCCTTGTCTTCATACTGTCTCCCCGACTCATATACCTTACGCGAAAGAAGTCCCCAAGCGTTCTCAATGATGTTAAGGTCAGGTGAGTAAGGAGGCCATACCAACACGTCTACATTTTGGCTCTGAATCCATTGCTTTACAGAACTCGCTGTATGGATTGCTGCATTGTCATGCTGGAATGACCACGGTATTGGTCCAAAAAGGTTAAAAATTTGCGGGAAGGCCTTTTCCAGCACACCTTTGTATACATTTGCGTTCATTCGCGATGTAAGGAATTGAAGCTCAAAAGTTCCATAGTATGAAATCGCTCCCCACACCATGACACTGCTTTCACAACTATGCAAACGGCTTAAATAATGCTCTTCTTTACGAAGGTCATGAAAATAGTAATTGTAGCCATCTGGACCCTCCAAGTTAAATTTTTTTTCATCTGAAAATATAACTCGCCTCCACTCCGATTTCCACGACATGTATTTTTTACAAAACTGGAGACGATTTTCCTTTCGCTTTTCATTCAGAGGCGGTTTTTTTGGATCTTTAATCTTTTTAAATGTTTAGCACTCTTAATTATTCGTTTCACTGTAGCCACACTACACTTAACAGCAGTTTTGACTCTAATTTTTGACGCGGAATCATGCGAATTGGAAGCAGCTCTGATGATTGCACGCCTATCGACCATTGATGTGGCCTTATAAGTTCCACCTTTCATGTTTTTTCCGTAGTTTTTAATGTTCCGCAAATAATGGCCCACTAAATTTTGGCTTCTTTCAATTTTTTCCGCGATTTCTCTTTGACTTAGTCCTAATTCGCGAAATGCTTCTATTTTGCCCTTTTCTTCCTCGGTTAAGGGTTTTCCGCGGCCCATTTTTCTAACTTACGGTTTTAAAAAGTTCGATTTACTAAAAAAAACTTAGCCTTAGCTACAAGACCCACGCACATCAATTGAAATTAATTTTTTTGCTGTCGAACCTATTCAGATGAGCCAAAAAACCCTTGATTTTTTTTTAATAAATTAAGTTTAGTAGGCGTGTGTGAGCAACGGTAAGTATTAAGAGAATTTTTTTTTCCCAAAGTAAGCGCATAATAATGCTCTTTCATTACATACATAGCACAGACCTGTCATTGCCATATGTATGTAAAGAGTTTTACAGTAAGGTACGATAAACAGTGAACCTATTCAGATGAGCGGCAGTGTACTATTTCACTAAAGATACGCAGCTTTAGTTTGCGAAAGAGTAATAACTCCACTCTACTCTAGTGCGTTACCGTGGTTTTGAAAGGCGTTTGTTTAGGAGCTAAAAACAAGTAAGCTCCTTAAAATATCAATGCTCTCAAATGCAAATCCAAAAATATTATTTTTAATCAATACTCCACGTCACTATTGTTTGGTTGTGAAAAGTCATAGGTAATTGTTCAGACACATCAAAGGATAATGGCAGAATTTATTGAGTTTATTAGGCGAACTGACAATCGTCATCTACAAACACACATTCGATTCAAGGTGAAATCATTTCAAATTAGCTTTTTGCGTAGTTTGCTGCTTTTAAAGTATTCCTTTCCATTTAGATTAAAGAAGTGTTCCAAGAACGTAACAACGATTTGGCCAACAGACAGCAACGGTATGAAAATTGTTAAATATAATTTATCAAGAAAAAGAAAACCTATTGGCGGTGTTTAGCTTAAAGACAATGCTGGCTGCAGAGGAACTGCAGCAAGAGGAAGAGTTGGCGAATCTATTTAGAGCCCGAGTCTTTGCAAACGTCCAAAAGCGATTGGACTGGATTTCCAAGGCAAAGTTCGAAAGAACAGAAGCTGAAACAGAGTTTTTGAAACTGAAACAAATTCAAAGGGAGCTGTAAGTATTTTTATGCATTAAATACCCTTACTCGTAATTATATAAAAAAAAATAAGTATTCTAAAGTGATTAAATTATGATACCTCTATGTGACAGTTGATAAGGCAATTATGTCAGTAGTGGCCACTTAAAGGTGTCTTCTTCTAATCATTTTTTAAGTTTTCCCTACGCATATTGTGCCATCATTCTTGACGACGAGTCATAATAAACAAAAGCAATAAAAGTACAATCCTTCTTGTTCCAGGATCAACTGTGAAGAGATGCGCCCGATGGAAAGCAAAAAGATTACCGAGGACACCAAGAGGATTCAATTAATTCAAATTGCTGAGAAGAAAGCCCTTGAAATGAAGGAGAAGGAAATCGATAAGATTTGGTTCGAGGCAACGATGTGTCTAGAACGAGAAAAAGAGAAGCAGCAGCAATATGAGGAGCATTTGAAGAAAATAATAGCAAGTCAATCGGTGAATCTGCTGGATAGCCAACTGGAACATCTAAAGCAAATTAAGGAGCTGGAAAATGAAGAAAAACGGGAAGAGAATTTGAGGTAGGGCTATGTGTGTTTCAAGAGCATAGTGATTAAAATATTTATATATTTCTATGTTTGTAGAATCGAACGATCAGATCACGCTGAAGCACTTATTTTTGATTTTGAAACCAGACAAAAATTGAACAACAAAATCAAGGAAGGAACAAAACAAAAGGTAGGCTTTTTAGCGAGATGAAATGGTTGTGAGACCAGCTGACCTTATTGATGTCCATCAGGTGAATGTTTTTGAATTCCGGGTTACATATGCGCATTTAATTGGAGCTGATAAGAATTCTTGAACAATTTTTGGAAACAATGTCAATTCAAGTTTCATTTAATTTTTTTTAACAAAACGTGATAGTAAGTCATAATGAATGTGCAGTACTTTTTTCCATTTTAAATTACCTCTATAACTGATTATACAGAACGATTCTAACTTAATTTTTAAAACATTTTTTGATGTAACCGTTACATTATGATTTGAGGTGCCCGTGGGGTAATGGTTAGCGTATTTGCTGATGTTTTGCGGAAGTTCTAATTAATTATCCGTAAGCGCCATTCTAAATTGGTTTTGTTAGGAGTTTCGATGATCAGACATCCAGACATGTTCGAATAACCGTTTTCGTCTTCATTTTCGTGCAAAATTGGTAAATTAATCACTAGCCTAGTTTGGTCTTAATACCTTTTGGTTGAATTTGTTTATCTTATTTCTATCAAAGCATCTCTCAGTTCCCTCAAACAAAGGATACCAATGATGCTTCCTTTTCTTTTTTGAGAATTCGGTGTTCTTCCCGTTTTTTCTTTTCTTATAATTCTCACTGGACCGGTCAAAGGCAGCTTGTACCTACTCTTTTGCAACAACATTATTTGAAGTGCTTTTTGTTTGCCTGCATTCTTCGTCGAACCATAGGGTTTCGTTTATGAGACAGCAGATGAGACACTATGGTTCTGATGGCATTTTTGCAATTTCACAGTGTTAGTTCGCTTGTGTTCTGAACAGGATATCCTTTCTCGTACCACCGCACCGCTACAGGAATGTGGCTGAATTTGCCCCCTCAGAAGATGAGGTGGGTAAAGTACCATTATGAATTTTGAGATGCGGTAAACGTATAGCCCCGCAGCAAAATCGACTAGCGAGAGTACATCAGAGGCGATGATTGCGAAATCTATTCTAAAAATAAAATAGTAAAATAAAAAAATAATAAAATAAAAAATGTCCTCTTTCCCTATCTTTGCGCTAAAATCGCCCAGGACAATTTTCAAGGCTTGTCTAGTACATTGCTCACATGTTTCTTCGAGGAGTTTCTAGAAACAGTCTTTATTGTTTTTCCCCTCTGTGGGAGCGTGGGCGCATATTAGGCTAATGTTGGTGAATTTAACGCAGATGTTGATGGTCGTTATATATAATACATATACGCTTATTCCCTGGATTTTGGCTGATAACCTTATCACTGAGTCTACCTCTAACAACAAATCCGTATTCAAATGAGAGCTTTTTCTGTTGTCTGTAGCCTTCGCCATAGTTGATATCACAGTTTTTCATATTTCTAATGCCCGGCTCATTCATTGGATGGCGATTATATCGTGTGCAGCAGTGTAACGCTCCTTTCACATTAAACGATTTCGCTCGTGCGGGAAAAAATCGCCCGGGCAATTTTTCTTGATCGACTGTTGAAGAGTACGAGACCTTTCACATTGCACGATTAGAACACGGGCACGTTTTGTAATCGTGTTGCAGCCGTCCAGTACTACTAGAACCGCACGGCTACCGTATCGCCCTCTAGCTCAGTGTGTTACGTGACCAAATGTACGCTTTCACACTAGACGGTCTTTAGTCGTACGGGAATCCATAGTTTTCATCCAGACCAGACCAAATGTTCCGATGAACTGATTTTTTTACACGAGGACACAAAAAAAGAGTTGGTCTCTTTACAATAATGTCGACCTCGTACGTATCCTTAGCCCTTAACCCTTTTTTTTACTACCGATAACTACTCGTATGTACGATTGTACGATTTTTATCGTTCAATGTGAAAGTAGCACGAGCGAAATCGTGTAATATGAAAGGAGCGTAAGGCTTCAGCTAATCCTATCGTTGCACACAGTTCGTTTAGGGATCTTGTGTTCCACATGCAGCCACGAAGCTAGGGTCATCAACGCTGGAATCATTACTGTAATCCAAGGCTGTTGGTTTTGTTTTGGAGCCGTAAAATTTTTACGTAGCTGGGTAGTTAGCCCTACGAACAACCCCCAACGTGGGGAGACAGGTACCCTTTGAGATCCGGTTGGATATGAAGGATTGTTGAGTCCGGTGTCAGTACCCTGTTGCAGGGGTTTGAAAACTGCCGTTGGCTCACCAGAACCTCATCTGCCTCTATCTCTTTTTTAATGCTCTGTTCTACTGCTGAAGTCTATTATTGGTTCTCTAAGTTCCGCTTTGATGTACCCCATAAGCTCTGTCAGATGAATTAGTCAGCTATTTTTCGCAGAGCACGATTGTGTTACTCTATTTTTTCTCGTCCCTCGCACTATTTCTTTGGCAAATCAACTGTGCCAATACAAGCCCATCCATAAAACTAATTTCTTGTTGATCATTTTGATTTTCCAGAAAGAATTGCAAGCAATTGAGAATGAAAACCAACTAAAGATGCGACAAACTCGATTCTCGGAAGCTGAAAATAATGAAATTCAAAACATTCAACTAAAACAGGAGGAAAATGTCAGAAAATTGAATAGGGTGAGACACCGGCGGGACTTAGTACAATAACGCTTGTCGTTTGAAATCTCAGAAAATCTTTCCAGAGCTAAAATTGCCATTTTAAATTTGATTTTCAGGATTTGGAGAAAAAGTCCCACGCCGAATACCTACAACATGTAAAAGACAAGAAATTCGAAATGAATTGCAGGAACAAGATGCTGGACACTGTGAGTCTTACAAAACCTCCTTTGCAATTTATAATTTGCCTTTCCATTCTTTTCTTTGCAGGCACTAGTAGCATATGGAAGGCGGATGCAGCCGGAACCCATAGCAAAGACACCATACCAGAAGTCTATTCGCTAAAACAAGCTCCTTTATCGCTTTCCAAATTAAATCCAATAAAATTGAATAACAAATGTTGCCTTCATTTCAATTGAATGCATTCGATTTCCTGTGAGAAGTAAATTGAGTGAGATCTGATAAAAGTCCAGTTTGATAAATGCCTAACGTAAGCAATTAACAAGGCTTATCAGCGCCAGGGATCATTTTGGTCGCCATTGGTTTGGTAATTTGATTCGAATTAAAATAATTACAACCGAAACCACACCACACACAACACACCGTAAATTATTGACAGTACTGTCAGGTTGAAGTGTCACAAAAAGTCGCAGCAAAACCAAACTTTGAAATTGATTTGATCTCGTGGAGAGCTAAGCTTGTTAACACATGTTCGCTCGTTCATAGAGTATGCTATGACATGTGTAGTAAAGCCGGACTGACGAGACGAGTGGAAAATAGATTCAATTCAATGTCATGAAACTTGAAAAACTTCATGTTGCTAGTTTGGATTGATTACTTGAAATAATTTGAATGGTCGGTCGTTTTGGTTTACTTTCAACTTAAAACTACGACGTGATGTATGCGTGATGCGTCAGTCGAAAGTGAAGTGGCTTGTCAACAGGTCACCAAAAGAAGTGTAATGAAGACGTCAGCAACACAATTCAAGTTTCTTATCGAAGTGTTTATCATTGACAGTGCTTTTGTTAAAGCTGACTCTGGCTCAGAATTGTGACGTAAGGTTCGAAATAAACTGAATCACGGTCTCACAAGCCCAAGTTTGTTGAACTTGGATTTAATACAAATACTTCCGGACTTCCTTTTCCATTCGTGCAAACAGTCAATCGCTGTTACGCTAATAAACCGATTGCAATCCACACAAAGATGTACTATTTTCAAGATAGCCACTAAAGTCATTCTCTTTTTATATTGTAGCCTGCGGCTCTTATACTTCATCCCTTTTCCCTTCAAAGCATACCTGGAGAATCTGAAAACTTACTTTTTCAATTTATAAACTATTTCCCATTTGATACAAAGTAAGAATTGCTCCACGAGAGCTACCTTTCCTATTGCAAACCGAAACCACTATAGCCTGCGTTGAATTCAAATTCAAACCGAACCACAAAAATAACTTGTTTCTAATTGAAAGCCGCAAGATAAGCGACATTCTCGAACCACACGGGATTCCATTGAAACCACAAACTTTTCTTTTTGGAGATTTGGTACTCGCACACCATCGGTGAACGGAGCGAATCTACTTTAACAAATGCTTCCTCATCCATTACCACCTGCCGATTCTATTAATCTTAATACGAGCCGAGTTGAAAGGCAAAAGCATACCGACCTCCCTCCCGCCGAGTGATAGTGGCTGATTTAAACGCTTGTCTGTTTGACAGATGATAACTAGGCGCGCGCTCAACATAACTATATGCCTTATGTCTTACGGCAATGTAGCTTGTGGCCTTCATCCAGGGTCGTTCGTTGTTGTGCGTCTGTAAGAAAAATTTACGAGAAATACTTTGGCACAAAAGCTGAGTGCGGTTCAAATAAATTTGTTCGATCATGCAAAGGCTAAAACTCCTACTCCCTTACATGGCTTAATGTTGTGTATTCGCATTCGGATTACAACTCGGCATGTATTTCAGATTGATGTCGTTGCTGTTGAGTCAACTCTGTCTGCTACCGTCCATGCTTACTCATGGCAATCAAGATGAACTTTAATTTGGGACGTAATAAATTTTAACGGGAGGCAGCTGGCTACGGTCAGTATGACAATTCGCTGAGTTCAACTAACTTTGAGAGCCTAAACATTGAGCAACAATCTACGTTCGATTAACAAGTTATTCAATCGATAAATAAAAGTGATGGTTTTTAAATGTAAATGAGAAAACTTAAGGAACGACGAGATGGAACCAGCAGCAAGCTTACATGAGCTGTATATTTTCTAGCAACGGTAATACATTTTTCTTAACAATCGTGAATCTTGATATTGAAGCAGAACTTTTGCCAGTGCGGGCATTTTTTTTTACTTGCCAAATTGCTGTGCTAAATTGAACATTTATATTTCTTTTGAATAACATCGAACGGAGAGGTTAATAAGAGTTATGTCTGATAGAATTGTAAGCAAAATGAACTTTGAAGCCTTCGAATTAAGTTGACTTGTCTATTTGGCATGGGTGGAATGAAGAATTGCGTCTTCCCAGATTCCAGATTCACTCAGGTCTCTGGAAATCTCTCCTGACTTGGTCTAAAGGGTTGACTCGGTCAAACGGGTTGACTCGGTCAAACGGGTTGACTCAGTCGAACGGGTTGACTCGGTCGAACGGGTTGGCTCGGTCGGACGGGTTGACTCGGCCGAACGGGTTGACTCGGCCGAACGGGTTGACTCGGTTGAACGGGTTGACTCGGTCGAACGGGTTGACTCGGTCGAACGGGTTGAGTCGGTCGAACGGGTTGAGTCGGTCGAACGGGTTGAGTCGGTCGAACGGGTTGACTCGGTCGAACGGGTTGACTGGGTCGGACGGGCTA
Source organism: Melanostoma mellinum (assembly GCA_914767635.1). NCBI lineage: Eukaryota > Metazoa > Arthropoda > Insecta > Diptera > Syrphidae > Melanostoma > Melanostoma mellinum. Next base: position 158,037,338 of record OU612059.1, on the reverse strand, counting down.
ACTCGGTCGAACGGCTTAACTCGGTCGGGGCTAACTCGGTCGAACGGGTTGAGTCGGTCGAACGGGTTGACTCGGTCGAACGGGTTGACTCGGTCGAACGGGTTGACTCGGTCGAACGGGTTGAGTCGGTCGAACGGGTTGAGTCGGTCGAACGGGTTGACTCGGTCGAACGGGTTTGAATGGGTCGGACGGGCTAACTCGGTCGAACGACTTAACTCGGTCGGGGCTAACTCGGTCGAACGGGTTGACTCGAACGAACGTTTTGACTCGGTCGAACGGGTTGACTCGGTCGAAAGGGTTGACTCGGTCGAACGGGTTGACTCGGTCGAACGGGTTGACTCGGTCGAACGGGTTGACTTGGTCGAACGGGTTGACTCGGTCGAACGGGTTGACTCGGTCGAACGATTGACTCGGTCGAACGGGTTGACTCGGTAAATTGATTGGGCTTACTCGCGTAATCGAGCTGACTCAATTTATCGGTTTTTTCGTTTTATTGGGTTAGTTTATTTAATTGGTTCGACGTGAGTCGGTTTTCAGGTTAATTTAATTAATAGTCTTGACTCTATTTAACCGCATGACTTTATTAGCCTGAATCAAATATTCGGGTTTCCTCGGTTATTTAAGTTGACTCGTTATATTGTTTTGATTCGGTTGATTGGGTTTACTCATAGAATTAACTCAACTGGTTTCAAAGAGTTGACGAGTGACTCACTTAGTCTGACTAAGCTGACTCAGTTTATGAGGACGTTTGGATGCATCGTGTTGACTCGGTTAATTAGGCAGAATAAGTTGGGTTCACTCTATCAAAGGGGTTGGCTCGGTTGTTTGGGTTGACTGATTAATTAATTGGGCTGACTAGTTTACCTACTCGTGCTGACTGGCATGATTGAGCTGACTGTGTTTATCAATTTTGTTCGGTTTATTCGACTGGCATGTTTAATTGAATCGAACGGGTCAATTAAGCTGGCTCAGACTTCGGGTTAACTCAATTCATCGGTTGATCTGATTCGATATTTGGGTTTACTCGGTGTTAACGCCCCATCCTACTCTTTTACTTGTTATATACTAATAATCAGTATTCAGTTGTGATCTAACCGCGAACCGATGCAGGTCGAATAAATCTTCTAAGCTAAAACGCGATTGTCTTTTCATTTCATTAAAAAGTACCTGAATTTCAAACTCAGTATTTATCAGTGGTCCTTCGTAGACGGATAGTAAAAAGTTAAATTTACTTTTTTAAACAAATTAATAACAATTTGCTCAAGTTAAACTGCATTAAAAAAAAAAAAAAAACAACCGCAAAACATCACACAATAATCGACATATTGTTCCCCTCGCAAATTGCTACGTGAACCCCAGTGCAACAGTTACATTGTACATAGGTGCTAATCGAAGCATCACATACATACATTCATTTTTTTTGGCAAACGATTTCTTTCTCTCTCCCGTAAATTCCATCATCGATGCTAGTGCAACTGTTATGTTAATTTCGAATCGAATTTATTTATTTCCCATAAACACATACATACATACATGCATTCTTTGGAGATCGCGCACGCGTATGTATAACACATTTATTAGTGGGCAACAGTCAAGCATATAAGCACATAGGAATAGAATCATCTTGTAATTGTTGGAAAACGGTTTTTCATTTCTACAAAGTACCGTCGCGTCGTCAACGTGTGCCGTTTTTTCTTTAAAGAGTTACAAAGTACAGTGCAAAAAAAACTCAAAAAATTTCTATTTTGTAAATTTCTTTTCGTTGACTATTTTTTTTCGCTATGACCGGTAGAAGTAGCATAATAAAGCGTGATGTGTCGAGAAACAGCATTAAAAGGTGTTTAACGGCAAGTAAAAAAGCCGAATCGTTTGATCAGGCAGAGCTGGAATCTTACATCACCCTCCTGTCCGATCATTGGAACAATTTTATGCTGGCTCAGGAGGCCGTCGAGCTCTCGTGTGGTGAAGAAACGCTTGAGGATCAACAGGCGGAAAGGGAGCAGGGAGAGGATTGGTATCGCGAAGCTTTATCAAATTTCAAAAGAGCGATGTGCAGGATAAGCACTGAAATTCCCCCGGTCACAAACGATAGTTCGTCCGCACCAGTTGTGGCTAAGATCCGCTTACCGCCTCTTGGCCTGCCAAAATTCTCTGGGGAAGCAAAGGACTGGAAGCCATTCCATGATGCATTTGTATCAGTGGTACACAATGCGCCATCTTTGTCCGGTGGACAAAAGTTGCAGTATCTGCGGTGCTCATTGGCGGATAGCCCACGTGCGCTCCAAATAGTAAACGGATTGCCAATAACCGACAATAACTACGAGCAGGCTTGGGCTCTGCTCACAAAACGGTATGATGTGCAAAGGGTGCTGATCGATGCTCATTTTCGCGCGATTTTTGCTTTAAAAAAGCTATTCAATGAGACTTCGGCAGGCCTGAGAAATTTGGTTGACGCAACTCAAGAGCACTTCCATAGTCTCAAAGCGCTAGGCAGACCGGTTACCAACTGGGACGATTGGTTAGTACATTTAACTGTGAGCAAACTCGACTCCGAAACCCATAGGCAATGGGAATTATCATTATCGGAAGACACCGTCCCCAAATTCGACGACCTCGTGTGTTTTTTGGAAAAAAGATGTCGATCTCTTGATGCCATTGAATCTCGCCTGAAGCCATCAACATCAAAAGACGCACCACAAAAGGGTAAGCCAAAACCAGTTCTATCTTCGCTTCTTGCATCGACATCATCCGCACAAAAACAAGAAAGGTCGTCGGCGGAGGTATGTCCTGTCTGCTCAAAGAGTCACAAGATTTTTAGTTGCGACAAGTTCCAAGAATTCAATGTAAAAGGAAAATGGAGTTTCGTCAAAGAAAACAAACTTTGTTCAAATTGTCTTAGTCCTGGGCATTTAGATGAAAAATGTCGAAGTTCAAATACCTGCCGCACTTGCCACAAACGTCATCACACATTGTTGCATGATGCACCGACTTTGTCATCGATCCACGTTACGCAGTCATATTCCGCGAACACTCAACACCACGTACTTTTAGGAACCGCTTTGGTTAAAGTTGTCGATGCATCTGGTCGATACCAACGAGCTCGTGTGCTTTTCGATAATGGGTCGCATTTGACTTTCGTAAGTGAAAGTTGCGTGCAGAGACTCGGATTAAGACGATCCCCACAAACGATTATGATCCACGGCATTGGCGCTACAGCAGCTGGAAGCTCTAACGGGGAAGTTCAACTTAAACTTTCATCCTCAAATAACAGCTTTTGCACTACCATCACCGCTCACATTTTGCCCAAGCTCACCAACATGCTTCCACCTAATCGCATATGTCAACAGAATTGGCCTCACCTTAAATCGCTTGAGCTTGCCGACCCTCATTTCGATGCACCCGCCGCTATCGACATCCTAGTTGGAGCAGATGAACTGGGACAGTTCCTTTGCGCAGGTTTGGTCAGAGGTCCTATAGGCACGCCCGTCGCACAGGAATCTACGCTAGGGTGGATTCTTTTTGGAAAGGTAAATGATTCAGCATCACTCGTTTCAACTTCTCTTTTTGATAGGCATTCTGTACCTGCATCATCCGCTATAAACGTTTCAACCGCAGTAACCACATTACCCGCATTATCCGCTTTGGGTTGTTCGTTAACCGCATCTTCCGCAAAAACCCTAACAAACGCTGCACCCGCAAGAAATACTGCAATCGCAGGGCTCGCAGTAAATGTCTCCGCAGCAGTAACTGCAGAAACCGCATCACCCGCATTATCAACCGCTGTCGGCTGTTCATCAACCACATCGTCCGCAAAAATAGCAGCTACCGCAACACCTGCAAAAACTACTACCAACGCAGCACCCGCAATAAATGCTTCAGCCACAGAAAACACAACGTCCGCTTCATCCGCTATTGGCTGTCCATCAGCCGCCGCACTCGCAATTACCGCACCAATCTCAAACTCGGACAGGCTTAACTCGGCCGTATGCTTGTTTTGCGACACAGCGCTTGCTAAAGCGGTTGCGAAATTTTGGCACATTGAGGCCTTACCCAACGTGAAACATATTACTATTGAAGAGAAAGCCTGCGAAGAGATCTTCGAAAAAACACATTACCGCCAGGAGGATGGTAGATACGTTGTCAGCCTTCCATTCAAACCTGACTGCCGCCTCGGTGATTCTCGCCACGCAGCAGTTAGAGCGCTTTATCGCATGGAGGCTATATTTCGTAAAGATGGAAGTCTAAGAGATCAATATAAGGCCTTCATTCAAGAGTTTATTGACCTCGGCCACATGGAAAAAGTAAGTCAACCACCTCCGCCAGGAAAGCATTACTATATGCCGCATCGAGCCGTTATCAAGGACACTAGCACAACGACCAAGTTACGGGTCGTTTTTAATGCTTCCTGCCGCACTACAACCGGATTTTCCCTCAATGACACACAAATGATTGGTCAACAGCTTCAACCTGACCTCTACTTGGCGCTCATACGAATGCGAACTTATCGTTTCGCTTTGAGCGCTGACGTGGCCAAGATGTATCGTCAGGTAAGAATCAACAGCAATCAAATTGACTACCAACGCATCGTATGGCGCAATTCTCCCGAAGAAGACTTCGAAGACTACCGCATTCTAACTGTCACATACGGCGTAGCTTCATCATCGTATCTTGCTATCAAAGCAATTCAACAAGTTGCTTTAGACGAAGGCAAAAACCACCCTGCAGTGACCAACGTCATCATGAATCATTTCTACATGGATGATCTCTTAACCGGCAGCCATGACGAAGAGGATTTGCAATATATACAAACAGAGGTGTCCGCTGTACTAAACAAAGGAGGTTTTTTGCTTCGTAAATGGTCTTCGAATTCGTCGCTCGTTATTAATGCTATACCTGAAGACCAACGTGAAGTCCTTCAGCCATTGGACTTTTCAGACGCAGATGGAGTTAGAACGCTTGGCCTTCAATGGGACCCGTCATCGGATCAATTGTCATTTTCTGTCAAAATTCCAGAGGTAAGACCAACAAAGATAACGAAGCGCTTACTTCTTTCAGAAGCATCAAAGTTGTTTGACCCGCTGGGTCTTCTCGCTCCAACTACAATTATCCCCAAAATGCTTTTCCAGCGCCTTTGGCAACCAAAGGTGGACTGGGATGAAGCAGTTCCCGATGACGTTAATAAAAGCTGGCTTCATTATATGGTGCATATAGTAAAGATCGCAGCTATTAAAGTGCCACGATGGGTTTCTTTTGGAATACCGAACGCAGTGTCTGATGTGCATGGCTTCGCCGACGCTTCGCAGAACGCATACGCCGCTGCCGTGTATATCCGCACCATCCAACCAAACGGCGAAGTCACTGTTCAGTTGCTTACGGCTAAAACGAGAGTTGCGCCGTTGAAAGTGGCAATGCTTTCATTGCCTCGTCTTGAGCTTTGCGCAGCCGCTCTTTTAGCTCAACTGGTGAAGACGATAAAACCTATTCTGGAAACCAACATCCGTCATGTCTTTGGTTGGACAGACTCAAGCATAGCGCTCGCATGGATCCGCCAATTCCCTGGTAAGTGGTGTACGTTTGTTGCTAATCGTGTTTCGCAAATACAGGAAATCATACCACCCGAAAATTGGTACCATGTGCCATCCGCCGACAACCCAGCTGATTGCGCTACCAGAGGCATACTACCAGAAAACTTATCCGCACATTCGCTCTGGTGGAATGGCCCTCTCTGGCTGCAGTTGCCCCAGTCTTCATGGCCTCCGCAAAAAATCTTTTCAACCAACGTAGATCAACGCTCTGAATCTGTCAACACCGCAACTACTTCGTACAAACCACCTATCTGGGAGCTAATTCAACGATACTCATCATTTAGAAAACTTAAACGTATAACAGCCTACATTCGTCGATTTGTTTTCAACCTCCAGCAAGCTGTTAGACTCCGCAAACAACAACAAGCCCAACCATTTCGAAAAAGCAAATACCTTCAACTTTTCGAATTGGATGAAGCTCTAGTCTCTTGGGTAAAGCAAACTCAAATGTCATATTTTCATGAAGACATCAAACGACTCGCATCTAACAAACCTGTCACAACTCACAGTCAACTGTTGAAACTTCACCCCTTTTTGGACGACAAAGAGCTACTGAGAGTAGGAGGTCGACTGAAGAACGCGTCGCTTACAACCGACAAGAAGTATCCTATTTTACTGCCTAAAACAGCAAAGCTCACGGAACTCATCTGTCACGACATTCATCGCATAACTCTTCATGCTGGTTCGCAATTTATGCAAGCAACTCTACAAAATCGATTTTGGATCATCGGTGCTCGAGGAGTGTTGAGAAAGATAACACTCTCGTGCCTCAAATGCCGCAAGCAGACCCACCACCTTCGCCAACAGCTCATGGGAGATTTACCAAGGCCTCGTGTAACAACATGCCGACCTTTTCTTAGCAGTGGTGTCGATTTCGCTGGGCCAGTTCATCTACGGCTCTCCAAAGGCCGAGGATCGAAGACCGTTAAAGGGTACGTTGCCGTGTTCATTTGCATGTCAACGGGCGCAATGCATTTAGAGCTTGCCAGCGACCTTTCATCCGCGACGTTCATAGCTGCTTTCAAACGGTTCGTTTCTCGTCGAGGTCATTGTAAGGACTTGTTCAGTGACAACGGGACTAACTTCACCGGCGCAGACAAAGAACTCCAAATTCTGTTAGCCGAAGCCTGCAAAAACGAAGTGGTGTCTAAATATCTTTCTGATGACGGAACAACCTGGCATTTCAACCCTCCGGTAGCGCCTCACATGGGTGGATATTGGGAAGTAGCTGTCAAACGCGTAAAATTTCATTTACGACGCACGCTCGGTGAAAACCTTTTATTTTACGAAGAATTTGCAACGCTCTTAACTGAAATCGAAGCCTGCGTCAACTCAAGGCCACTTTGCGCAATTTCCTCCGATGTGAATGATTTCTCCGCTCTTACGCCAGGTCATTTTCTGATCGGGGAACCGCTAAAAACTATCCCCGAACCCGAAACTGAAAACTTTCAAGGCCATTTAGTCAATCGGTGGCAACGCATTTCCAGTCTTCGACAACACTTCTGGAAACGATGGAGTTCCGAATATTTGGTCCAACTTCAACAACGTGCCAAGTGGGCTCGTTCTCGTCCTAACTTTGAAGTCGGAGATTTGGTCACCATTCGCGATGAGAAGCTGCCTCCAACCAAATGGAAGCTGGGCAGAATAGCAGAAGTGCATCCAGGCACCGATGGCAACGTACGAGTCGTTACGATCCGGACTTCCAGTGGATTAATGTCTCGACCAATTGTCAAAATCTCTCCACTTTTATCCTTTAATGATGAATAATCCTATATTGTTGTTTTGTTCCGATTCTCATATCTAAAATTCGAATCTTTATTACTGACTTTTCTATTGCTTTTTTGATCTATTCATTCTAACAAGCTTTAAATTTTTTAGTACTTATATAATGTTAATTTTGAACTTTTGGTTTTCTTGAATAAACCACTAAAGTAACTTTTGAAATTTTTTTTGAACAAACTGTTAATTAAACTTTTTTTGAATACAATTTTCAATTTGTTCAAGGCGGGCGGAATGTTAACGCCCCATCCTACTCTTTTACTTGTTATATACTAATAATCAGTATTCAGTTGTGATCTAACCGCGAACCGATGCAGGTCGAATAAATCTTCTAAGCTAAAACGCGATTGTCTTTTCATTTCATTAAAAAGTACCTGAATTTCAAACTCAGTATTTATCACTCGGTTTATCTGGTTGAATCGGTTAATGGGGCTTACTCTGCCAATCGGATTGATATGGTCAATGAAGTCAACCATCGAATCAGTTATTCCTGCTGATGAGGTTAATCGTATTGACTCGGTTATTCAATTTGACTCGTTGAATCTGGTTGACTCGGTGGTCGAGTTTACTCTTATCCTAAAACAATTTCAGCCACTTCTCCTGATGTTATAACCTGAATCACAATTGTAACGAACCGTCACAGTGCGGATATTTTGTGCTACAAATTTCGGGCGATATACATATAAGTATATCGGAAAAATCGAACCAACTAAACGAAAACCTCCGCAACCCACAGCAACACACGAGTTACGTACACCCCACACGATACACATTTCCAAGTTTCCTATTCCCGCATTCGTTATATGCAAACACAGGCATCAACACGCGACGTTAGATATACATTAGCCACAAACAACGATCAGTGGGTTTTACTCGTTTATACACCTCACACGCGCTTATTGTAGGAGCTTCGGTCGAGTGCACATCGTGCTCAATTGAAACTTTGGATTCAGTACCTGGTACTAGTCCAACCTACTTTTTTAAGGACGGCACAAGCTACCCGAGATTTTAGTTGGCAGTATATATCCTAAAAATATACTCCCAACAGATCCAAGCTTCTCTCCGATCGTTGATTTTGCAGAGTCCGGAAAGGCTCAAACGTTCATTCCGTATAGATTCCCTTTAGGAATCCTCACGGACATTGGAAGCTACTGACGCAAAAGTAGTTTCAGCGATAATTCCATTGCTTTGATGCTTTGGACAGATAAGGCAGAAGCGAGAACCTGCTTGTTTATTCCTCTCTTCACTCCCTCTGAGTGTAGTGAGGACAGGCTTACGGCTACCCGATTATTCTTCAGCATTGAAGCTGAAGACAGAGTCCGGAAAGGTTCAAACGTTTATTCCGTATAGATTCCCGTCAGGAATCCCCACGGACATTGGTAGCTGCTGACGCAAAAGTGGTTTCAACGATTCCATTGCATATGCGCTTTGCATATCATAAGGCAGAAGCGAGACCCTGCTTGTTTATTCCTCTTTCCACTCCTTCTGAGTGTAGGGGGGACAGTCTGACAGCCACCAGTTTATTCTTCGGCATTTGCGCTGAAGACAGAATTGATTGTGTTTATTCCTCCTTCCCTTCCTCCCGAAGGTATCGAGGACAGGCTTGTAGCCAACCGATTATTCTTCGGCATTTGCGCTGAGGACAGACTTACCTGTGTTTATTCCTCCTTCCCTTCCTCCTGAAGGTATCGAGAACAGGCTCGTAGCCACCCGATTATCCTTTGGCATTTGCGCTAAGAACAGAATTCTTGTTATATATTATCTTAAGCGAAACCTGTTACGATGAATAAAAAAAAATTGTGATTGGAAAAATAAACGTTGTTGTATTTGGTTATTTTGGCTATCTCGACTTCTGGTGCTTCGTCGAGAATACCTTGGACAGACTGAGCTTACTTCAGCCTTTGAAAGAAAGCACCTTACAATATGCACCTTCAAAATTGGTATTTACATTGTGCAATTATATTGGATACCTCATTTGAATTCAAACGATCAAGGATTTATGTCGTTCTTTCAAAACATCTCTTTCATTCAAAACTGGAGCTAAAAGAAGAAGATAAAATAGTCACAGTCACAGCAAAACTCCAATGAAACATCAAGCGTCATGGCGCTCACCTTAACATACTGTAACGTGAACCCAACATTTTATACCAATTTCCTAATCGAAAAAAAACGTTCAACCGAAAACACAACTGGCAACACTTTAATGGAATGGTATAAATGACAGGCGCTGCTTGTAAGCCAGTGTGTGTGAGTGTAGAGAGACAGACAGACAGAGAGTAGACAGCAAATGTGGAGACAATGTAGAAGTTACTGGAGAGTTCTAGATGGCGTGTCATTCGATATAAATAGCCCGCCCGAGGCAACCAGAAGTCAGTTTTGTTTATAGAGTGATAAAGTTAAGAGTAAATACAAGTGATAGTCCAAAAGTCGAGTTGAGTTCGAATAAAGTGTATATCGAAAGTAGATACTGAATAAAGTGGTAGAATTAAATTGAAAGGTAGAGTTTTATTTTTTTGCGAACTAAGCGCACGTTACATTGGTGTCAGAAGTGTAAATAAAACTTATTTGACTAATAAAGTGTAAAAAAAAAAAAAGTAAAAAGAAAAATAATAATAATAATTATATACAGTGAAAATGGGTAAGTTGTTAGAAGAGCTCAACTGCATTGAGCTTAAAAGTGAGTTAGGTAAGCGAAATCTTTCTAGAGCGGGATCGAAAAATGAGCTCGTCCTGCGCTTGCGTAACTATTGGGAACAGCAAGGGGAAGACGTAAACACTTTTGTTTTTGAAACAGAAGTGGAAGAAGAGGAAGTAAGTGAAAGTGTAGATTTTTCTAGTATGATGAAACTTTTGTTAGAGCAACGAAACGAGCAAAAGAAGGAACAGCAGAATGTTCTCGAACAACTGGAAGCACAACGAAACGAACAAAAGAAGTTGATTGAAGAGCAACGAAACGAGCAAAAGAAGGAACAACAGAATATTCTCGAAAGACTTGAGGCGCAACAGAATGTTTTGGAAGGTCAGAAAAACATTCTTGAAGGTAAATTGGGTAACATTGAGAAAAATGTTTGTGCCCTAGACGAACGCGTTGAAGGTGTGGAGAAACAGCTTTCTGTTGTAGAGAATCGTTTCGAAATCGTAGAAACCCGATGTGATAAACAGTTTTCTGTTCTGACCAAGGAATTGGACCAGATCCGGAAAATCAAAATTCGAGAGTCTGCTGGGGAGTTTGTAAAGAAAAAGGAGATGAAACCCCCAACATTTGATGGACAGTCTTCTTGGCCAGTCTACAAGAGACAATTTGAGGCAGCCGCGACAACAAATGGCTGGGATGACGAAGACAAGTACATTGCACTGACTCTTGCTCTTAGAGGACCAGCAGCTGAATTACTTCAAACAGTTCCAGCTGGTAAGAGTGGCGATTTCAGTTCTCTCGTGGCAGCTATAGATAAACGCTTTGGAGATAGCCACTTGAAAGAAGTCTTCCGAGTCCAACTCAATAACAGAGTCCAGAAAAGGGGTGAAAGTCTACAGCAGCTCCAAGCAGATGTCGAAAGACTGGTTCACCTGGCATATCCGGATGCTGGAGAAGAAATCATCAACCAGCTTGCTGTTGAGTCCTTTGTTCGTGCCATTGCTGATATACATCTTCAGAGGTCTGTGCGAACTGCTAGAACACGTACTCTTTCTGAAACTTTAGCATTCGCATTGACAATTGAAGCAGCAGAACAGGCTTCTCAGGGAGTACATCGACTTAGAGAGGCCATAGTCGAAGAATGCTCGTGCCAAAGAGCTGAAATACAAAAGAACCGGAGCGGACTAGCAAGATGTTGGAACTGCAACAAGACCGGGCACTTACAGCGTCAATGCCGACTACCACCAAACAAAGCCAGTTGTCAACATTGTGGAAGCAAGAGATCCAACCCAGAGCAAGGTAACAACAACACCAGCGTTGCCTATCAGCCCGTAAGAACCAACTTCGAGGGGCAGAGGCTGGTTTCTTGTATCGATGGCCCCAGAACCACCATCCAGGTCTCTCAGACCAAACGCGACAACAAAAGTCTGACTGTGGAGACTACTATTAACGGGAACAAACATGTGGCTACCATTGACACCGGTGCCACAGCATCCATAGTACGTCGAGACCTGGTAAAGATGACGTGGCTCCATAACACCAATAGCTACCGTCTAAGAACCGCAACGGGAGAAGCAGCAAGAGTATATGGAGAAGTGTGTCTCAAGATCCGACTGGCCGATCTAGTGTTTACTCATCAATTCCTGGTGGCAGATATATGTGACGAGTGCATCATTGGAATCGACTTTATGAAACAGCACGGAGTTATTTTGGATATCGGTAATCAAGTTTTGAAATACCAAAATAAAGAAATTCCAATGACCTATTCGAATGAAAATACGTCAACACTGAGAACTGTCATCACGGAAGATCTGATTCTGCCTCCTTCTTCTGAAGTGTTCGTTTGGACAAAACTGGAAGGTGAGTTTGGAAGCCTTCGATACCTCATGGTGGAACCAGACCCAGAGTGTTCCTCCCAAAGCGTCATCATTGGGAAAACACTGGTAGCACCGAAAAACAAAATGGTCCCCGTACGATTACTGAACACCAGACCGTACGATGTAAAGTTGAAGAAAGGAGAAGTCGTTGGACGTTGCGAATCGGTTGCAGCAATTACGAAGATCACGGACGAGGCCCCGAGAAAAACGTTAACTCCGGAGGAGCTCATAACCATCAGAGCTAAGATACTGAGTTCATCCAACCTTGATCACCAAAAAACAAGGATGGCTGAAAATCTCCTACAAGAGTACACTGACATCTTCGCATCGAAAAAGGGACAATATGGTAGGACACAGTTGGTGCAGCATCGCATCAACACAGGAGATGCAAGACCGATTCGTCAACCCGCAAGACGCCTTCCACTGGCCAAACAAGGTGAGGTTGAGGACATGATAACAGCAATGAAGAAGGATGGTCTTATCGAAAATTCCAAAAGTCCTTGGGCGTCACCAGTGGTGCTAGTGAAAAAGAAAGATGGAAGCACTCGTTTTTGTGTGGACTACCGAAGGCTGAATGATGTGACTAAAAAGGACAGCTATCCCCTGCCCAGAATCAGTGATACCCTGGATGCCATGGAGGGAGCCCAGTGGTTCTCGACGCTGGACTTGAAGAGTGGATATTGGCAAGTTGACATCCACCCTGATGATCGGGAAAAGACGGCATTTTCTACAGGTAATGGGCTCTGGCAGTTTAAGGTTATGCCGTTTGGGCTATGCAACGCTCCGGCAACATTCGAGCGTTTGATGGAGTGTGTTCTTCAAGGACTGACGTGGAAAGCTTGCCTAGTCTACTTGGACGATGTCATTGTTTACGGGAAAACATTTGACCAACATTGTAAGAACCTTAAAGCCGTGTTTCAGAGACTTCGAGAGGCTAACCTTAAACTGAATCCAGAAAAATGTGCACTTTTCAAAACCGAAGTCAAGTATTTGGGACACATCATCTCATCCCAAGGAGTAAAGACTGATCCTGAAAAAGTTGACTCCGTCAAAAATTGGCCAACACCACAGGACAAACATCAACTCCGAAGCTTTCTGGGACTTGCCACATATTACCGACGTTTCGTTAAGAACTTCGCTGGAGTTGCAAAGAGTTTGCATCAGCTCACCGAAAAGGGGAAGCAGTTTAAATGGTCAGGTGAGTGTGAGAAATCTTTCCAGGAACTCAAATACCGCCTCTGTAACGCTCCAGTGCTGGCACATCCAACACCTGGCAAAACATTCATCGTCGACGCAGATGCAAGCAACGTTGGAATCGGGGCGGTACTATCCCAAGTGCATGATGGCGAAGAGAAAGTGGTGGCATACTACAGCAAGGTCCTATCGAAACCCGAAAGGAACTACTGCGTGACCAGAAGGGAGCTGCTAGCTCTTATCTTGGCAACAAAGCACTTCCATAAGTACATCTATGGACAGAAATTCCTTCTGCGGACAGACCACGGTGCTCTGAGCTGGCTGTTGAACTTCAAAAATCCAGAAGGTCAAGTCGCAAGGTGGATAGAAAGATTGCAGACCTATGACTACCAGATCCAACACCGCAGAGGAAAGCTGCACTCAAACGCCGATGCATTATCACGAAGACCTTGCAAAGTGGATTGCAAGCATTGCAAGCGGCAAGAAGACAAAGAAATCATTACCGCTCAGCGACTAAGAGCTGACCCCATAAGCGGATGGAGCAATGAGGAAGTGAGGACTGCTCAACAGGAAGATCCAGATATCGAACCCATTCTCGCATGGAAAGAAAATGAAGAGAAACCGGAATGGGGAGACATTTCTGACAGGAGTCCAGTTCTCAAAGCCTATTGGGCACAGTGGGACTCACTATATGTGCAAGAAGGTGTCCTCAGACGAAGATGGGAATCCGCTGACGGTAAGTCATATGTGATGCAGCTGATCGTACCGCAATCGAAAGTCAGTGAAGTTCTTCAGGAGATGCACGACGGACCTTCTGGAGGCCACCTGGGGGTAAACAAAACACTGGAGAAGGTGCGACATCGGTTCTACTGGTTACATGCTAGAGATGACGTGGAGAAGTGGTGCCGAACATGTGACAAGTGTGCTGCAACTAAAGGACCTGGTAGGAAGATTCAAGGTAAGATGCATCAGTACAACGTTGGATCGCCTTTTGAGAGGATTGCAGTAGATGTGGCTGGGCCTTTTCCAGAGACCAACGCTGGAAACAAATACATTCTGGTTGTAATGGACTATTTTAGCAAGTGGCCTGAGGCGTATGCCATCCCAAATCAAGAAGCCAAAACGGTGGTCGACCAGATTGTGTTTAACTGGGTTAGTAGGTTTGGCGTGCCTATGGAACTCCATTCCGACCAAGGGAGGAACTTTGAGTCAAACATCTTCCAAGGAGTGTGCGGACTACTTGGCATTAAGAAGACGAGAACCACACCACTTCATCCACAATCTGATGGGATGGTTGAAAGATTCAACCGGACCTTGAAAGAACACCTCACCAAGGTCGTAGGCGACTACCAAAGAGACTGGGATAGGCACGTACCGCTATTCCTGATGGCCTATAGAAGTGCAGTACATAGCTCGACAGGACAAACACCATCTGACATCCTGTTCGGGAAAACCATGCGGCTGCCCAGCGAACTTAAATTTGGATGCCCCACAGAGGAGCCACAGGACACAAACGAGTATGTGGACGACCTCAAGGAGAGACTCGCTGACATCCATAAAAGAACAAGGGAACGGATGAAAGCCTACAGCGACCGGATGAAGACACGGTACGACACAAAAGCGACAACGTCAGGATTCCAAGCAGGAGATCGTGTGTGGCTTTATAATAATCATCGTCAAAAGGGATTGTCACCGAAACTTCAGCAAAACTGGGAAGGTCCTTATACTGTAGTCACGAGGATTAACGACGTGGTTTACCGCATCCAAAGAGGACTAAGAGGCAAGTTAAAAGTAGTTCATTGTGACAGGCTGCATCGATATAGTGGCGAGGCTGCAGATGGAATTATTCGGGACGAACAATCCTAAGGAGGGGGCAGTGTAACGTGAACCCAACATTTTATACCAATTTCCTAATCGAAAAAAAACGTTCAACCGAAAACACAACTGGCAACACTTTAATGGAATGGTATAAATGACAGGCGCTGCTTGTAAGCCAGTGTGTGTGAGTGTAGAGAGACAGACAGACAGAGAGTAGACAGCAAATGTGGAGACAATGTAGAAGTTACTGGAGAGTTCTAGATGGCGTGTCATTCGATATAAATAGCCCGCCCGAGGCAACCAGAAGTCAGTTTTGTTTATAGAGTGATAAAGTTAAGAGTAAATACAAGTGATAGTCCAAAAGTCGAGTTGAGTTCGAATAAAGTGTATATCGAAAGTAGATACTGAATAAAGTGGTAGAATTAAATTGAAAGGTAGAGTTTTATTTTTTTGCGAACTAAGCGCACGTTACAATACAATCAACTCATAAATCCTCACACACATGAGATAAAAAGACTTGAATCGTATCGCAAGTCAAATGACGGTCAATCACAATCAAAAAACTAAATTGCTTTATAATCGTCGTTTACAAAGGTGCCAAAGCGAAGACAACTATTCAGTCCTTCTCTATAAGATCGCACGTACATCGTACAATCAAAAGTCAAGACGCCATAAATTCACTTAATGTTAATCGAATGAAAATAATCGCAACTTAAGTGGTGTCCAGCCTTCTCGTTTTTATTCGGAAAGGCTCACAAAAAAAAATTCAGCTCAGAGAAGGCAGACAGATACGATCGTAGTGGGCATACACAGCTATGTGTATGTAGCTACCGCCACAGAGAGTGGGCAAAGCCTCTTCACGCTTAACGCTCAAGTCCTTTGCACATATACATAGTCACCACTTAACCCACAGACCATGTTTTGGCACTTCATTCGAAGCACCAATGGTCGACATAAATGGCGCCCAAACGAACTTAAGACAAAACAACAAAGTGTTTGATGTGTGACCAAGACCATGCAGATTAGAAGACACATAGTTTATTTTCATATTCTCACACCCATGGAATTTTATCACCAATAATTAAGAAATTTATTTCTTGTGCTTTGCTTGCGATTACCCAGTCCGATATTCGTTTTGATTCGTCTGCAGCTATAGTGACAGTAGGCAGCTGTCACTTAATGACTCGAATGTGCAATTTACTTGCATGTGGCGAAATGTGCCTGGTGGACGAGAGAAAAAAAAATGTTGTAGAATTCCGTGAGAGTTGTTTGTTAGGTGTTTTGTGTTTAACAAATGTTTGTTGTTTATGACACAAGCTTTACAAACCAGACACTTGCTCGCAATACGTTTGTGCTCGTTTTACATTTTATGTCAAAGCTGAAAGATTAATTTTCATTCCGTTACTAAGCACGTGTCCAAGTAAAGACCGATTGATGTTATTATTAACTTGGAGTTTGTAATAGTTGTTGTAAGTCGGTGTTTTGAAATCCTTAGAGCTTTACTGGTTTATAGAAAACTATGAACATTTTTAAAAGGCTTAACCAATTGTGGAATTGCATATCGGTAAAGACTATTCAAAGACAGGAGCTTATAATTAGTCTCGGAAGAACGAAAAAACTTGCTAAACATCAATTGCTTTTCGACTTAAATTGTCAACAAAAAAATTTGTTGGATTGTAGCAATAAAAAATTAAGAAAACTAAAGTTTGAACGAAGAAAGTGGTGGGTGGCCATAATAAAGAACCTGAGGAAAAACCAGGCCAACTAAGCTGATAAACCCATGGAATCGTTGAAGCTATTCTACAATCAAGAGATTAATGAGGGCGTTTTCAATTCGGTACGGCGAAAACGCAATTCGGATAAGTTGGTTCAAGACAAAAAAATCGTGTGGGAAATGGTCTATCTCCCTCCTTTTAGGCGGGCAAATTTATTTAAAAAAATTACCAATCAGCTACGCCACTAACTGCAATATA
This sequence comes from Melanostoma mellinum, assembly GCA_914767635.1. Classification (NCBI taxonomy): domain Eukaryota; kingdom Metazoa; phylum Arthropoda; class Insecta; order Diptera; family Syrphidae; genus Melanostoma; species Melanostoma mellinum. Next base: position 158,020,477 of record OU612059.1, on the reverse strand, counting down.
CTATAGAATTTTTGGTATTTAAGTCTTTGTTATTTGATTTACATTTGAGTTAAAGTTTAATTCAGTGAATATTTTTTGAGGAATCAAGTCTCAAGTCAAAATTTTTCATAAAAATAAAAAAATTTTCTTTAAATAAAAGTCTTTCAAAATGGTGCCTTACCTATGAGATATGAGTATAATTTTTGCTTTAAACTTGGACAGATTTTCAAGTTCAGTTTTCTGCGTTTGACGCAAAGCTATCTAACGCATTGATTGTTCAATGAAAGTGGCCCTTTAGTAGGCGAAAATTTGTAAAAATTTTATTTGAAGACAAACAAATGGTTTTTTGTTTTTTTTTTTTTTAATTTTGACATTGAGAGTTATCTATTTAAAAAGTGTCCACTAAATTGACTTTAGCTATAATGCTAATTAAAGAACAAAGTATATTTATGTATATACGTTCAAAACACTTTAAAACGTGGTAAGATGTTGATTTTAAATTATTTTTTTTCAAATGTAGTCAATTTCTATAAAATCACCCCTCCCGCCTGATCTAATGCATATAACCCTCCTTCCCCCTCTCCTAAACGGCTTTTATTTTTTCTTGTCACAATCTATACGTTCTGAGCTTTTTTGGACCATATGGCATATGCAAGAAAGCCCTGTATATGAATTCTATGATTAATTATGGATACCTGAGGCCTGTTACACAAACCTACAAGTACTTGTAATACGAGTGAATTATGGAAGAAATTTCTGTAACACAAAGACATACACTGCCAACCACTAGGATGAGGCCACAAATTTTGCGATCGATTTTCGCTTTTTATACCTGGCGGAAGTTTTGTACCCGGAAAAGTTTATTACCAGTTAATAGGTACGTATTTTCCCATTACAAATTCATAAATTTAACGGGTTTATTCGAAACGACTGTTGGAATTTCCCAAGATCAATTAATGAGGTACTGAAAATAGGTATAAAAAGGTGCTCCACTAGGATGAGGCCACTACGAATATTTCCGTGCAGAAGTGCGCAAGTGCGAATTTTTGTATAAAATATCTTATAGAGTGTTACAAAAAACCGTTTTAATTAGTTTGAAGCACACATGGGTTCCGGAAAGACTTTGACAGCGACAGAAAGAGCAAGAATAGACGCTTTCAAGGAAACAGGACTCTCAGGCCGTGAAATAGCAAGGAGACTTAACAGGAACAAGACAGCCATAAACAATTATCTTGCTGATCCCCTAAACTATGGGGAAAATCAAAAAGGACGCACGGGAAAAGCCACAACACCAAGAGAAAATCGGTCGATTCTACGACTTGCCTGAAATTCTACTCTACCAGCGACTATGATAAGGGCCAAAAGCGAAGTTTCAGCCAGCATAACAACGGTTCGAAGAATATTATAAAAGAGTAATACTATTCAAAGGAGGAAACTTAAATAGAAACCAGTTTTGAAGCCAGTACACAAGGAGCATGAACGTTACAAGACAAGTGGCTCTTGAAATATTGTAGATTTCTAATTTCACTCTGCAGGCTCCTGGTACTCATATTTACCAAAATGAAAATAAATTTGTAAAACCGTTTTTGCTGAATTTTAATTTGCTAACTTGTGGCCAAGACGAAAAAAATATTGAAGCCCACAAATTTTCAAAATTCCAGTTGCATCGATACAAGAATAACTTGGTTATTTAAAACAGTTTTTTCACAATCTTGTTGAACGTTGTGCTGTGAAAACATCAAAAAGAACAAGGTAAACAAGATATTAGTTGCATCTTTGAAGTAAACGATTTTATCCTTGTTTGTATGAAAAAAATAGAATTACAACTGGTTCTAGTAAGAAACACTTTTAAACGTTATAATCAATTTATTAATTCAACTGTGCACTCTCGTGGTCAAACTGGAAGTGACTTATGATTTATTACAAATTAGTTCCTACAGATATCGAATTAGGGTTCTATTCAATATGCTGACGAAGATTCACATGCAGCCTATTGCATATTGATCCGCGTCAGGTTTCTAGGTATGCGACGGAAGCTCGTGTTGATAGCACTTTTCTTGGATGCGGTCAATGTTCGACCGTGATAACTTTGATAAGGGGCCGTTCATAAATTTCGTAAGGGATTTTGAAGAATGATTTGGCTCCCTCCCCTCCCCCACTGTAAGACATCATAAGATTGTAACTACCTCCCCCCCCCCCCCCCCCCCCTCCCCTAAATAAGAATTTTCGTAAGAAAAATTGATTAAAGGCTCTCCCAAACCAAAGCGTTTTTGCAGTTGAGGCAGCGGCATTTGCAGTTGTCAAAATTAATTTACAAATGCAAATGCCGCTGCTGCAACTGCAAAAACGCTTTGGTTTTGGAGAACCTTAAAACTCCGTTTATTCTTAAAATATCTCTTATTACATTTTCTTTTACATAAAGTATCATTAACTCACTGCAATAACATTAATCTTATTAATCTATCAAAGTTTTGACCAGATTTAGTTAAGTTAAACCTAAGATGTTAAATAGAATAGAAAATAAATAAAAACTCTAACTATTATTCACCAACGGGCTGACTAACCAGTCTGATATTGATTCAATTACTGGAATGACTGACACCACTGATTCATAACCTTTTTGTGAAAACCAAATGGAAGAAGTGCGGCAAGAGAAGTAAAGGTTTGCCCTCTAATTTATTTCTTCTCTCTGGTCTAGAAGTACTGACAGCATATGATTTCCATCAGTTAAAGAGATGAAGTACAAATGGAGTTTTTCAATAACGTCAATTCTTAGTGCGAGAGTGGTAAAATTTAAATTTAATATCTTACGTAATATCAGGTTCACTACTCCCCCTGCCTATAGTAAGAAGTTATAATAATCAGTCAACCCCCCCTCCCCCCTAAACGCCTTACATAATTTATGAACGGCCCCTAAGAGACAAAAAATAAGTATGTTTGGAAAGTTGTTGACGTAGATATTCCTTGTATGTAGGTAGCTCCACGGTATTGTCCTCCATTCCACATAGCTAATGCAAAGCTATGTATAAGAAACTGCTACATTGGTGTTAAAGCACGGTTCTTTTCAGTCGAGTGGGCTATTTGTGGTCCAATAATAAGGGAGACGAAATTTTTCATAAAATTTTAATAAATCAATTATAACATAGTCTGCCTGCGACCGACAAACTTCTTTTTTTATCATCAAATTATTTTAACTTTTTCGGCTATCGCTGCTGCTATGTCTTCATGCAAAGAAATTATAATAATAAAAGTAAAGAACAACAAATTTGTTACAAAACTTACACGTCAACCCTGCAGAATATTCTTACAAACTGAAGATCTACTTTCTATGGTAAAATTCACAAACTCGCGTTGTTACAAATCAAGGGCCACTTGTAGCATTATAATGATTAGTAGGGTGGCAAGAGAGCAAAGAGTCCCGGGGCATAACGCTTTGCTCACAACCATTTCCTATGTAAGGGAATGGAGGGAACCCACAGGTCTGCAGGTTCTTCAGCTAATCCAAAAAGTGCTTTTCATGGTAATGAGTTTACTAACGGAGGACATGCCAATTCTTCGCGAAGGACGATACCCGTTGAAAAACATTTTTGCATCTGTTAGGATTAGAGCCACGAACCTCTGGGTTAACATGCGAACATGCTTACCATCACGCCACACCTGTAACACGATTGCACTTGTTAAAAGCTCCTATGGAAAGAAAAAAACTCCAAAGCCTCTAAAAATTACTTTCGTTCCAAAACATCAAAGAGTTACAGCAGTTATTAGAGTTAATTGGGACAGAAGAATTCTCGGCAACCAGAAATTTAAAAAATCGATTTCTTCTTTATAAATCATTAGTTAAATTAAAAATACTCACTAAAAAGCTGACAGTAATAATAGAACAAATAAAATCGGACAATAAAAATGTTCAATGAAGTCTGTTGTTGGGCTTGTCTTGTACACATCCCACGATCAGCAAGAGATGCAATATTTTTTATACGAGTAAGTTATCCTTGATGTCCAGCTGGTAGGCTTTTTATTAAAAAATAAATAAGGTTTTTTTCGTAGTAGCGATTAGCGAATAATAACTCTCTGAAGACAGATCCAATGTCCTCGAAAATCCTTGTTTTTCTTAGAGATTTCTTTGTTTCGAACCCTTTTTATTTTGCCACTGTATTTATGTAGGGTAATTGCGGGAGAGATGCCGCATTCAACCAAACTCACATATCTATGCCATATATTTCGCATTTTGTATTTAAGTATTTAACTAAAAACGTAAGACCAAAAATTGGAAACATCCGACATGAAACAGGATTTTTTGTATTTTTTTTTAAGTGAAAACTTCTTTAGGCGCGTTTGGCACTTTTGCGATGGGGGTAAAGCAATGAATTCGCGCCCGACACCATTTTTTGGCTTATTGTATTTCGTATGTAATTTCATCATGGCCCAGCGTCTCAGGTTCGATTCCCAGCAATGACTTCCAATTTTTTATATATTTAAAGTGAAAACATAAACAAAAATTCCGGCCTCGGCTGGGACTCGAACCTGAGACCATTAGTCTAATAGCCAAGGACTCTACCATTGAGCCAATAAACACATTAATTTTGAGCTGCTAAATGACTTAAAAGAATGTAGAGACGCACTCGACGCACGCATTGCATTGTCCTTTTTTCATTTTATTGTCAAAGTTTACGAGCCTATAGTTACAAAATCTGTAGACACTATCGTTAAAAAATTGAATGTATTGATTTTAACAGAATTTCACAAGGGTTACGAAGAAATATAGATATGATATTCCAGATTGCAATTTAGTTGCTAGTTTCAGAAGGCACGATCGTCCAGCAGCAGGAGCAGCTATCTGTAAAAGGTTGTCTGATACAACTGCCATATTTTGCTCAAATCATATGGATTTGCATACGAGGTACCTACACTAGTATATGTTTAGTAGTAATGTTTTTGATATCGGCGATTTGTGTGTTTATCGTTGCCTTTCTGGAAATGGACAGCAAATTATAACAGTAGGGGCTTATAATTCACCGACTACGTCTTCAAGTGCAATACGACAGTTTTTATATTAAAAGGAGGTGGTGCATACTTCTATGGAGCCTGGGCCCAGGGCGTACACCTATGAGACTATAGTACCAAATGAAAGCTTACGTTCAGCCCAATCAGCCTGTCAAATATTTTTGAATTCGGTCTAGGTGATTTTGAGATAATTAGACTTGAAGTTGAGCGCCGGAAATGGGAAAAATCTGACATTTCTGCAAATAATTACGAATATCTCGAAAAGCATAGCACGTAGGACAATGATTTTGGTATCATATGAAAGATCATAAAAATATCTTTCATTTCATTCAAAATACAGTTTTCAAAATTCCTTATATTTCGAAAAACAGACCTAAAAGTTGATTAAAAAAAAACATTTTCGTTGACGTTTGACAGCCAATATCTCGAAAAAATCAGTGATGACCTTTAATTTTTTTTGCACCACTTTAATCCTTAATTGGTAAGCTTTAATTTGATATACAATTACGCTATCATACATAAAGCATATCACGTACATTATACACAATTCCTAAAAAAAATTAAACAAAAAATATGTTCCACAGGAAATGCATTTTTTCATTTAATTCTTCGCAGTTTCTACTTTGTTTTTTACTAAACATAAAACCAAAATACATTTTAATGCTGCAAATGAGAAAAAAAATGACTAATCTTCGTTTAGATCTATCAAAATACCATCCAAAAACAAAGCTGGTGGTCAATGTGCTCGTCGCAAATCATTTGCATGGTTAAAAATTTTCCAAAAATCAAGCCAAGGGCTATTCAAGCAGGAATACTTAGAAGCAAATAAAAAAATTCAAACAACTTTGCTTAACTAAAAAGAAAAATTATGGTGAAATGCAAGCGAATATGTTGGCAAAATGCAAGGTCGCATCGCAGTTCTGGAGACTAGCGTGGAAGCTAAATGGCAAACAATTTACCATAAGCAAAATGCTGGATAAAGATATTCTCAAGGAGCATTTCAGATTGCTGTTAAATCCGGTACAAAGTAGTGTCAGTTGGCATTATGCAGTTCCTGGTTTTGAGAATGATATTCTGGACCCAGAAATCACTCCGGGTGAAATAGAAATGGTGCTGGGATGTATGAAGGATGGAAAAGCTTCGGGAGCAAATGGAATACCAGTCGAATTTTTCAAATATGCGACAGAAAACCTGAGGAAGTGCTTGGCATCACTTTATAACAAAGTCTTAGAGGGTGATATTATGCCAAAGGAATTTCAAGAGTCGATTATATTCCCGATACACAAAAAAGGCAATGCGGCGGATCCTTCAAACTATCGGGGAATCTCATTTCAAAATGCCACCTATAAAATCTTTACTGCTATGCTGCAAATTCGACTTACAACTTGGATCGAATCAAAAAATTTATTAAAAGAGTTCCAAGCTGGCTTTAGAGCTGGGTACTCAACAGTAGACAACATATTCATTTTGAGAAGTCTGGCAGAGAACTTTATCTCAAGAAACAAAAAACTTTATGTTTTTTTTATTGACTTCAAAGCTGCTTTTGATACGATAGACCGTAGAGCATTACTATACAAATTATATGGTTTGGGTTTATCACGCAAATTTGGACGAGTTCTAGAAGAGATGTACAAGGAAACAAAAGCGGCAGTATGGGATGGAACTGAGCTCTCTGATTGGTTCATAACTTTATCTGGTGTAAGACAGGGATGCTCTTTGAGCCCAACTTTATTCGCTCTTTTTATAGACGATTTGGTTGATTATCTTCCCGGAGGCGTAGAGTTTGGGGAAGTACGGATAAAAGCACTGCTTTTTGCGGACGATGTAGCTTTGTTTGCAAACTCCCCCGAGACTTTGCAACTAATGATAAATAGGGTTTATGACTACTGCCGTTTATGGAACCTTATTCTCAACATCGAGAAGTCTAAAATAATGATTTTCAAAAAAGGTGGAGGAAGAAACACTCTGAACGAAAGGTGGAACTTCAACAGAGAAAATATTGAAATTGTCAATGAATTTAAGTATCTCGGTGTATATATTTCCAAGAGCTTGAGTATGACGAAGCATTTCAAAGAAAAGTTGCAGCAGGCAAAAACAGCAATAAATGTGTCATGGCGAACTTGCTTTGTGAACCAAAACATAGCGCATAGCAGCAAATACAAAGTGTTTCAAGCGGTTGCAGAGACCATTTTATTGTATGCATCACAGGCTTGGGGATGTAAAAAGTTCGACGCAGTTGAACAACTTTTGAGGCATTTCGTCAAAAGGATGTTCCGCCTACCACCAAACACACCAAATTACGTCATCATGTTAGAGACAGGTCTATCACCGTTGTTCATTAAGACGCTTAAGATGCAAGCAGACTACCTGATAAAAATTATCAATATGCAAGAGACTCGGCTGATTAGGAAAGTTGTCCTCAAAGCTATTCAAGATAAAAACAGCTGGTATGGTGAATGGTTGGCTCTGGCGCAAGGGTGTAATATGAGCCTGAACATCAACATAGAAGATGGAACAAGTAGTAGAAGAAATCTCTACGAAATAATAGCAAAAGTAGACGAACAATGTAGAGAAGAATACATAGCTGAAGCAACTGGTTCGTTGTACAGAACAATCTACAGTAGACTCAACCACAACTTGTTAAGCCATAACTACTTCCAAGACTCAAATAATGTGGAAATCATTAGTACAATGGTTAGGCTGCGGAGCGAATTGCTCAACCTAAACTATATACCACACAGACCTGATCTGCCATTGGAGTGTAGTATATGCAACCTAGGGGAAAGAGAAGATACCATTCACTTCATTGGAAAATGTCCAACGCTGAGAGAAACGAGAAGGAGCATTTTCGGAAGCGATTTCTTATCGGAGGATCAAGTTCTAATGCAACTAAATGAGATGGATGTTTCACGCCTTTACGAGTACTGCAAAATTTCCTTGAAGTATAGAGAAAGAATTCAAAACGAAGATTTTTAACAACTTAATAATATAAATACCTGAAAAATTCCAACATTTTATGTAGGTAGATATAAATCGTTACACTACATGAATATATTTAAGGGGCAAAATATTAAAATTTATAGTTACCGTTTCATAAATAACTATTTTTATCTTAAAATACATATGTACAAATATAATTGTCAATCCGGCAGACGGCTATGCCATGCTTTAATGATTTTATAATTTTTTATTTTGTAAAAATAATGATTGTACGAACAAATGAAAAAAACTGAATAAAATCTAATCTAATCTAAAACAAAGCTGGTGCTATATTCATTGCTTCCTGGTGTCTTGCGTAACCCAAATACCATAAAATACTCATGACATGATCGCAACAACCAACAGTCCTCATTCCAACGAGACAGTTACAATAGTAAGCTTTTATTGCGTTCGAACTATGTGCTACGTTTGCATCGCTGTTCACCAAGATGTAAGTGAGATACACTTTTCTACTTACATGCCTGGATTTGATTCGCCCTCGTAATAAAAAGTTATTGTTGCCTATAAGACTATTATGAGCAGTAGAGGTAATTCGCATCCGATCTTCGCAGACTTCGATTGTATAGGTTTCCCATTTCCGGCGCTCAACTTCAAGTCTAATTATCTCAAAATCACCAAGACCGAATTCAAAAATATTTGGCAGGCTGATTGGGCTGAACGTAAGCTTTCATTTGGTACTAGTCTCATAGGTGTACGCTCTGGGCCCAAGTATGCACCACCTCCTTTATTTATTTAGTCTGAAGACGCTTCTGCATACCTTCACGATAAAATTGGGAGAGATTTGATGATTTCGCAATGATTTTGAGTGGTGATTTTAACATCAACTTCGGCGATGCTACAAATTTGCAACTTTTTCAGTTTTTAAAAGAAGAATACTATTTTACAATGCGAATGACCGTAGCCTTAGTACAACGAAATATAAAGCGACAATTAATGCAGTCTTTGCGATATATTTAAATAGATTCGAGACAAAATTGTTCGCTTACTATTTAAGTTACCATAGACTATAGACTTATTTTTAATAAAAGTCATAAAGACATGGAGGATCTATAGAGATCACTTGACCTCAACTCCAAAAATTAGCGTTTCGCCCAGGTACGACAGTGGGCTCATCAGTTAGATGCTGCCGTACCCTTCTAAGACGCAAATTTTTTTTTTTGGAGTTGAGGTCAAGTGATCTCTATAGATCCTCCATGTCTTTATGACTTTTATTAAAAATCTAGTTCAACTCCTGGTAAAAAACAATAACAAAACTTTTTGTTATTGTTTAATATTTTTACATTTATTTAAATTGATGCCAACAGACCATGGCAAAAACATTTTTCTAAGCATTACTAATGTTTACATTGGCTTAGAAATATAAAATTCACATCATGCCAATGTTGTGAATTTTATAAGTGTCGGTAGAATCCGACCAAAAATTTGCGTCTTAGAAGGGTACGGCAGCATCTAACTGATGAGCCCACTGTCGTACCTGGGCGAAACGCTAATTTTTGGAGTTGAGGTCAAGTGATCTCTATAGATCCTCCATGTCTTTATGACTTTTATTAAAAATCTAGTTCAACTCCTGGTAAAAAACAATAACAAAACTTTTTGTTATTGTTTAATATTTTTACATTTATTTAAATAGACTTATTATTTCAGTATTAGAAGACGATGATTGTAGAGATGATAATAGAAGAGACGAAATTGTGAATGAAAACTCATAAGTTTCATTGATGTTCCTCTATATGTACATCTACATAAGTTTATTATAAAAGATTTTCCTGTACCTACATTAAAATATTTATTGAAAATTCAATTCTGTTTTCACTTCTGTCGGCACTATCGGAGTGCTTCTTTTTTTTTGTTTCACGCACTTCTTTTCAAAGAAAATTTTTTTGGTTCGTTACAAGTATTCGACTTGGAAAGAAGCTGTCGAGAGCTTTGTCGTTGTGTTTTTATTTTCTCCCCTTTTATTCTTTTTTTTTTTAAAGTGGTGCGGGATCTCTCCTTCATTCTCGGAGAGATGCCGCACTTTTGTTTTGAGAAGATGCTGCATACTGAATTGGTTTTTCTATTTTTTTTTAATGAGAGTATTAATCTTCAATATGCTCCGAAAATTCATCCGCACATAAACAAGGGCTAGTTGGACAGGAGAGATACTGGAAGAAGCCCGAAAAAACGTTGACAATAGAATATCTGTCCAAAAAGCAGAGAAACGGTTCTAGTACCAGCCAGAAAATCAAGAACCAACCCGAATGAATGAAACACACACCTTAGCAAGTTTCAACAAACTAATACCATCAAAAGTACTGCAAATAAAATTCAACACTGCCGGTTTTTTCTAATCGCAGGCAACTAGCAGATGTGTTAACTTCTCCCATCTGAATTGAAAAAAAGAAACACTTGAAGCCGCTAAAACGAAAAAAAAGAAAACAGCCACCAAAAGAAAGGTCGCGTCCATGGACGATCCACATGTTTGAGCTGAATGTTAAGAAAACTGTTTCACAACCACAAAAAGATAAGACATGATCCAATGTTCTACATGTCAGAAATGGCTGCATGAAAACAGTACACTGTACAGAACAATTGATTCTGCTCAGAGTACGGACTGTAAACGGGATCAGGAACGGAAAAGGCGTGTTTTAAATTCAATGAATTTACAATGCGGCACCTCTTCCACACATGCAGGGAGAGACGGCATATATGTAATATATTTTTTTCTATTGTGCTAATTTTAACTACTATTTTTTTGGGGAGGTTTTTTTTTGTGGTAGAAAATAAACCCCTTACAGAGTTTAAATAAAGTTAATTTCACTCTAATCGAAAAATTATACTGATTTTTGAAAAACCAGTGGCATCTCTCCCGCAATTACCCTATTTACTATCATAATTTTCAGAGTTCCTTACAATATCGTGTTAACCTAGATCTTTTGAGCAAATCACCATATAATCATCAATAAGCTCCCCACTTTGATTTTTCCAATTATGGCCTGCTAGAGAACTGTGATGCGTAAAGTACTCTTTTATTGGTCTCTAACATGTAACAATGTAACCACATGCGCCATGTTGATATATAAGAGCCATAAGCTCCAACGTTAAGCCTTATCTTAGCTATGTTAATGGCTGTAAAATAAAGTTTATTTGCGAGTTAAGATCTCCCACTCATATAGTGGGAACAATCATGACGACTGCAGTGCTATAACATTTTTAATGACTCAATAAAATTTTCAAGTATTAGCGCTAATGACTATTTAAGCGCCATTCGTTCAAACGTTTAAGGTGCAGTCATGAGCTTGGAATTGGCCGTTACAGCCTCTTCTTAATTAACACACTGATTAGATACAAGATTCCAAATCTGTGATGACGTTAGTAAGCCAGTGATGGGACTTTTTGGAAAAATGTCCGAAGTAGATTTGAAGTAAAAATGCAGTAGATTCAACTGTTCTGCAGTAGATTTTTCATTTTCAAAACATGAACAACTTTAAACATAGATTCACATACATAAATAACTTAAGATAAAAAAATATACATTTTTCTTCAAAGCAAATTCACTTAAGAATTCATATACTTATATGAACATCAGCTTTGAATTAAAAAAAGTACTGTCATAATTGCTAACTATTTATTGCTTTTTTTTATTGTCCGTCGACAAATAAAAACTTATTGAAATACTCATTAAGGCCCACGGAATCCGAAGGTTCCCAACAATCTTTGTTTAGGTCGTCCATTTCCTTACAGGGTATAGCATTTTCTAAAGTATGGTTATATTCAATTTGTTGCGAAGTTTATCCTTCACTTAACTAACTGTCGAAAATTTCCGATCTGCTGCGGTACTACTATGTGGCAGTGATCATAAAATTAACATATATGTACATAAGCTATTAAATTTTTTTCCCAAAAGTGTTTTCTTCATTTTTAAGTTTGACCCTAAAAGCTGTTATGTCAACACCATCATAATATTTATGTATCTAAAAGATATTGGTTTCCCAACAAAGACCTCCAAACAATGTTAAGTTCTTCAAAATTTTCAATCAAATCAAATTAAAGAAAGGAAAAGACGCTACAATGGCCAAAACAAGGTCATTGTATAGAGAATATATCACTACCTTTGCATCTAAATACTTAAGAAGTTTTAATTGTGTATTATTAAAATTAAAACGCTTTTTTTTTTAATCACAAATTTCTACATAAAATTGAACCAAACATTTTTTTATTTCAAAAATTTTGCTTTCTTCAAAATTGTGAGAAGCAATATATCGCTAGAACTCGAACCCAGAATTCATATCCGTATAGGAAAGATAAATGTAAGGTACTTTCTAATCCTGCATTGGTACTGAATGAATCCATACTAATATAATATTTAAAAATTTCAATGTAAAGACCTGTTTAGTTATACATAGTCAACCGTATCTATAATCGCATAATAAACTCCGCACAACTTTAAAACACGCTCATTGAATAAAACAAAAATCGTATTTATAATCAATTTTTGTCAGTGAATAAGAACTGAATAGCTTAAACGCCGATATGCGTGTTTTAAGCGTGTTTTAGCGCATAAATTTCACTTGATTTTGAGTATTGAGTTTTCATTCAGTGGTTTATTTACAACTTGGAGAATTTTACTATAACTAAAATGGAAATGTACTCAAATTACATTAACTTTATAAATAATTTGGATGTAGTAATTGTGTTTCAATTGAAAGAAATATGCATTGTTTTCCTTTTTTGTATATTGGTTTCTTACAAGTTTTCCAGTTGCGAAACGTTAACAAAACAACTAGAAATTAAAGCCAAAGAATAATATAGAAGTACATAAAGGTATAGAATAACGTACATTGTGTGACCTACATTTCATCTTCCATAGCTAAGAAAATATAAACAAAAACAAATTTCTGTTGTCAGTTTTAACCATTGAGAAACCAAATTAGAGAATTTCTTTATGATTTTGACATTAGGTATGAATAACTATAATGGTTGATGAAAAGGATTATAAATAAGGATTTTTATTCACTGAATAAAGTTTTAATAAGTTCTTATTCACTGCATAACTATTTTGCGTTTTGAGCGTGTTATAGCGAAATCTAATAAATACGGCTGAGTAAGAACAAAAGTGCAGTAGATTTGATTTAAAGGCAGTAGATTTATTTTTCGAGAAAAGTGCAGTAGATCTACTGCAATTGCAGTAAAGTCCCAACCCTGATTTGTAACGCCAATTAGAAAAAATGCTTGTGTGCAATATTCACACACCACAGAATGCCTATTCAAAGAACCACAATCATCAATCAATTTGATATTTTTTTTCTTTTCGATTTAATTGAATCCAATCAGTGCATATGCAAAAATTCAATCAGTGTTTGCACTTTGGCAGGCCCTTCGATCCCATGTCTGTCAATGTAGGCAGACCTTGGCAGCTGTCTTGATGAATGGACCTCCTTGGCCACATCATTGAATTCATAAGTTAGTGCCACTGCCAACTTTTTATCTTTTCCGAGGAGAATACTCACATCTGTATCCTGTCCATGGCACTGAGGCTACTAGATATGTCTTAGATATCGCTAGTGATACATCAAGCTTAACTCTCCCAGACCTACAGCTTGTTGAACCATAGTGAGCCTGTTTGTTTAAGGTTCCTGTGCGCTGTGCGCATGGCTGGATGGAAGCGAAATAAATTTCAGATCAAGACTTCAGATAGCTAGTTCGGACTTTATTGGACGAAAGATATGATACCTTACCTACTATAAATTAATGCTCACGGGTAGCTACTGGAATTCAAGTGGTAAGTTGATCTTTGATTGAACTCCTACAGCAGCAGCATTGGTTGTGTTAACAAGGCTTGCAGATAATGAAAGAAATTGAAGCGTTAAAGGAAATTGGCAAAACGTGACTGCAACAATTCAGATTGAGTGATACTTTTTTGGTTCACATGAACAGAAGCTTCATGCGTCCAACTGTTTTTTTTTAAATCGATAATACCCTGCCCTAAGGATAATTCAACACTTAATAACAGTGAAACGATGGATGGCTGCCAATAGACTTCCAATAACATATCAACGTCTCTTCCTGATCGTTTTTTTGGTACGTGGAAAAGATTTGCATTTGGAGATTTGCTTACTGAGTTCGATCGAACGAAGAACAGAGGAACATAGTATGATATATGGTATGAATAGCATTTGGATTACCCAACTCGGTGCCGATAAAACTAAAAGCATCTGCCTATAATAGCCACTCGCTGATTGGCTTACTTTGAAAAGCAACAATTTTGTACTTTAACTTCACAACGACGTAACTTTTCGTAACCCCTGAAGTGGTAGATATGAAATTAAACATTTTTTGTCTTCAGTTAATCTGTCAGCAAAAGAAAAACCCTTTCAACGAAATGTGATAAGCAAGTAGTCATCTGTTATCGTCATACAGTGTAACTTTTTCCTCTGATATGTTGGTTTACACGATAACTTACGATCCGATGAAGAGTGCCCCACCTACCCATAACGAATGCTTTTAACAAGAACCAGAAAAATGTTATTTAAGGTGAAAGTTTCATAAGACGAAGTCCAAAAAATGTTGAAGACAGACTCGATTCCATACTCAGCACGTTACGCAGCATCTAGTATTAAATGCTCGTTTTCAGGATCGTTTCTCACACCTGTTTAAATTGATTAAAAAAGGCGATGTAAATATAAATCTAGCTATGTATAGTCTGATGAAAAACACAACTGCTATGAAAATTATCTGTCAACTCCGAAATGGCAAATGAAAGTTCATTTTCCGGCCATTAGGTGCCCAACGAAAGAGCCCCATTCAAACGAAAGGGAACCGCACGAAATATTTGATCCCTGCCAGTGCGGCTTAACGAGTGGGAAGTCATAAATTAGGTTCTTTAGTTGAACATTACAAAGGGTTGATCCATCTTTACTTGCAACCCTATGAGTTGTCAAAAAACCTGGGTTTTCTGTTCTCACGAAATGAAAAATTACGAAGTCAGCACACATCCCTGCCAAAAGTACTAGTACCGACAGCTCTGTTCGTTACCTGAACTTGCTTCTACAAAAACCTTTGGGAGGGGTTGAGGATGGCCACTATAGGCCACAGAGTAGAACCAGAGAGCAGTGGCGGATTAAGCTATAGGCTGAATAGGGGCGGCAGCTCCAGATGGGGCGGCAAATATTTTGAAAATAAGAATTTTTTTCTCGAACAAAAAAAATTTTCAATAGAAATGTTACTTTTTTATTTTTTATGTCAACTTATTTTTATTTTTTATTTTACAATCTTATGTTATCGACGTTCATGGTCGAGTTTCATATGACTGTGGTGAGTATAAATACATATGTAAAAAAAATTTTGGGGCGGCTTTTTTTCACAGCCTAGGGGCGCCATTAGTCTAAATCCGCCACTGCCAGAGAGTCAACTGTGGCAACCTTAGTCGCCATTTTTTGTCGGTTGGTTTGAAATAAATATAAAAAGTGGACATGATTTCGATACTGTTGGGTAGGTAACTTAAGATAATGCCATTAATATGTACATATCAAACAGTAATTTCCATTACAGTGAAAACTTTCAAAAAATGAAAGACATTGCAGACGCCGTCTTTGATTTTATTTCAGGAAAAACTACAGAGTTGGCTCTCTGTGTAATCTACACTTTGCCGAAGGCTAAAAGACAGCTCATTTTGAAGTTCAGGGCGAATAGAGATTTTTCAAAAACGCTTTATTGTGACCACAAGGCAAAAACAGGGATTCAAAGAACTAACTTATGGAATATAGTCCATCCACAGTGGATTCTTGCCGATTTTACTAAAGTCATCTTCTATAGCGTAAGCTGAGGCGAGCTCTTCAGACCCAGGTTTAATCGTCGGGTCCCTGCCAAACTCAATCGAGTGAAGGTTATCCATAAAGAAATTTTTTTTAACAAAAAGAGGAGACTTATGCTAGCTAATATGGAGCACTGAGACCTAATACTCGGTTCATTGTACTACTACCCAAGGTAGCAGCCTTCCCTTTGAGAGGCTGTTGCCGTAAGTTTTGTCGACATCAAGTCACACACAACGGTTCTGCTTATCTCACGTGACGTACCTCAACAAAATGATATTACAATGGGAGCGGATCGGAGTATTCAAGAAATGCCAAGTAAAGGGTCACTAAGCTATAGCCGGGCAAGCTACCCAGAGCGACCATGATTCGTCATCATGGTCGCTCTGGGTAGCTTGCCTGGCCGGTAACGAAACGTCTACCATTTCCAACAACTTACAATTTAACAAAAAAAGGAATAGTTTACCCGTCAATTTAAATTCGTTGTAAGTTCCATATGCCAACGAAGCAAACTCACGATTTCCACTAGCAAATAAAATGTGTGTCCAAAAATGAAAATGAAAATTAAAATAAAATCTACCAAAATAATCGTCGATTTAGATGAAGAAAAAGAAATTCTCAAACGGGAAAAGTAACATGAGAAGCGCTTGTTTGATTAAATACAGAAATGTCATGAAAAAAGGTACGAGCCTCAGACCTTATACCAAAAGTTAAAAAAAATCATTCCATTGTGGAAAGCCAAGTACCAGCCCCGTAAAAACCACCAAACAAACGGAGTGATAGGACCGATATTTACGATTTTACGTTTGGGTGACTCAACTTAGACGACGATCAAGAATGCCATACTCTAGACCTAAGAGATGTTAAGTTGCCTCGTATATTAGCAGGACTTGACGAAGAAATTTACAAGGCAGCTAGAAATGAGCTTTAAAGGAGAATGCACCAGCTGTATGATTTAGTCTTACATCACACGGGAGATCTAAGAAAAAAACTCACTTATGTCAGTATTGTCAGAAACCAGCTGTACAGCGTCATGTCTAGTGGCCAAAAAACATATTTCCGGTTTTTAACCTTTTCAAGACGGGTGAAACACATATGTAGATACCCAACAAAAGTGGAAACATCCCTTGAATCTGATTTTTTTATTGGTTGCTTGTTGCGGTACCCGTTGCGTTATGGTTATCATGTTTGCCTGTTAACCGGGAAGTTCTTGGTTCGAATCCCAACAGACGCAAAAATGTTTTTCCACGGGTATCGCCATTCGCGAGGAATTGGCAAGTCAGTAAATTCCTTTCCATGGTTTCTCTATTAATCGTTCGGAACCGACAGAAAATTGTAGGTCCCTTCCATTGCCTCACAAGGCATGGTTGTGAGAAATGCGCTAGGACCTGGACCTCCTTGTTATGTTGCGCCGCCCTATTTAATTATTTATTATTTATTTTTAGCCGAGTTTTATTAAAAATCTGTTTTCACTTTAGAAAAACATCGCAAAACATCGCCCATGGGAAAACAACAACACTAAAGAGAACAACGTTAGTGGACAAAAATAAGTCACTTGCAAGACTGAACAACTGGGATGGCTGGTAAATGGAGTTTATGGAATAAGGTTGTATAAGTGAGAACAGCGTTGCATTGAACGCCGAAGTGAAGTGAATATGCAAATTCTCATAAAACACGGCTTTTACATCTCAAAGCCCTTTCATGCATTCCAAAATGCAAAAATTATTTTACTTTACAGCCTGAATTTCATTAGAGGGTTGGTTAAAAAAGAATAAAACAGCTGTTATTTGACATTGCTGTTTGTTACCTGAACTTTCCCCAGCCAAAACCTAGTTCTGTTTCATTGCGAGTTGATTGGAAGCCCAGAACTCAAATAACACCCAGCTTGGTATTTGATCGAGGTTTTTCAAAAGGACGTATTATGGCTACTTTAGAGCAATCCCTGGGTTTCATCGAACGAACTTATTATAGTACACTTTTTACATTTTTAAAAAAAAAAAAAAACTAAATGAAAAAATAATGACCAGCTTTGGTCATGAATAACCAAATAGGCAGCCGTGTGCAAACTACCTTGGTGTGACACTATACTCTATACACTAGAGACAAAGATGTCTTGCCCCTACCGTAAAAGTAAGCATGTCTGCCTTTTTAGAAGCATTGCCAAGAGAGCTCCAATAGTAATAGCTTACCCGTCCGGAATCAGTAAACATTTGCAGGTTCCATCCATTGCAAGTTGTGGTTGAGAGAAATGCGCTAAGCTTAAGGGGCTTCCGAGCTCTGTTGTTACTCCACTTAATGTTTCCGCTCCACACCTGCTTTTCTCATCTCTGATCACTGGCCCCTGGGGTGAGTAACGTAAAGGGCTGTCAAATAGATGAGATGTTTTATGATTTCGTGGTTCGTTTTTGCAGAATCGGTTTTTCTTAGTAAGGGTTTTTCAATAGGAGCGCTACAAAAGTAGAGCGAAATTATTAAAACTTACTACCAAAATTCGGAGTCAGTGGCCTCAACGTTAAAAGCGGTACATCCAATTCCAATCCTACGTCATTTCTGGCTGGCAATAAACAATTATGAGGTATTGGTCAGGCAATACACAAATACTCCATGAGTCACCATTGCATCCCGAAAAAATTACGGTTTGGTGTGGTTTATGGGCCGGCGGCGCGGCGGCGGTTTCATTGGACCGTACTTCTTCCGTGATGATCAAGACTGTGAATGGATATCGCTACCGTTCAATGATAACCTAATATTTTTGGCCCCCAATTGGATGATATGGACTTGGAGGACATGTGTTTCCAACTAGACGGCACGACAAGCCACACAGCGAATGTCAAAATCAATTTAATGGAAACCAAGTTTGGAGAACGTGTTATCTCGCAAAATGACCCAGTCGCTTGGCCGCCTAGGTCGTGTGATTTGACACCGTTAGACTATTTCCTGGGAGTTACGTCAAGTCTATGGTCTATGTCAACAAGCCAGCGACGATTGATGAACTTCGTAGGAATATCGAATGTGAAATTGCAGCAGTATCGGCCGATTTATGCTTGAAAACCGTCGAAAATTGGGTTCAGCGTCTGGACTTCAAGCGTGCCCGTGGTGGCCATGCAAAAGAAATCGAGTTCCATACATAATGGCATCGTACGTACTTTTACAAGAATAAAGAATTTTATTGATATCCAAAATCGTTTTTGTTTTATTTAAAAAAAAAAAACTTTAGCGCTCTTTGTAAATTTCAAGAAAAGAACCTAATGGAACACTGAAATGAGTTCTTCTGGTTTTTTCAATTGGGAGATAAACATTTGAGGTAAAGTACATGTTCAATACAGTTATAGTAAAAAAAATTTCGGTGGTCCTTAGTGTGATAAAGTACAAACTTACAAATAGTCTCATTCGATCATTTTGACCGCAAAGTAAAGATTAACAAAATCACACCCTATTAAGTGTGAAAAGCTCTGTGAGCTCTGAGGTCATGAAATAACATAAAAGTCTGTTTCGCAGATAAAAGCATATGTTGGCACTTCCATGCAATAAACCTGATTTTAATCAAATGTCACCCCGACTAACCACCTTCATCTGGTCACCAGATTCCTCATCGTAGAGGTATTCCTTCGTGCCACTTAAAATTGACGTTCCGCACTCACTAAGTACATGCACAACTCGTGAGACTGCAGCAAACACGTAGTGACGATTACCAGCATACATTCTCCAGCCAGCGCCAGCTCAATGTTCCTACACAACTCATCCACCTTATGATTTACGTGCGATGCCGTCTTGTTATGTTTCGCTAACACAGTGAATAATTCACGCTGCAAAATATGTCTGCTCTCTTCCTGATAAAGTCCCACTCATTCTGCAACTGTGCGCTAGGATCAGCTCTACGATTATAACTGCTTCCACAAGAACTCGATTGTGATGCTTGTTGTGTGTGGTGTCATACTCTGCGGGCGAAGGAAGCGTGTTGCTAATTAGCAATTGCAAAAATATAGTGACGTATCACGTATCAATGGGCCCATTCAGTTTTCTAGTGACTACGTAGTGAACTGTTCTGATTGGTCGAAATCGACTACAAAACGAGTTGAAATATCCCCTTCAACGTAGTTGAAAAATTTCAGCTACAAAGTTTGTCTGACGTTTGAGAATCAGCTGTTGGGTAAATACACAAAAAATTACAAAGTGCAAAATGAAATTTTTTCGACAATTTTTATCAAATTGAAAGCAGTGAAGAGATATGTAATTAAAGTTACTTAATTTAAAAGATAAGGTTATTTAAAGTTCTCTTAATGCAAATGTTTCGTGTTTTTGTGTACTTATTTTGACAATTCAGGGTTCACTACATTTTTAGTGCATTTTGCATTCACAAAGCTAGTCGACTTTCCACTACGTAGTGGCTAGGTTTTTGAATGCCACCAATGGCTATATTTGTTCACTGGAACTGGTGGCTGCACTTCTTGATTTTGTCTGTTTGCCTTGGAATTGGGAAGTTTTGAGGCAAATTGTCTCCTACCTTTGGCCTTTTGTGTGCTGCTGGTTGTTACTCTTGTCATACATTAGATATTAGAAATGATAAATTGGTTTTTAATCTTGTGTATGTTGTGGTTTTCCTTAGGAGAAAATGGGTCCCGAGTAGTTTGGTGTGGACATTTAATTTATTACACTTGTGCTCAATAAAATATTTATTTGCATATTAGAAAGGAGTAATTATGATCGTTTGGGGCAAGTGTGAGCTTAGCTTGTGTGTTTTGTACTTTTTTTTTTTGCGAAATATGAGTTATTATGATTAAAATGAGACATTCTGTAGAGACCTAACAAGGATAACGCTTTAAATTGTTAGCTTATCTTACTTTTTGATAAAGGTTAGACTCCATCCGCATAGAAGACAATAGCAATCATGACCTACGGCAAATAAAGCCATGGTGTCCCTTCTAATTCCAGCATACAGGCCTATGAAACTGCGTCAAAAATACATGGTCAACTATCCGTGAATTAAGGACTGGCCCACTCTAAAATCTGAACCAGGGAAGGATTGTAACCGGATTTTGACGAATGGTTCCTAAACCAATGCTGGTCAATGGTGCTTTCATATGGAGAGCGATGACAATACGGCTGAACGTCTCAATAGCCACATACGCGTCCTTCTTCCAAGCGGAGGGGTAAGCTATCCAAAAGACTAAGCTATTTTACGAAGAATTGCTGGATGGGGAGAAGTTTTTGTGGCTGCAGCGACAGCCAATCTGTGCATATGGATCTACTTCGAAAGTGATCCAGGAATGTAAATCCTCTCTGAATGCGGTCGGAACACTGAATTATTTGAGTCTCGTTTGGGTTCCAGGCCATCGCGGCCTTGGCTCTTGCTTTTGGTTCCAGCCTTCTTCTTTTCTGCATTCAACTTGAGGACTAATTCACGTTTGTCCACCTCAATACACGTATGGTTCCGGCGCTCTTTGTCCTCTTCTTCAGATTATTAAAAGCGACCGTCCTAGACTTATTCCTCTGCCGTTTAGCATATCTCAGCTTGAAAAAGTCGAAGTCATAAGTGCAGGTTGACTGATCATGATGTTTACTCCTATTTGGCCTTCAAGCTGGTGTCTACCCAAGACTAGGGCACATTTTTGTTTGGGGCTGTGAACGGGGTATTTGGTTAAGTGCAAGTTGTTCAATCTGTATTCTTGCTGACTGAGTACACCATCAGTTATAATGGTCCATCAAGGACCTTTTTTTGGTCGATCATATCAGTAATAGTGATGAGACGTCCTTTAAAGAGACCCGCTGAACACTGGCCAACTCGGCCTGATAGACAGTCTGTACGAATCTTTGGACTGGCATGGTTTTACTTATTAGAAACGAGATCGCAGATGAATGTGCAAAGCAATTGCCTCAGAACCTTTATTAGCGTTTGGTCTACCAGAGTCCCCAATGCCGGCCGGTTTCAATCAACAAATTGATATGTCAAGAGCTCAATTATGAGGGGTCAAGCCTCCATTGGATACAGACAAACCAAACGTATGCTCGCTAAGACTGCAACGTTTTCGCTATCCCGTAGCAGAAAAAACATACAAAGCTAATTGGCGTTGCCACGTGGGACGTAGCACTTCTCTTTTGCGAAGCATTCAAATGTGTTAAACATAGGTGATACCATACTTTGTGGGTTCTGTGGAGAAGCTGACAACACCGCGATACATACTTGTGTGAATTTCCTGCATTTTCTAGGATAAGGTTACAGATACTCGGGGCAGGTATTGTGAGAGCTAGTAACCTAGACTACTTATTATGTGAGTCTCTTTTGTCTTTTTTCAGAAGATCTGGAAAGCTTTAACAACAGAAGTTTGATATCTGGTATTATTACATTGGATCAGAATCTAGATCTAAGCGTTAAAGTTATTAGTATATTTTCAATACCTCCGACCAAAAAAAAAATAAGGCTTTGTTTACGTCCTGCACTTAGCACTTACACCTAAGATGACAATGATGGCGAACGAGAACGACAATTCACAAACTATAATTCATTGGATTTGATGCGAAGTGCGTACCCCATTTTTTCAGAGACATAGTAAATATTTTATCGTAAGTAAATTTTGTAAAACTTGTTAAGTAAACTTCTGCCTGTTTCTTTAGCAAAAGATATGTAGAAGTGGGCGTTCTTGTCGGAAAAGGAATCAGACACAAATTTTGCAACCTGCACCCAACTCTAGAGTCACGGCTCACGAGCTTATTAAAATTTATTCTTTCATTCCTTGCCAACACGGGGAATGCGCATCTATTTAAACGCACTCCACTCTCACAGGATTTACCCGAAAGCCGAAAGCAATTATTTGCCTTTACAGTCCAAGGTCGTGTGCGCTGCAAATTTATTGCCATGTATTTAATTTTTGCCGCCATTCATCTACGCGTGAGATATCGCGTTGATTACACTTTGAGAGAGGATAATAAATTTCATGCGTAACATAGGCGGAATGCGAAGATTTACTGGACTGTATCAGCACCAGCGTTACGTTAAATGCTTCGGCTGTGGAACTCCCACCTGACTTGAGGGCTGTAGTTTGGGCAAAGAGTGCAATTAGTGTTACACTTGCACTTTATGGAGTTACGCATGGGAAACGTGATTACAAGATAATATTTCAAGAATTGCGATGTTCGGTTTGAGAGTTGAGATCAAGGGCCATCTATGAAAGGATTGCACTTCACCTTGAGTCAGGATTCTTAAGCAACAAGAGGCGACCTTGTGTCGTTAATTTTATTGCTATTTATAAGTCATACCCTTATAATAAGTTTCTATAAATAATTTCTTTTAAAAAGTGCGCATACGCACTCTAGCATCGTGGAAGCAGAATAAAATATAAAAAGTTTCAACTGGTAGGTATTTGGTCGGGTAAGTAATTGGGTGGGCATTTAAGTGCGTTGAATGGAGCCTCTTTTCTATGGTCTATGAAGGTTACAAATCGAGCTTTTCTGGTGAGGAAAATGAACCTAATGTGCACTTTACACTTCGAAAAATATTTTCAATAATTTTTTTTCACCATACAACGAAACTTTGAATTTGATTGAAGAGACATTGAATAACGTTTCCTTTGCGATGCCAAGTGATATCCCCGCTTCTGGGACACGTTGTGCATCCAAACTGCAGTCTGCCTTGAATACCTGTGTTGAGCCCAGGACTAGAAGCACTGTAATCCTCCTGCATTTATCATTGGCCTATTCGCTATTCGCCCATGAAGCCTTCAGAAAAAGTATGACCTGGGTCATGTTACACAAACCTACAAGTTCTTGTGATACAAGTGATTAATGACAAGAGGAAAAACTATATCTGTAGCAAAAAGCTACAAGTCGGCTTACTTTACTTAAACTGTGTAATGGACGTAGTCCTACAAGTTGCTCTTGATTTGTAGACTTGTATCTTTGTGGTACAAGCCCCTGAAGATACCGATAAGATAACTTGAAATATTTACAGTCAATTTTTTTTTTTAAATCGAAATTCGTAATTTTCTTGTTGAAAGTCCTCGACTGTCATATTAATGGACAGTCCGAAAACGCAACTACACGCACTTATCCCCAACCACCACATAAATTTTTATCACCCTCTTCTTCATACAACAATCGCCCAACCAAGAAAACTAAAACCGCAAAAAACAGTCGCCACGAAATTCCAAGTTTTCTTATCTTTTTGATCTCTCCCAGTCGCCACCATACCTACTGAACATGGTTTCGGACCAGCCAGCGCGTTTCAATGAAAACGCTTGAAACAACAAACTTAGCTAGCCTCAGCACCTGCTAGTGGCAACACCTCAATCGGATCTGCGGAAAGACGTAGGGTAATAGGTGAGAAGAAGATGGGATTCTGTTGGTGACCAGGTATTTGAGGTTGGAGAAAGTCATTGAACTATTTGAGGTCCTAAGTATTAACTTTATAGGGTGCTGTATGTATGTATGTTAATCCAGAGGTTGGAGTTCGAATCCCAACAGAGGCAAAAATGTTTTTTCCACGGGTATCGCCTTTCGCGATCTCGATTAGCCGTTCGGAACCGGCAGAAAATTGTAGGTCCCTTCCATTCCTTCACAAGGCATGGTTGTGGAAAATGCGCTAGGCCCAGGGGCTCCTTGCTCTGTTGCGCCACCCTATTTGTTTATTTTTTTAGGGTGCTGTATACAGGGAATAATTAGAGATGTCGCGTCGCCCAGTTCGTCCAAGAAGTATTCTCCGAGGCTCCGAGTGGAAATTCAGTCGATATTCAGAGAAACTGGAATGATCCCTTCTCTGCCTCTTCGTAGTGACATACTCTTCATAAGTCGGATGTTCTAATGCAAATTCATCTTATTTGAGAATGTTGACACACGTAAGAAGCTGAGGTCTGCTAAGCTAAAGTAAAAATTGTACGCATATCTGGCGAAAGGTTTTTAGAAACCCTGAAATTTCTAAAAATTTAATTACTATCGAAAAGGACCTGCCGATTCTTTTCGAAAGGCGATGCCCATGAAAAAATATTTCGTGACTCCTAATGCAGCAGTTTTGTTTATCAGCGTACTAATTCAACCAAATGAAAATTTCATCGCTGAACAAAGTTTTCTTGTCAAGATCGATATCGGTAGCTATCTCGTTTTGGGCACATTCACCCAAACGTGCGACGCGCTTGATGGTTGTTCGACTTCAATTCGTGTTTAATTATTAATTTATTTATTTGTTTACTTATTTATGCAATTAATTTGAACAATTTGCAAACGTAAGTAAGTTTATTTATTCAGTACAAAATCGCAAGCAAGACTAACTCTGAAAAAAATATTGCCACATTATACACCACTCGGCTAAGAAAGCACCCCTTATCAGAACAAAGTTAGTAAAAAGAGAGTTGTTTGAAGTAGAACTCTAAATAAATGCTTATCTACTACACTTCAAACAGCTTAAGATTCATCCCGGATCGAATAGTTTACATCATTCCCAAGTTGGTGCTTGATAGTAATTTCCAATTAATCATCCCCTCAACAGAAGATTGGTAGAACCGTATTCTCTTGGATAATGAACTCTACACTTCTACACTGACGGATCTATAAAAGTGTAGGAACTGTAATTTTCTCGAAAGGACTAAATTTAAGCCTTTTCTTCTACCTATCTGAAAATTGAAGTGTGTTCCATGCAGAAATTTTGGCGATAAAAGAAGTCCAGTCCTGAAGGCTTAGAGAAGACGTTGTATCCACTACGGATATTCGTACCTTCTTGGACAGTCAGCCTGCTCTTAAAGCTCTTGCCTCTGTCTCTACAACATCTGCTACGGTTCAAAACTGTCGCCTCTACTGGAGATGTTAGAACAGTTCAAAATTCGCCTTTCATGGGTGCCGGGTCACAGAGACAAACCATGTAACTGCATGGCATATGAACTCGTCAAAAATGGAATGACTTCTCATCTCCGACCAAAATGGAGCAATATAGGTAAACATGTAAACTTATGCTAAAGCAAGACGCTTCTGAGAAGATGAGCACTAGATGGACCCAGAGTGATACGTGCCTTATGACTAAACGCATTTGGCAATGTGTAGACTCGAAACGTTCAAAAAACTTTTTTAATCTAATTCGTTTGAATATTACCTGCACCATAGGGGTCCTAGCAGGACACTGCCTAATAGGCAGACACGCCAAAAGACTTGGACAAGGTAACAGTCCAACACTTCCTTTGTTCATTCCCAGCGCTCGCTAACAGGCGGAAAACTAACCTAGTTTAATACTTTTTTAGTTGAATAGTAAAACTATTGAAGTATGCAATATTTTCAAAAAATTATGGAAATACGTACGAATTTACAATAATGTCAGGACTAGTGAAAGTATAAAAATTCATCAGACAGGTGCTTATGTCCAATTAATTTCCGTATGCAACAACTTTCCGCATGGCCCACATCGCGGGGGCTCATTATTTTAACCCTTTTTCCGCAGGGTTAAGCTGCTCATGCTAAATATGAAAATAACAACATAACTTTTTTCAGTTCAATCAAATAACTTGCAGCTACTAAACGGGGGGCGATAGACCCCCCCCCCCCCCCCCCCCTATCTTCCCCCGATTAGGCGTAAAAAAATGCTTGTATTGAAAAATTAAAAAATGCTTGTATTGAACCCCTCCACAAAAACCGTTATTATTTTTTGTCGCCAAAGTTATCGTACTCTCTCCGAAAAAAGGCACAGAGAAAATTAAAAAGCTATTGGCAACCATTTCTCCTTAAATGTTGAAATTTCAAAGAATGGCAATTCGAAGCGATGGTGGTGGAAACGTAAGCCGAGGACCAAATTTAAGATTTTGACGTATCCCCAACATTCTAATTTTTCCCCAATATACTAAAACTTCTTGGGGTACCTATAGTTAAACTTTCTTACCTTAAAACTGTGTCGAATACTGATCAGAGCGCAAAATCATTCAAAACATACCGACATCTTGATTTGATTTCCCTTTTGCAATTGTAATGCGTAGATGTACCTCAGTGTGAGTGACCGCAGTATGATGAATCTGATATATCTTCGCTTTTGTTTTCTTCGAATGCAGGAAGTCTTTGGCTTTGAGTATTCACGATGGTTGTCGAAACAAAAGAACCGATGGTCAGTATGTATCATTAAAATCCATGCGATTATGGACGGAAACGCATTTGCTCTGGTATCAATTAAAATTCAGTTGAAATCGCTCTGCACAGTCTGCATTTTAAGTTCGTCCACCAGTTTTGATCGGAAACTACGCATTAAATGAACGATGCGAAACACGAACTCTAGTATTGGAGCAACTACACATACAGAAATGCCCCTACCAAGTGCCATAGCAATTACGAAAATTGATGCATCATCCTGATAAGGAATTGCGTTATCAAGATTGTTGTAGGATGTCGTTTCGAATTATATTCTTTGTTTTTCTCCTATTTTTTCTTTTTCTTTTGTATGTAATCCAATCAAAAACGATTTCAATCTTAACAACTCTACGTCTCTGAGATGAGATGGATGGACCTCTGGCAAGTTTGCATCAGTGCATCACAACTGACTGCAATTAAAGTCACACATAGCCGCAGAGAGACACTTTTTAGTGGCGATTAAGTCATTCCTTGCGGCTATTATCAGATTATTCAATTTGAATTTCCACCATACGCCTACTGCAGTCTGGTATTGTGAATGGTCAGTCAGCCGCAGCAGCTAAGTTTAGCTCCGGGGTTAACTATTCCAAATGAATGCATTAAATCTCAAGACTTGATTGTGCAGTATAATTTGGTTAATTGAATTTTTCTGCACTTTGCAAAGAAGAACACACATTAATTGGTGGCTACTTCCAGTTTCACAGATAATTTACTTAAGTGGCCAGAAATTCAGATGCCATCTGGCGATAAAATTTGTTTTATGAAGCCAGTTATTCACTGTTGGCCGCTATGGCTGACCTAAAATGTTGAGTAAGGAAAGAATACTTATAGAAGTTAATGCAATGTTTTCTCAATTTTGGTAATTAAGTGTAAGTTGTTAACTACTTTATATTTGCTTACTATTTACTTTAACAACTATTTTAAGTATGTAATTTAAAATGCCTGCGTAGGCTGATGGCTTATTTGTTAGTACCTTAATGCTTAATTTATGTAGTTTTTAACATTGCATTAAATATGTTAATAAAATGCCTGAAAGCTTACCTAGTTGTTTCGGGAAAGGAACTAGCTGGTCTTAGCATTTATATTCATTCCAAATATTTCTGCAAAGTGACAAATTGTAGTTGAGCGTGTACTATTCGGGAAAGCTCTGATTGGTGTCAACTTGACGGAAACTAATATAGTTGCAAGTTAGAGTTACACATCAATTGCGGTTTCTACCACTCATCGCGGTACCCACTGGCTACTGGTCTTCCCCAACCGGAAGTGAACACACAATTTTAATTGCGAATGATTACAAAGAACACAATAAGAACGCTCTTCGAGTAATGACTGACTACCCGAATCTCAGTGGTCTGCCAGAGCTTATAGGGAAAATAACAGTTGACGACTTCGACTTACAGACAGAACCCAAAGATGGACGTCAGCAGAAATCAGCGAAAGAATTCCATCGACATATTTGGTTTAAAAGTCTTTCAAAGATGGTGGCAGTGTCGGATGAGCTCCTGGCGAGACAACGGCAGCTCTCAAGACCCTGCAATAGAATACTGAAACCTACACAGTCCTTCATTGAAATTTTCCGTGGGGCTAACGATGTAAGAATTTCAAGGTTCCGAAACAACCATCACTTTGGATAACAATATTGATTTCAACTTTTGTGACCCTAACAAGTAAAAAGGGGACAAAGCCTCCGGATCTGCACGTGGAATGTAAGATGCCTTACGAGAAAACAGAGAATAAGCGGAGGCCTTAAACTGTTACAGAACAGATATGACCGCCGTTAAAGAAGTTTGACAGAATGGCCCAGGTGCATATAGCCTTGAAGTCAAGCTTTTTAATGCAGCTGGAGACAATCAGGAGCAAGCACCAGTTGACAAGGCGCATCAAGCAAGATAAGGTCAGAGGAACAGAATTTCAGTGTACTTTGCAAACGATTCGACAAAATCTAAGGACGGGTCAATACAAAAAAGAATAGTATGGGAGGAGGCGACTATCTCCCTCCACTTAGGCTGGAGGGCCAGTTTTATAATCTAATAATTTATCATTTTATAATAATTGACTTATTTAAAAAAAAAATATTAAAAATCAATTACGTCACTCTTTACCAGATGTTATTGTATTTTTAAAAACCAAAAACCATGCTTTAAAATTAATGTTTTATTTAATTCAAATAAAATTTGAAGATAAATCAGGTCTTAGAATCAAAATCTTGAAACAGAGAGAAATTTTTACAAAATTTTACCTTTTAAATTTTAATTTGTCAAAAACTAAGAAAGATTTTCCGTTTGGTTTTCTATGATTGACTAAGAATAAAAAAGAGCGTTGATTGTTTAAAGAAAAAATAAACCTAAATAAGGGAAAATTTGGTAAAAATATAATTTGAAGAAAAAAAACTTAGTTATTATTCAATATTTTGAATTCGATGACTTGATAACTAAAAAATTATTCACTAAATAAACTTCAACTTAAATGTTTGTTCAAAATTTAAGTAGGTATTGATTTTCAAAAATATTTTAGTATGTAAAAGTAGGATTCGCATTCGATTTTTAATAATTGTTTTTAAAAGTTAAATCAATTTGTTACAAATTTGCCCCTGCCGCTTGAACCGGTTCTTGTCTGCTATAATATGGGAGCGCCTGAAACGTCAACAGTTTGATATTTCTTCATCAATGTGGTTTTAGACCAAATTTTCGCATTAAGGCAGATTTTGAAAAAAAAAAAACCGAGAGTATGATATCGATATATGTACACCATCTTTTTATCGATTTCGAGGCCACGTATGACTGTACTTAAAAAGACGTACTTTACAAAGCCATGTCTGCTTTTGACATCCCTGCAAAACTCGTATGACTATGCAGGATGACTTTGTAGAATTCACGCTGCTCCGTTAAGGTCGGTGTAGAACCCACCGACCCCTTTGATGTCGAAACAACAAACTTTCAAGCTGTTGCACTTTTTTCCCGACGAATCGAATCCAAACGAATCAAAAACGAATCCACAACTTGGATTATAGTTAACTAATATATTAATCAATCGCAACGATTGATTAATTAATTATTTAAAATGCAAGAATATAAAACATGCACATCGATGTGCCGCGGCGATGTTGACCGAATTTTAACTTTATGATAAACTGTCAAATGACAGCTGGGTGGATTTCGATGGGAAGAGAATGCAACAGGTAGCAAGGTAATATGCTACCAATGCCAGTGGATGGGCGTTGTACTATTCGGGTAGGCTCTGATTGGTGCCAACTTGGCGGCGCCCAGATGCTGTAACTTATAGTACGCGTCAATTGTGCTTACTATACCTCCAAGCGGTATCCACTGGGACCTGGGATGCTCCGTCCAGAGCTGACCTGCTAAACTAGTAAGTGCGAGTGTTGATAAGGGAATCCGGAACAAAGAATTGTGATCGATCAACACTATAATTGCTCTGCGAACAATGACTGACTGCACGAATCTCAGTGGTCTACGAGAGCTTTCGTATAATTGTCCCAGCGGATGAATTCGAAGGACAGAATCAACGGTGGACTTCAGCAGCCATAAAAGCAGAAACCCCTGAAAGAGCTACTCCAACATATTTGGTTTAAAGGTCTTTTGGGGTCTTTCAATACGAGGACAGGGTATTGAAGTAGAGATGGTGGCGGACGAGCTCCTGGTGAGCCAACGGCAGCACTCACACCCCTGCAGCAGGGTACTGACTCTGGATACTCCAGCTCTTTGTGTCCGAAGGGATCCAAAAGGACCTGGCCCTCCAGGTTGTGGGTTGTGCGTAGGGTTAACTACCCAACCACATAAAAAAAGCACAGTTCCGAAACAATCAACAGCCTCGGATAACGATAATGATTTCAAAGTTGACGACCCATGCAAACGAAAAAAGGACAACGACCTCCGGATCTGCACTTGGAACGTAAGATCTCTTAACGGACTAGGTGCAGCTGGAGAATTAGCGGACGCCCTGGACTGCTGCAAAGCAGACATAACCGCCATCCAAGAAGTGCGATGGAGTGGACCGGGCATAAAGAAGATGAAAAACTGTGACATATACTATGGCGACTGCTACAGACAACAGAAAAAGCGTTTATTTGGGTGCGGATTTGTCGTTAGAGGAAGACTCAGGGATAAGGTGATTAGCCAAAATCCAGTCAATGAGCGTATAATGACCATCCGCATCAGGGCTAAATTCGCCAACATTAGCCTTATATGCGCCCACGCCCCCACAGAAGAGAAAGACGACGATTCCAAAGACTGTTTCTACGAGCTCCTCGAAGAAACATATGAGCAATGCCCTAGATACGACGTGAAAATCGTTCTTGGCGATTTCAACGCAAAACTAGGGAAGGAGGACATCTTTGGAAACACAATCGGTAAGCATAGCCTCCACGACAAAACCTCCGAAAACGGATTGAGGCTAATCGATTTTGCTGCGGGGCTAAATCTTGTTGTAAGTAGTATACACGCTTCCCGCATCTCAAAATTCATAAAAGCACATGGCGATCCCCAGATCAATTAACCGTCAACCAAATTGACCATGTTGCGATCGAAGCAAGGCACTCTTCCAGTGTGCTAGATGTCCGAACCTTACGAGGGGCCAACTTTGACTCGGACCACTACCTTGTTGTAGCCAAGGTACGAATGAGGATATCTTGTTCACGACCAGCACGAACTAACGCTGTGAAGAGATATGACGTCGGAAAGCTACAATCGCAAGAGATTGCCAATGCCTTTTCCAATCGAGTGTCCCTTCAATTATCCTTGAATCCCATGCCGCAAGCATTAAACATTGAAGACCAGTTGCAGCAATGCCAAGAAGCCATC